>CM060109.1:25688891-26288891 GCA_030522415.1 Channallabes apus
CCACTCTCTCTGCCCTGGCCGTTGAGTGAAAACATTAACGAGGCATCTGGTTTGAGTTTGGAGAAAATGCTGCTGGTGACGTCATCGCAGTGGATGCAGCCTGCTGGACTGTGGGTGTTGGATTACTTAGGGCCCTCACGGACATTTGCTCTGCTTCCTCTGTTCTTAGTGTAGCTTGGACTTTTTTCTTGTTTTTCTTTGTTAGTTCTTCAATCTGTAATTGAGTCAGTTTCCTTTGCAGCTCATTTTCTTGGGCTTTCAACTTCTGCTCATTTTTTCTATACTGTTCAACAGCATGTGAGACGTGATGACAGAACTCTTTGTGTGATTTAGAAGTTAAGCCGACCACGTCTTCCAGTTTACTTTTCACTGGTTGAGGCATAGCATTTACTGTGGTTTGTCTGAACAGCGTAGACAACAGTGCATCTCCCTCAGGATCACTTTCAGTCTCTTGCTTCCATTTCTTTAACTGCTTCTGAATGTACAGTGTTGGATTCTCTGTGTCTTCTAACTGTTCACCTTTTAATGCTTTTGGGTCGACCCTCATTGGATACTCTGCATGCAAGGCATGCCACACAGATGGGCGATAAGCATCAAAAACAGTTCCATCCATATGGTATGTATCCACGGCCTCACTCAGGTCGGAAGAATGGAGGACTTCTTCCAATTTTCCTACCCCGACAATCCTTGCCAATAAAGCTTTAATGTCTCCCACCGACAAAAGTTTGCCAGATGTTTCTTCCTCTAGACATCTTATCCATTTACTAGCACCTTCCAGGATGCTTGGCAGGTGGTTGACAAGTCCCTCGAGATCTTGCGTTGCCCATGGAATGTATTGTCCCCGAGCACCTTTAATTAAAATTGGGAATTGTGGAGCTAGGTGTTTAAGTTTGCCAGTGTTCCTTCCCTGTTTCCAACTGCCCATGTTAAATGACAGATCCTCCTCCTCCTCACCTTCATCTTTTCCACTGCACAATGGTCTATGTCCAGTCCTTAATGTTGTACCTATCTGACTTCTTACTGGTGTTTTAACACTCCTGTCTATCTTCCCTCCACTCGCCTGCACCTCATCCTGTTCCTCTATCATATCTTCCTTCCCATACACCCTTTTCACTCTCTGTAGATCTGCCCTTACTTCCTTGTAACAATCGAATGGTGTGCTTTCCTCTCTATCCATTTTCCTATCTTGCCTCTTTCTTAACTTCACACCCGACTCTTCATAATCTTCTTCTAATTCTACAGGACCTTCCAATTTCATCTCACCAGAAACTCCCACCATGCCCTTAAGCATCGGAAAATGACCTTCAGTTTGTACATACGGCAGTGGTGTAACTACAGCTACTCGCGCGCTACTATGGGCCTCACTTCCTGACTTTTTAGACTTTTTCCTTACTTGCTTTTTCTGTCTTATCAATTCCTCCCCTTCTTGTTTAAACAAAGCTAGGACTTCTCTCTCCTGCTGTCTTTTTAACTCTCTCTGGACACGCTTTTTCTCTCTTACTGCCGCTTTGTAATTTTTTATCAAGGTGTCCATCTCAGAACACAGTGCTAAATCAAATGTCCCCTCCTTTGGCCATTTTGTAATCATATCTTTAGTTCTCTTTTGCCATTTATTTGAGATCTTAGTTATGAGGTCTGCACACAATGGATGCTTAAGCACTAAAGTCTCCACCGGAGAGGCTGCCATTATGCTTTAGCCTATGTCACCACTTAGATATTTATTTTTTATTTTATGCCTATGCACTTACTTAATGGCTAAATTTACTTACAACAATATACAATCTTTTAGAATCACAGAAGTATCCACCTCCTCTTACCAAGGCTCATCAATGATAGTCACTCCCTAATCTATACCACTTCACTATTTTCAAATTAACATTTGCCAACAAGCACAGTATTTTTATTACACAGTGAACACTTTCATCAATTACCGATTAATACCATTTATTAATATAGAATCCAAACACATTCACCACTCCATACTATTTATTTATTTATTCATAGGCATACGCATTCAGACTTTATCCCTCTTTTCCTAGAAAATTGGGCTTATTCTTTTCATACTTGTCCCCCTTGCTAATGAGGGCTCATTTCTTCCACTCACACGTGTCCCTTTATTGATTAATATTTATCTATTTAATTATTTAGCTAGCTATTACTCTAATAAGGGCTCATACACACACACGTCTCCGGTCTGGCAGCAACTGCCCCCCCCCCCCCCTTTTTGAGGGTTGCACACACAATTCCCTCGGGAGGTCCAGCCCTGTTCACAGCACACAGAGCTTATGGTTCTCATTCAACCAATTCTCTCTCTCTCTCTTTCTCACACACACACACTAGGTGAACATAGAGCTCTCACACACTCAGACAGTAACAGATTGACACAACATCAATTAGACACAAACAATTGCAATTGCATTCAACTTAATGGCACAAAATAGTGCTCCTCATACGAAGGATATTAATTAACCCCTGTTCCTCATATCAATAAAACATAAGGGGTGATTTCCCACTTTTATGATGTACAATTGTACATTCCTCATATGAAGGGTATATCAATTAAAAACCACCAAAACCCATACCATATAACATTTACGGTGGCTACAAAATGCTTATGACATACAACAGTATGTTCCTCATAAAAAGGGTATTTTTTATTAATTGCTGGGTAACCTTACACAAGCAATATAACTAATTAAGCGCAATTCCTTATTAATTTGTTACACTCATGCCATCCAATCAAGGCCCACTTGACAATGAGTACAAATTAATATCGAGATTATCTACCTTTTTTCTGTCCTGCTATCTATCAAAAGCCCACTTAGCAACACAAATAGACACTCAAATGCGCTTCCTCATACCGTCTGTTACTGCTGCCATCAATCAATGCCCACTTGACAACACCCAGACCAATGCAATGCTTATTTTATCAATTTACTATCAGTACAACAGTTAGTAATATGATACATGCATTCTTTTATGAAAGCAAAGCCCATTTTAAATTACTTGAGTTGGAGAGGTCTTTATCAGTGTCCTTACCACCATGGGGTTTCCCAGCAAACAACACAAACTAAGTATATAAGCAAAAGTTGCTTACCTTTTTTAGGTGGCCACCTGTCATCAGCCACACCTTTGCCCCTTCTCCACCCTGCACGCAGCGCCAAGATGTCGTGGAAATTAATTAAAGACTCAGGCTTTGGTTTCAGAGGATAACGGCCTTTATTTATCATGCAATACCGGCCGGGCGAGGCTGCTGGAGTCACACGGATCCCTCGTCTTCTCTCCAATATATAGCCACCATAAACAAAGGGATACATTCTATATGCAATGATGCAATCCTAAACATCTGGGCCTTGTTAGGCCTATCCGTTCTTGGGGGACTCAACGAGTACAGATGTCGCCTTTAAGACTGCGCGTGTTTTCCCGCGGGATGCCGCAATTTAGCGCGCGGCGTGCCGCGACTTGCCGGAGGCAACATTCGGAAATTTTAAATAAATGTGTTGTGCTTCACTGAATATCCGCCAGATGGCGCATGGAAGGACTTTATCTAAAAGCCGGACCAAGTACAACAATGAATGTAACGACGCGGATGAACAGTGCTGAAGCGAACATGAATTTTATCTTGTTTTATAATAGATCTTTCATGATGAATGAGTGTATATGTGCTTCATATTATCAAACACAGGCAAAGGAGACAGAAATTATTGAGGGATCCACTGAAAAAAGTAAACCTAGCTATCGTTCGTTTAATGTGTTTTTTTTTCTCATTCTATTAGTTAAAAAAAATAATTTGCTCTTTTAAACTAAAGTGTCTAATTTATGCATATGGGTGAATCTTTTTTTTTTTTTACTTTAGTATAATGCTATTTACAGCATATATACACACTGTAATTAAGATTTGCTAACATAAGAACTTGAGCTAGTCCAATTTTTGTTTTTACCTTTTTTTTTTTTTTAATCAGTAATGAGTTTCTGAGAATCATATTTGCTCCACTTCAAGCAAGATTACTGGTTTCCTTGGACAAGCAACACTACAAACTACTTGAGATCATCAGAAACTAGGGAGGAACCCGTCAGAGAGAAGACCAGAGATATAATCTTCATCTTCAAGTTCTTGATCTGGTATGTACTCGCTCAAAAAAGCAGAAATTAGCTTGGTGTCAAATGTAATATTGTGAATGGAAGCCACAGGACCTGAGCAAGGCATCCACATCAAGTTGGCTGTGATGCACTAAATTAAAACATAACTAGCAGAATAAAACTCTTTAGTTTAACTTGTTCACAGGTTAGTGTATGCTGTCTGAATACAGGTTTCAATGTCTGCCATGTTAATTTTTTCATGCTTTACAAGCCTAACATAACCAACAATACTATGTTTGTTTTTATGTCTCTAGAGCCTGGAGGTGATTATCTCCTGAAATTAATACTTAAAATGATAAACTTTATCATTAATACATAATGTGTGTGTATATGTATGTCAGTTGTTTTGGCGTATTCATTGAGCTAATTACATTTATCATGCTGCACCATAATCCTAGGTGTTTTTTTCACTCATAGGGAGCATTAAGTGATTTTACATGCATACATCAGACACTGTTTTGCCAAATAGAGCAACATGTCTAACAAATGTCCTTTCTTTTATTAGGTTGTTCAGAAAGATGAAGCTCAGGCAGAACTTGAGAGGTGCACGATGGCCCTGTTTGTCCTCAGGTAGGAAGAGGACTGTCTTCAGCCTCCACAGGAAATCGGGATTGTTACTTATTGAGTTTCCATCAGTCGCAAATGAATGTTCCATGTTTTACCTCTGCTGATTTTGTTTCAGGAACATTTTCTAATTTTCTTTTGAGTCCAATTAATAAATGTATGTTGCAAAGTTGACTGTTACTATTTGTAATTTTATGGAGTAATTTATTTTAGTCGCAGAGTATTTAGTATTTAGTTTTTAGTATTTTAGCAGAGTATTTAGTATTTAGTTCTTCTTCAGCAGGTTTGACAAGGACAAAATGTACCCATTGCAAAATTAAATTTGTGGATAAATGCAGACATATCTTTTTTTTTCTCTCAATTTCAAATTCAGTTAGCAGTGTTGAATGACTGTTGGTGTTTATACATTTTGAAAAAAAAATCTTATTGTTAACATTTTGGATCAAAATATGTTCATTCCACAATAAATGTTTATATAAAGAAATGTGTTTTGAGTGTAAATCAATATGTAATTAAGTTTTTTATGCTTTTATATTTAAATTATGAATGCCTTAAATCTTTATTTGATGCAACTTAAAAAAAGGTAATTTGCTCAACCATTCAAAAGTGGTTTATATCAAGTTTATAATTTCAGGTTAAATTTAGTAGAATATTTACATTAAGTAATAGCCAACTCATTTATTTAGATTTAGAACAACTTTAAATATTTGGTTTGTTTCACCTTCAGAAATTAGTTTACATGAACTTAAAAATTTTAAGTTAGAGTAAATGGTTCATTTACATTACGTCAATGCTAAAATATTAGGTGTGACAGATTACTTAAATTTTTTTAAAGTTGAGCCAGTGCTATATTTTGCTTTTATTGAAGGGATGATGACAGATTAAATTATTATTATTTTTTTTTGGGTGAACAATTTCTTTAATGTTTTCGGAGTTGTGGCTGTTCAGTAGAAAGTAATAGGCTCATCAATTTACAGTATGATCTTTCAATTTAACAAGTGTAATGTGAACAAGTTAGTTATTATGAGTATGGAAAACATCTTTTCCTGCATTTTTTTCTGCTTCAGGACTCAGTCCTGAGACAGTGAGAGTAGAGGAAGGGGCAGATTCAGGACCAGGGAGGGAGCCGGAGACAGCAGAACAAAGAGATGACATTGCAGCACCAGCACAGGGAGCACAGTTTTTAGTTTAGATCTCATGTTTACATTTTATTGTATGTTGATGGCTTGACTGTAAACACCATAAACAATGCAATAAATTTATAAAAATATATATTTATTGTCCCCCCCTGCTGTTAAATGAAATTTACGTTATTTTACGTTAACGTTACGTTATTACATTATTAACGTTGACAGAATAAAGTAAAGTTTTATTTCTGGAATTGATGCATGGGCTTCATCTTAGGCTTTTTTTTTCTTTCGGTTCTTTCGTTTCTCAGCGCCGGACTGTTGATGTCTCTTTCCAGGACCAGGCATAATGAAGTTAAATATACACAATAAATTAATAATTGTGTTTGAGCACTCGTGTAAATAGCTTTTTCATTGTATATACTACCATATCGTATATCTGTGTCTAATACTGGTTTATTCATATTTTACATTACATTCAGTTTGTAATTTACTTGCGATTGTACTTTTGAAATGTAACCTATACGTATCTACAGTATAAGCATATTTAACTACTTCAGCAGTGAATTAGAAACTTGGTCAGTCTGGCTTTTAGATAAAGTCCTTCAGAGCAAGCATTGTGTAAATATAATATATAAAAAATAATGTAATATAAAATAAAATAATATAAAATAAATAAATATATAACATAAATGGTTGATTATAGCAATAAAATCAGACTTAATAGTTGGATTTGATATCTTTTTATTTACTGTATAGACATCTTATTATGCTTTCTCTGTTATTAATCTCTCTATATTCTCTAATTATGACTTGAATAAATCGGCTCACATCGAAAAGCGAGTACTGTAGTAGAGGAGCGTAGATTTAGGGTGGACGGAGGGGATGTGTCCCCACCAATATCCTCCGACCATTGAAATGTCCCCACCAATAATTTAATCCACTTTTTTTTTTAATCGTTCTGTCAACATTAACCTAGACACACAGAAAGGGATAAATCACATTCTCTCCTTGAGTCCTCCCGCCCGCAAAACAAATATGAACATTTTGATTGGCTGAGCCTTTCCCTGCTATCATGTGATAGGCTATGGCTGCGTTCAGATACAAGCAGCGCCAAATGCAGTGGACTCACATTCATTACAGCAGGCCAGGATATAGTCTGTGAATACGGACTTAAAACTAACAGCAGATTAAACAGCTAAATGTAAAAGTATAAATATGATCCCTGTCAGTCTCCTAATCTAATGACTGTTTGTCAGAAATCAGTATTGTGAAAGAAATTGATAAGCTAATATACTAATATTGCCATATGGCTAGAATTTTGTTGACACCAATAGACAATCCACTTCGCACAAATAGTTTTTAAAATACATTCACTGACTTGGCAAACATTAATGATTTGATTCGAGGTTTTCACACTAAGACTCAGAAAAAGTGAAATAAAATGATTGCTGTTTAAATGGCATGTGTTTATCCTGTTTTGTCAGGTGACAGAACCTAACCCAGATAGCAGAACAACATTGAATCATCGTTGAATCAACATTAAAGCATCAACCAACTTGTCATTGAATCAATGTTGAAATTTCAATGTTAAATGTTGATTTTTCATCAGGTTTGCACCTTGAAATAATGTTATTTCGATGATGAAAAATAGATCAAGATGGGCATAAAATCAATGTTTGTTCAACTTAAATTCAATCACTTATTTTACATTGAATCAACATTGAAGCAATTATAGTTTAGTCTTGCTTTATGAACAGCAAGATTCTATGACAGTAAATCATGTCCGTTTTGATTTATTTCTTTAAATCAGAGACCATGTAGGGCTGAAAAGCTTTTTTTTTTTTTTTTTTTTAAACAAAAAGTCAGTAACTCAACATATTCATGTTTTCATGTAAACATATTTATTTATTTATGCTCCATACCCATTTAAACAGGAAGTAACATCACAATTACAATAAAACAACTATATAATAAAACACACTACAACTTACATACAAATTATTATAAACTGGATGACAATATGACTTTTTAGAAGAGAACTATTAGAAGAGATTGTTAATTCTGAATTCATAAAACAGAATCTAGCTGCCTAGAGAAGAGACTGGAAAACCATAATATAAAAATGGCAGCCTGCCTCAGCAAAATTCAGTCAAATGCAAATAGAAACAACCAAGTCAGAAACACAACAGATGACTGAAACATTATTCGTAAGTTGAAATGTATTTACTCAGAAAAAACAGATAAGACATGAGTCTGAACTTGTGGTTTTCCACCACGAGCAATTCCCCCCAGCCGTTCTGGGGCATAACAAAGCCATTTCTGAACTGTTGAAGCAAAGAAACTCTGTGGCCTCCTTTTCTTCAGCTTTCAGCTGTTGTTGTAGTAGTGCATCTAAAGAATGAAAAACAAACAAAAGGTTAGAACTATACAATGCTCTAAAAACTTGGAGTGGTAGTTGTTTATGAATGAGAGAAGGATGTGAGAGGCAATTTGATCGGTTGTGTCCAACTTGTCCACACCCTCAGCACACGCCTGGTGGGAAATTAGACTGAGGATTTCTTTGTCCTCTTTGTCTCCACTCTCTCTGCCCTGGCCGTTGAGTGAAAACATTAACGAGGCATCTGGTTTGAGTTTGGAGAAAATGCTGCTGGTGACGTCATCGCAGTGGATGCAGCCTGCTGGACTGTGGGTGTTGGATTACTTAGGGCCCTCACGGACATTTGCTCTGCTTCCTCTGTTCTTAGTGTAGCTTGGACTTTTTTCTTGTTTTTCTTTGTTAGTTCTTCAATCTGTAATTGAGTCAGTTTCCTTTGCAGCTCATTTTCTTGGGCTTTCAACTTCTGCTCATTTTTTCTATACTGTTCAACAGCATGTGAGACGTGATGACAGAACTCTTTGTGTGATTTAGAAGTTAAGCCGACCACGTCTTCCAGTTTACTTTTCACTGGTTGAGGCATAGCATTTACTGTGGTTTGTCTGAACAGCGTAGACAACAGTGCATCTCCCTCAGGATCACTTTCAGTCTCTTGCTTCCATTTCTTTAACTGCTTCTGAATGTACAGTGTTGGATTCTCTGTGTCTTCTAACTGTTCACCTTTTAATGCTTTTGGGTCGACCCTCATTGGATACTCTGCATGCAAGGCATGCCACACAGATGGGCGATAAGCATCAAAAACAGTTCCATCCATATGGTATGTATCCACGGCCTCACTCAGGTCGGAAGAATGGAGGACTTCTTCCAATTTTCCTACCCCGACAATCCTTGCCAATAAAGCTTTAATGTCTCCCACCGACAAAAGTTTGCCAGATGTTTCTTCCTCTAGACATCTTATCCATTTACTAGCACCTTCCAGGATGCTTGGCAGGTGGTTGACAAGTCCCTCGAGATCTTGCGTTGCCCATGGAATGTATTGTCCCCGAGCACCTTTAATTAAAATTGGGAATTGTGGAGCTAGGTGTTTAAGTTTGCCAGTGTTCCTTCCCTGTTTCCAACTGCCCATGTTAAATGACAGATCCTCCTCCTCCTCACCTTCATCTTTTCCACTGCACAATGGTCTATGTCCAGTCCTTAATGTTGTACCTATCTGACTTCTTACTGGTGTTTTAACACTCCTGTCTATCTTCCCTCCACTCGCCTGCACCTCATCCTGTTCCTCTATCATATCTTCCTTCCCATACACCCTTTTCACTCTCTGTAGATCTGCCCTTACTTCCTTGTAACAATCGAATGGTGTGCTTTCCTCTCTATCCATTTTCCTATCTTGCCTCTTTCTTAACTTCACACCCGACTCTTCATAATCTTCTTCTAATTCTACAGGACCTTCCAATTTCATCTCACCAGAAACTCCCACCATGCCCTTAAGCATCGGAAAATGACCTTCAGTTTGTACATACGGCAGTGGTGTAACTACAGCTACTCGCGCGCTACTATGGGCCTCACTTCCTGACTTTTTAGACTTTTTCCTTACTTGCTTTTTCTGTCTTATCAATTCCTCCCCTTCTTGTTTAAACAAAGCTAGGACTTCTCTCTCCTGCTGTCTTTTTAACTCTCTCTGGACACGCTTTTTCTCTCTTACTGCCGCTTTGTAATTTTTTATCAAGGTGTCCATCTCAGAACACAGTGCTAAATCAAATGTCCCCTCCTTTGGCCATTTTGTAATCATATCTTTAGTTCTCTTTTGCCATTTATTTGAGATCTTAGTTATGAGGTCTGCACACAATGGATGCTTAAGCACTAAAGTCTCCACCGGAGAGGCTGCCATTATGCTTTAGCCTATGTCACCACTTAGATATTTATTTTTTATTTTATGCCTATGCACTTACTTAATGGCTAAATTTACTTACAACAATATACAATCTTTTAGAATCACAGAAGTATCCACCTCCTCTTACCAAGGCTCATCAATGATAGTCACTCCCTAATCTATACCACTTCACTATTTTCAAATTAACATTTGCCAACAAGCACAGTATTTTTATTACACAGTGAACACTTTCATCAATTACCGATTAATACCATTTATTAATATAGAATCCAAACACATTCACCACTCCATACTATTTATTTATTTATTCATAGGCATACGCATTCAGACTTTATCCCTCTTTTCCTAGAAAATTGGGCTTATTCTTTTCATACTTGTCCCCCTTGCTAATGAGGGCTCATTTCTTCCACTCACACGTGTCCCTTTATTGATTAATATTTATCTATTTAATTATTTAGCTAGCTATTACTCTAATAAGGGCTCATACACACACACGTCTCCGGTCTGGCAGCAACTGCCCCCCCCCCCCCCTTTTTGAGGGTTGCACACACAATTCCCTCGGGAGGTCCAGCCCTGTTCACAGCACACAGAGCTTATGGTTCTCATTCAACCAATTCTCTCTCTCTCTCTTTCTCACACACACACACTAGGTGAACATAGAGCTCTCACACACTCAGACAGTAACAGATTGACACAACATCAATTAGACACAAACAATTGCAATTGCATTCAACTTAATGGCACAAAATAGTGCTCCTCATACGAAGGATATTAATTAACCCCTGTTCCTCATATCAATAAAACATAAGGGGTGATTTCCCACTTTTATGATGTACAATTGTACATTCCTCATATGAAGGGTATATCAATTAAAAACCACCAAAACCCATACCATATAACATTTACGGTGGCTACAAAATGCTTATGACATACAACAGTATGTTCCTCATAAAAAGGGTATTTTTTATTAATTGCTGGGTAACCTTACACAAGCAATATAACTAATTAAGCGCAATTCCTTATTAATTTGTTACACTCATGCCATCCAATCAAGGCCCACTTGACAATGAGTACAAATTAATATCGAGATTATCTACCTTTTTTCTGTCCTGCTATCTATCAAAAGCCCACTTAGCAACACAAATAGACACTCAAATGCGCTTCCTCATACCGTCTGTTACTGCTGCCATCAATCAATGCCCACTTGACAACACCCAGACCAATGCAATGCTTATTTTATCAATTTACTATCAGTACAACAGTTAGTAATATGATACATGCATTCTTTTATGAAAGCAAAGCCCATTTTAAATTACTTGAGTTGGAGAGGTCTTTATCAGTGTCCTTACCACCATGGGGTTTCCCAGCAAACAACACAAACTAAGTATATAAGCAAAAGTTGCTTACCTTTTTTAGGTGGCCACCTGTCATCAGCCACACCTTTGCCCCTTCTCCACCCTGCACGCAGCGCCAAGATGTCGTGGAAATTAATTAAAGACTCAGGCTTTGGTTTCAGAGGATAACGGCCTTTATTTATCATGCAATACCGGCCGGGCGAGGCTGCTGGAGTCACACGGATCCCTCGTCTTCTCTCCAATATATAGCCACCATAAACAAAGGGATACATTCTATATGCAATGATGCAATCCTAAACATCTGGGCCTTGTTAGGCCTATCCGTTCTTGGGGGACTCAACGAGTACAGATGTCGCCTTTAAGACTGCGCGTGTTTTCCCGCGGGATGCCGCAATTTAGCGCGCGGCGTGCCGCGACTTGCCGGAGGCAACATTCGGAAATTTTAAATAAATGTGTTGTGCTTCACTGAATATCCGCCAGATGGCGCATGGAAGGACTTTATCTAAAAGCCGGACCAAGTACAACAATGAATGTAACGACGCGGATGAACAGTGCTGAAGCGAACATGAATTTTATCTTGTTTTATAATAGATCTTTCATGATGAATGAGTGTATATGTGCTTCATATTATCAAACACAGGCAAAGGAGACAGAAATTATTGAGGGATCCACTGAAAAAAGTAAACCTAGCTATCGTTCGTTTAATGTGTTTTTTTTTCTCATTCTATTAGTTAAAAAAAATAATTTGCTCTTTTAAACTAAAGTGTCTAATTTATGCATATGGGTGAATCTTTTTTTTTTTTTACTTTAGTATAATGCTATTTACAGCATATATACACACTGTAATTAAGATTTGCTAACATAAGAACTTGAGCTAGTCCAATTTTTGTTTTTACCTTTTTTTTTTTTTTAATCAGTAATGAGTTTCTGAGAATCATATTTGCTCCACTTCAAGCAAGATTACTGGTTTCCTTGGACAAGCAACACTACAAACTACTTGAGATCATCAGAAACTAGGGAGGAACCCGTCAGAGAGAAGACCAGAGATATAATCTTCATCTTCAAGTTCTTGATCTGGTATGTACTCGCTCAAAAAAGCAGAAATTAGCTTGGTGTCAAATGTAATATTGTGAATGGAAGCCACAGGACCTGAGCAAGGCATCCACATCAAGTTGGCTGTGATGCACTAAATTAAAACATAACTAGCAGAATAAAACTCTTTAGTTTAACTTGTTCACAGGTTAGTGTATGCTGTCTGAATACAGGTTTCAATGTCTGCCATGTTAATTTTTTCATGCTTTACAAGCCTAACATAACCAACAATACTATGTTTGTTTTTATGTCTCTAGAGCCTGGAGGTGATTATCTCCTGAAATTAATACTTAAAATGATAAACTTTATCATTAATACATAATGTGTGTGTATATGTATGTCAGTTGTTTTGGCGTATTCATTGAGCTAATTACATTTATCATGCTGCACCATAATCCTAGGTGTTTTTTTCACTCATAGGGAGCATTAAGTGATTTTACATGCATACATCAGACACTGTTTTGCCAAATAGAGCAACATGTCTAACAAATGTCCTTTCTTTTATTAGGTTGTTCAGAAAGATGAAGCTCAGGCAGAACTTGAGAGGTGCACGATGGCCCTGTTTGTCCTCAGGTAGGAAGAGGACTGTCTTCAGCCTCCACAGGAAATCGGGATTGTTACTTATTGAGTTTCCATCAGTCGCAAATGAATGTTCCATGTTTTACCTCTGCTGATTTTGTTTCAGGAACATTTTCTAATTTTCTTTTGAGTCCAATTAATAAATGTATGTTGCAAAGTTGACTGTTACTATTTGTAATTTTATGGAGTAATTTATTTTAGTCGCAGAGTATTTAGTATTTAGTTTTTAGTATTTTAGCAGAGTATTTAGTATTTAGTTCTTCTTCAGCAGGTTTGACAAGGACAAAATGTACCCATTGCAAAATTAAATTTGTGGATAAATGCAGACATATCTTTTTTTTTCTCTCAATTTCAAATTCAGTTAGCAGTGTTGAATGACTGTTGGTGTTTATACATTTTGAAAAAAAAATCTTATTGTTAACATTTTGGATCAAAATATGTTCATTCCACAATAAATGTTTATATAAAGAAATGTGTTTTGAGTGTAAATCAATATGTAATTAAGTTTTTTATGCTTTTATATTTAAATTATGAATGCCTTAAATCTTTATTTGATGCAACTTAAAAAAAGGTAATTTGCTCAACCATTCAAAAGTGGTTTATATCAAGTTTATAATTTCAGGTTAAATTTAGTAGAATATTTACATTAAGTAATAGCCAACTCATTTATTTAGATTTAGAACAACTTTAAATATTTGGTTTGTTTCACCTTCAGAAATTAGTTTACATGAACTTAAAAATTTTAAGTTAGAGTAAATGGTTCATTTACATTACGTCAATGCTAAAATATTAGGTGTGACAGATTACTTAAATTTTTTTAAAGTTGAGCCAGTGCTATATTTTGCTTTTATTGAAGGGATGATGACAGATTAAATTATTATTATTTTTTTTTGGGTGAACAATTTCTTTAATGTTTTCGGAGTTGTGGCTGTTCAGTAGAAAGTAATAGGCTCATCAATTTACAGTATGATCTTTCAATTTAACAAGTGTAATGTGAACAAGTTAGTTATTATGAGTATGGAAAACATCTTTTCCTGCATTTTTTTCTGCTTCAGGACTCAGTCCTGAGACAGTGAGAGTAGAGGAAGGGGCAGATTCAGGACCAGGGAGGGAGCCGGAGACAGCAGAACAAAGAGATGACATTGCAGCACCAGCACAGGGAGCACAGTTTTTAGTTTAGATCTCATGTTTACATTTTATTGTATGTTGATGGCTTGACTGTAAACACCATAAACAATGCAATAAATTTATAAAAATATATATTTATTGTCCCCCCCTGCTGTTAAATGAAATTTACGTTATTTTACGTTAACGTTACGTTATTACATTATTAACGTTGACAGAATAAAGTAAAGTTTTATTTCTGGAATTGATGCATGGGCTTCATCTTAGGCTTTTTTTTTCTTTCGGTTCTTTCGTTTCTCAGCGCCGGACTGTTGATGTCTCTTTCCAGGACCAGGCATAATGAAGTTAAATATACACAATAAATTAATAATTGTGTTTGAGCACTCGTGTAAATAGCTTTTTCATTGTATATACTACCATATCGTATATCTGTGTCTAATACTGGTTTATTCATATTTTACATTACATTCAGTTTGTAATTTACTTGCGATTGTACTTTTGAAATGTAACCTATACGTATCTACAGTATAAGCATATTTAACTACTTCAGCAGTGAATTAGAAACTTGGTCAGTCTGGCTTTTAGATAAAGTCCTTCAGAGCAAGCATTGTGTAAATATAATATATAAAAAATAATGTAATATAAAATAAAATAATATAAAATAAATAAATATATAACATAAATGGTTGATTATAGCAATAAAATCAGACTTAATAGTTGGATTTGATATCTTTTTATTTACTGTATAGACATCTTATTATGCTTTCTCTGTTATTAATCTCTCTATATTCTCTAATTATGACTTGAATAAATCGGCTCACATCGAAAAGCGAGTACTGTAGTAGAGGAGCGTAGATTTAGGGTGGACGGAGGGGATGTGTCCCCACCAATATCCTCCGACCATTGAAATGTCCCCACCAATAATTTAATCCACTTTTTTTTTTAATCGTTCTGTCAACATTAACCTAGACACACAGAAAGGGATAAATCACATTCTCTCCTTGAGTCCTCCCGCCCGCAAAACAAATATGAACATTTTGATTGGCTGAGCCTTTCCCTGCTATCATGTGATAGGCTATGGCTGCGTTCAGATACAAGCAGCGCCAAATGCAGTGGACTCACATTCATTACAGCAGGCCAGGATATAGTCTGTGAATACGGACTTAAAACTAACAGCAGATTAAACAGCTAAATGTAAAAGTATAAATATGATCCCTGTCAGTCTCCTAATCTAATGACTGTTTGTCAGAAATCAGTATTGTGAAAGAAATTGATAAGCTAATATACTAATATTGCCATATGGCTAGAATTTTGTTGACACCAATAGACAATCCACTTCGCACAAATAGTTTTTAAAATACATTCACTGACTTGGCAAACATTAATGATTTGATTCGAGGTTTGCACACTAAGACTCAGAAAAAGTGAAATAAAATGATTGCTGTTTAAATGGCATGTGTTTATCCTGTTTTGTCAGGTGACAGAACCTAACCCAGATAGCAGAACAACATTGAATCATCGTTGAATCAACATTAAAGCATCAACCAACTTGTCATTGAATCAATGTTGAAATTTCAATGTTAAATGTTGATTTTTCATCAGGTTTGCACCTTGAAATAATGTTATTTCGATGATGAAAAATAGATCAAGATGGGCATAAAATCAATGTTTGTTCAACTTAAATTCAATCACTTATTTTACATTGAATCAACATTGAAGCAATTATAGTTTAGTCTTGCTTTATGAACAGCAAGATTCTATGACAGTAAATCATGTCCGTTTTGATTTATTTCTTTAAATCAGAGACCATGTAGGGCTGAAAAGCTTTTTTTTTTTTTTTTTTTTAAACAAAAAGTCAGTAACTCAACATCTTCAGTTTACATGTAAACATATTTATTTATTTATGCTCCATACCCATTTAAACAGGAAGTACAGATGTCGCCATTAAAAACCTGCGTTTCGAGAAAAGGGATCCCGTGACTTGCCGCGGCTTTGCGCGGCTGCGTGCGGGAAGCTGTGAACATGCCCTTCATTACCTGTAGGGGGCAGTCGTGTTTCAGTCTGAAGTATTGTGTGTCTACTGAAGCCGAAAATGTGTGCAAATTAAACTGCGCATGCGTGTTTGGAGTCGCTGTGCCGGCGCTGTGGATCAGTCGGTTGTGGATCATCACGGAGGTACAACACGGTGTGGCTGCTGCTGGAGTTTGTCGTGTTCGAGGTAAGTTTAGCTTTCTTTTTTCGATGTGATTCTCGCTTTCATGACTCCCAATTAATGTTCATCTTAATCTCAGGACGTACAATTAGCAATTTCAGTTTTTAATAGTGTGGAGATTCACAAAACACCGTTTTCGTGTAAAAACCTGAACCTACGGAGCCCCCATGGGTCCTGTGGTAAATAAATAAATAAATAAATAAATATAATAATAACGAACCGAGCGCGCGGATTAATACACCGAGATGTGTGTTTCTTACCCCCAACCCGAGTGAAAACGGCGTCTTCAGACAAAGCCTCGCCAGTTAGATGCCATTTCTGAACAAACTGAGTCGTGTGTGTTAAAGCATTAAATGGTAAAAGAGCACTAGCAATAAACGTTTTTTTTTCTGAAGCCGAACTTTATTAAAGAGTTACGAGTAAAGAACCTGTACATATGTTCATACAGTATTGACAGCAGCTCTAATTTACTGCGGTAAAGCCAGCCGCGGTTCAGAAAAACACGGTCAAGCCAGCCGCGATTGATTTTAGTGCGCGCGCATATTACAGCGATTACGGTAGTTTCATGAACAACACAGAGAGAATGCCCCATATCTGAAAAATGCTGCAGTAAAATAGTTTCATATGTGGTGTGTATATAGTATGGGACGTCCTGAATAAGAACTGATCATTGTTGTTTTCTACTTATTAGAAATGGGGTCTTTATACCCCTTTAAAATGTAATAATGCCCCATATCTCAAAAATGCTGCAGTAAAATAGTTTCATATGTGGTGTGTATATAGTATGGGACGTCCTGAATAAGAACTGATCATTGTTTTTTTCTACTTTTTTTTTTTTATCATATAATGTGTGTACATTATATGGGATAAAAACTGACCATGGCGTTTTATACTTACTAGAATTTATTTTTTCATAGGTCTCTGAAGTGAAATAAAGGCATTTTATTTAACTTTTTTTCCCCATTGTGAACATTTGTTTATTTGACCTCTCTTCCAAAGCAGACGTTAATCCTCATTATAGAAAACATTCATTGAAGAATAACTGCTACTTTTGAACAGTAAAACAAAATAAAAATCAATTCTGGTATTTAGAAAGACTAAATACATTATTTTGTCTGTTTTCTACGAATTCTGCTGTAACTTATCTACATAAAACAATTATTTGAATGGTGAATATTTAAGAAAAATATTGTAACAGACAACCGTCAAAGTCACCAATAAATAACACGGATATTAAAGCAGAAATGCAAATAAATAAGCAAGTAAAAATTGACGAGCATGTTGTATTATCTCTCAGTCCTGGGCGTCTAAATGAAAAGCGCTCTGAAAGCGCGTTGTCTCTGTGTCGGTCCTGAAACTACCGTAATCACTGTAATATGTGCGCACACTAAAATCAATCGCAGCTGGCTTGACCGTGTTCTTCTGAACCGCGGCTGGCTTTACCGCAGTTCTAATTTGTCTAAATCGCATTGCAGACAATAAAAATAAGTCGAGTCATCCTGTGACCCTACATGCTTAATCTTTGCACACATGATTCTTCCTTCTCACTTTTTCCTTAATCCCTCACTGTTCTATCTTGTATTTTCTAACGGTGTCAGAAACTTTGTGTTAGTAGCACTGCTTGACGCCTTCCTCTTTTGTAATTTGCTTTGGATAAAGGCAAACTTACAAAAGATGAAGAAATGCCTGAATGTAGTTGTACGAATAAAAGATTATGTAATGATACAATGTAAATATTTTCACAGAAACAAAGTGTAAAGATGAGACGTGAATCTGAAGAGGATCTCTTTGATGATTGCCTGGTAAAGCATTGTTTTCTTATTAATTATACAATTTATTAATACCTTGAATATAGTGTTTGTTGTATTGGACAGAAGCATACTGTATAAATGCAAATGAATATATAAATGAGTAATTATTGAACGAATTTTCATGTTTGGACTTGTCATGCACACTCGGTCCGTGGCCGGCACTAGGACCCGGAAGTAATGCGGTCATGAACCAGGAAGTATAAAAGGAGTAAACAAACGATAGTACAACGCTCAGTCATTGAGTTTTTCTGATGCCCTGTCGGAATCGTTCACCAAACCGTGAGTACTCACCCTTTTTGGTCTGCTTCCTGATTGAGTGTGTATTTCTAGGACGCGGGTTAGATTGTGTCTTTCCCTTACTCCTCTATCGTGAGAGTCCTTAGATTAAAGAGCGTGATTATCCTGCCTATTCGTGTTTTCTCCGCGTTTGGGTTTACCATTCACGCAACAAAGGGCTAACCGCTAAAGCTACGTCTTCTGGTCTTCCGAGGTTAGTTCTGACAGAATGACTGAGCCTAAAGCGGTAAACCCAGCGGATCATGCGCGCCTATGCGACGTGGTAGACCGGCATGCCGTGCTTATTGACCAGCTAACCGCGGAGCTCGCTACTCTGCGTCAGAGCGTCCAAGACGTCGCGGCCTTGCGCCGCGAGGTGGCGGAGCTCAGGCGGGAGAACGCGGATCTGCGGGCGGCTGTTGATGGCGCGGCTAGCCGGCCCCCCGTCGCGGCGGCCGCGGCGCCGCACCAACCCCCCCCCCCTTCTTCTGATGTTTTTCTTGCTCTTCCAGAGAAATGGGATGGCACGGACGGGAAGTGTAGTGTGTTTTTGACAGCGCTGAATCTTGTGTTTGAGTTCAACTCCACCAAATACTCCACTGATCGGCTACGCATCGCTCTCCTGGTCTCGTTGCTATCCGGGCAGGCAGCTGAGTGGGCCACGGCAGTCATTAGATCGGATTCTGACATCGCCCATTCTTACCACGAATTCACCCGCCAACTCCAGCTCACTTTCGAACACCCAGCGGGCGAGGTGGAGACCGACACCAAACTATATCACCTGCGGCAGGGAGGATCGTCCGTGAGCCGGTACACTGCAGAATTCCGAACCCTCGCAGTACAGACCAACTGGGGAGAAGCTGCGCTCCGGACATCCTTCTACGAGGGACTGGCTGCACGCATTAAAGATGAGCTCGCCGGGCGAGAACTCCCAGCCACACTCGAAGGGCTGATCCAACTGGCTCTTCGTATTGATCAGCGCCTTCTTTCTCGCCCGAAGCCAGCCCCGAGGACCCTGCCGTCCGCACCAGCCCTCTCCTACACCAACCCACGACCACCTACAGTCTTCACCAACACTAGTACTGGACCAGTCGGATCTCCACCCCCTGCCGTGGTTGACACGGGAGCCGGGGAACCCATGCAATTAGGACGCGCCTCCCTGACCGTGGCAGAACGCGAACGCCGGTTCCGAGAAGGGCTGTGTGCCTATTGTGGGTCAGCAACACACCATCGGGCGATCTGCCCACTGCGTCCGGGAAACGCACAACCCCGGTGAACAGGAGGAGAGACTCACCGGGCCCTCTCCAGATCTCCTCTACCACCAATACCACCATCTCACGACTCACGGTTCAGGTAACCCTCCAGATTGGCCACAAACGGGTCCGAAGTACTGCGTTTATCGATTCCGGTGCCGCAGGTAACTTCATTGACTCCACTTATGCCAAAGAAATGGGGGTAAAGATCGAGGCGTTATCCCAGCCGGTTCGTATTACATCTGTCGACGGCCGCCCACTGTCATCCAGCCCCATCACTCATCAGACCCAGTCTATCACCCTCAAAATAGACCAACATCAAGAACAGCTCCAGTTGCACCTCACCCCCATCGCCTCACCTCCCATCATCCTCGGTTATCCATGGCTACTCAGGCACGACCCCCTCATCTCATGGACACAGAACCGGATCCTCCAGTGGGGCCCGACTTGCAACGAACTTTGCCTACGGGCACCGGCTGGGACGTGTTCCAAGGAGTCCGAGGCCCCCGACGTCGACACCAACGCCATCCCCGTCGATTATCGGGATCTGGCTGAAGTTTTTTGCAAGAGACGGGCCACCCACCTTCCACCTCATCGCCCATATGACCTGGCCATTGAACTTCAGCCGGGCTCCGTCCCTCCCCGCGGCCATCTCTACTCATTATCCCCTTCGGAGACGCAGGCGATGGAAGAATACGTCACTAATGCCCTGCGTCATGGAACCATCCGGCCTTCCACATCGCCTGCCGCCGCGGGGTTTTTCTTCGTTAAGAAAAAAGGGGGTGAACTTCGCCCATGTGTCGACTATCGGGGGCTAAATAACATCACCATTAAAAACCGACACCCATTACCACTCACCAACTCAGCCCTGGACGCCCTCTCTGGTGCCACCGTGTTCACGAAGTTGGACCTCCGGAGCGCCTACAACTTGGTGCGCATCAGAGAGGGTGATGAGTGGAAGACGGCTTTTATCACACCCACGGGACACTATGAGAGCCTGGTCATTCCATTCGGACTCTGCAATGCACCCTCGGCCTTCCAGCAATTTATAAACGACGTCCTCAGAGACATGCTGGGCCGTTGGGTGTTCGTCTACCTGGACGACATCTTAATCTACTCACACAACGCCGAAGAACACACCCAACATGTACGTGCTGTTTTAAAGAGATTGCTCGCTCACCAACTGTACTGCAAGCTGGAAAAATGTGCTTTTCACAAGCACTCCACCACGTTCCTGGGTTTTGTCATCTCGCCCCAGGGTGTGGCCATGGACCCGCAGAAGCTCGATGTTGTACGTCACTGGCCCCTACCCAGGACACTCAAACAGCTTCAACGGTTTCTCGGGTTTGCGAATTTCTATCGTCGCTTTATCCGGGGCTACAGTACAGTTGCAGCTCCACTAACCACATTGACCAGGCCCTCACCTCACCAATTTCGACTCACTCCAGCTGCCATTTCTGCATTCGAAGAACTCTGCCACCGATTCACCACCGCCCCCATCCTTCTACACCCTGATGCCAACAAACCCTTCGTTGTGGAGGTGGACGCGTCGGATGTGGGCGCCGGCGCTGTTCTCTCTCAGCGAGGTCCAGACCAGAAACTGCACCCCTGCAGTTTCTTCTCCAAAAAATTTGATCCCACTCAGCAGCGATACGGGGTAGGGGACCGCGAGCTGTTGGGCATAAAGTGGGCTTTGGAGGAATGGCGTCACTGGCTCCAGGGCGCCAGTGAGCCATTCATCGTCTGGACCGATCACCAGAATCTGATCACCATCAAGACTCTCAAGCAACTTAACCCACGACAGGCACGGTGGGCTCTCTTTTTTGAACAATATAACTTCCATCTGTCGTATCGCCCGGGGTCAAAGAACACCAAGGCCGACGCCCTATCACGACAACATGAGGACGACCTCCCCCGGGCGGACCCCGTGCCTGTCATTTCTCCATCCCGCATCATCGCACCCATCCACTGGGACTTGGAAACTAGGGTCCGCCAGGCACAGGCTACCGAGACCGAACCGGCAGGCGTGCCACCTGGACGACTCTATGTGCCTCAACGCCTAAGAACGGAGGTTCTCCAGTGGGGTCATTCATCCACCATCGCCGGACATCCCGGAGTCCGACGGACCCTCTCGTTCATCGGACGGGCGTTCTGGTGGCCCTCCATGCGGAAAGACACCGTCGAGTTCGTCCAGGCGTGCCCGGTGTGTGCCAGGGCCAAGGACACCAACCAACCTACACCCGGAGAACTCCAACCACTCCCAGTTCCCCGTCGGCCCTGGACGCACATCGCCCTGGACTTCATCACGGGCCTGCCGGCATCAGAGGGGAAAAACACCATCCTAACCATCGTTGATCGGTTCTCCAAGGCCGTGCACCTGGTGGCCCTGACCGGACTCCCATCAGCAAAAAACACCGTGGAGCTGATATTAGAACACGTAGTCCGACTGCATGGGTTCCCAAAGGACATCGTCTCGGACAGAGGGCCCCAGTTCACCGCCCGGTTCTGGAAGGCCTTCTGCCGTCTGATCAATTCCACCTGTAGTCTCTCATCAGGATACCATCCCCAGACTAATGGTCAGACGGAACGGACCAACCAACAGCTTGAGCGCTACCTGAGGTGCTTTGTTTCGGATCGTCAGCGCTCCTGGGCCCGCTACCTCAAATGGGCCGAACTCTCCCACAACCTCCACGTCTCCTCAGCCACCAACCTAAGCCCATTTGAGGTTTGTCATGGCTTCCAACCCCTGATGTTCAATCATCAAGAACCAGAGGTTGATGTGCCATCGGCCCAACAGTTGGTCCGTAGGTGTCGACGGCTGTGGCACCAGGCCAACCTCGCCATCCAACGTGCCAACATCAGCTACGCCACCCAACATCGCCGTCGACACCCCCCGGGACGATTGTACCACGTAGGTGACAAGGTATGGCTATCTACTAAAAACCTTCATCTGCACACCGAGTCAAAGAAGTTATCCCCAAGATTCATCGGACCATACCGCATCACTTTACGGATTAACCCTGTCACCTACCGGCTCCAGCTGCCTGCGGCGCTCCGGATCCACCCAGTTTTCCATACATCACAGCTAAAACCCTTCATCACTTCACCTATGATTCCACCCACCCCCCCTGCTCCTCCTCCCCGAATCATTGACGGCGGTCCCGCCTACACCGTGCGAAGGATTCTCGATTCACGCCCTCGGGGCAGAGGTACCCAGTACCTCGTCGATTGGGAGGGCTACGGCCCCGAGGAGCGGTCTTGGGTCCCAGCACGTTTCATCCTCTACCCCGAGCTCATTCGGGACTACCGTCACAGGGTATCCTCCGTCCCAGGACCGTCTGGAGCCGGTCCTGGACAGGGGGGTACTGTCATGCACACTCGGTCCGTGGCCGGCACTAGGACCCGGAAGTAATGCGGTCATGAACCAGGAAGTATAAAAGGAGTAAACAAACGATAGTACAACGCTCAGTCATTGAGTTTTTCTGATGCCCTGTCGGAATCGTTCACCAAACCGTGAGTACTCACCCTTTTTGGTCTGCTTCCTGATTGAGTGTGTATTTCTAGGACGCGGGTTAGATTGTGTCTTTCCCTTACTCCTCTATCGTGAGAGTCCTTAGATTAAAGAGCGTGATTATCCTGCCTATTCGTGTTTTCTCCGCGTTTGGGTTTACCATTCACGCAACAAAGGGCTAACCGCTAAAGCTACGTCTTCTGGTCTTCCGAGGTTAGTTCTGACAGGACTAACCCTTTAAATACAAACTCAGCATTCATCATAGGATTTCCTGACACTGTAAAGCCATCTCATGCCATGTTTTACTGATGCAAGATAAAGCAATTTAACCCAAGTTTAACAATATGAAGTGATGGTCATTTTTTTATTATCATTTATTTTTATTATTATTTTTTTCTCAATGAAGTCAGCACAGGTTGAAGCAATTCAGATTTTTTTGCTTCTCAAAATAAATGATTTATTTTCTTGTAAATTTTATGCAGGGGGACAGACGAAGTGACACCTTCTTAAAATCCTTGTCGTCCGTTGAAGGGGAAGAACCGGTTGGTGTATCCATAATCCTTGAAGGAGAGGCTATTTTCAGAAAGTTCTTCTAGAACTTGATGGGATTAAGCTATCACCAAAAGTGCAAGCTTTAAAGATGAAGTTATCATCTTAAAACATTTGATTTGGCTTGACTACAAGTGTTTACATGTTGTGTTTACATGTTCAGCTTAAAATGTTTTCATGCATTAAGGTTTCAATGGCATACTTTTAAGTGCACTAGTCCAGAGTGCTGATTTGAAAGTTGCAACTTCACTGCTTCAGAGGGCTATTGCGTTTTAACGTTTATTCTACAGTTTGTTTAAAGTATTTTCTGCTGCATTTTATTTCTAAATGAATGCTGTATTTTATTTATTTATTATTTTACACAATTTTGTTTAAAACAAGTATTTCAGGCCCTGGTGCCGTGCAGTTTTTTTCTATGGATGCAAAATTTAGCTGAATGCACTTTTATTAAAAAGACAACTTGGATCTAGACTGTGAATGTCACAAATATTTGGTAATGTTGGTGAATAAACTGTTTAATTATATTTTAGTTGTGTGATTTATGAAAGATATAGATGAAATAATTACTTAAGTTTCTTTCCAAAACATAAATTAGCAATGTTTACATTATTATAGGGAGTAATAGGTAGCAAACCTACGCCCTTGTGTGTGTGTGTGTGTGTGTGTGTGTGTGTGTGTATGTATATATATGGAAATATAATTAATATTTTCGTGTTTAATTACAAAAAAAACATTTTAATGGTTAGTGATTGTTGCAGACATTTACACTATTTTTGAGAACTATTAAGTTCTCCTTCAACGTGTCATAGCCGATAACTGCCCCTTTGAAGCCTTTGAATGGTGTTAAAAATACTTGCAAAACAAGTATTGCAGCCATACATTGGAGGGAACTTCTGAGGTGGTCAGTGATTGATGGCACGGTCGGTCGGAGGGGGTTGTGATCACACCTATAGATCTTTTGTTCTAGGCTATCGGTCAAATATCTCTCCACTTGGAAGCAAAAACATGCAAGGGATTTCAGCATCTCGACGCCCATACTAAGCTGTTTATAAAGTAGACACTGTTTGTTTTTTCATTTTGTAATCTTTCCCGTGTTTACCGTGTACTGTACAATGTATATTCATTTTTTAATGAATTACTGTAAATAAACTACACATTCCGTTGATTTACCAGAAATGACTTTTCTGTTTTTTGTGTGTGTGCTAAACTAAACTTCAGGGTCAAAGTAATAGCGATTTTATTTGAAAAGTATTATATATTTACAATGCTGATAAGTTCAAGCTTAGATTCATATATAAACTGCTTCAAAGTCTTTCCGTGACCGCTGAAATCCGACAGACGCAGGGCTCAAGGGAGGTGTGTCTGTGTGTGTGTGTGTGCGCGCGCGTGTGTATGTGTGTGTGTGTGCGGGTTAGTGTGCCTGTCCTATTTCAGCGGATTTTTCCGCTACCGCAGATCAGTTTATCAACTTGTAATATATACATTTTAGGAATATATTAACATGTGCAGACATTTAAGGTTGCGCTGCCCTCTCTTGCCCCTGCGTAGAGCCTACACACACACACACACACACACACACACACACACATCTATCTATCTATCTATTATATAAATACACATTTGGAATCTGCATCTACATTTTCTGTTACAAATATAGAATTAGGTTCAGCTGAGACTCATGATCAATGGTGTTAGGGTACTTATGTAGTGATAATTAGTTTCAGCCAGATCATTAAACTAACAATGGAGTATGACACTCTTGAGAGGGGATATGAAGGTGTTATTCATTTATTTATTCTCTACAAGGGTGCGAACTACAATACAGACCAAACTATAACTCTCTCTTACTACTATAAAAATTCTAGACATAAACAAACAAAATACAGCTTTTTTTCCTCAGAGGTAAACGGAAAAGTGAAGTTGTTCAGCTGTTCACTGTCACTGCAGCTTCTTCAAAGTCTTCCCACTCCGTGACCACTGAAATCCGACACGACACCACGTTAGGCTACGTCTTGACTCATTTGTATACCGACGGTGATTGGATGTTTCCCGAGGGCTCAGGGGAGTGTGTGTGTCTGTGTGTGTGTGTGTGTGTGTGTGTGTGTGTGTCTGTGTGTGTGTGTCTACAGTATGTGTACAAAATACAGCTTTTTTTTCAGAGTTAAACGGAAAAGTGAAGATGTTCAGTGTCACTATGCAGATGTTACACTCAGTGGAGTTACCGAAATCATTGGTTTAGTCCTCATTGAGCTTTTGTTCCTCTTATGTGAGCATAAACAGTGAAACATTCCACAGGTTTAAAATACACCGCGGCCAAGTGAACCACGTTCCCGTCGAACGAAACGAGGCATAATCGTGGTGTTTGCTTCGGTTATGACACACCATAGTTTATTACCTGCTGTGGTAGATCTGAATATTTATTCAAACACAATAATAAAGCTTTATATCCTCAGGAGGGCTCAGTACATTGTTTTAGCGATAGTTTCACGGAAGCGAGTTCAGAACTGATCTAACCAAACCAAAAAAAAAAATAGCTGAATAGTTTTGTTCTTCAGAAAAGATATCTGAAGTCACAGAGAGATCCTGCTCTGTAGAAGCTGCCTCAGTCCATTTGTGCAATTACTCCATCCCGCCCTTATCAATGATAGTATAGTAATGATGTCGCTGTTGATTATCTGTTCTTGTGCTTTTGAAAAATAAAATTTTTTTTCTAAGAACATGTAATAGGATGGTGTTTATTGCATATATGTATGTTTTTTTGTAATAGGCAAGTATATCAAAATAATTTAACTGTTTAATAGACATGGGTGTTTTTTTTACAGATTCACTGTAAAACATGAAAATAATAATAACCTATTTGTGAGGTAGAATTAACCCAACATTCCAGTTAAAATGAACCAACAAACCCCAAACATATGGGTAGAACATTTGAACCATTTATGTGGTAGAATTAACCCAGCATTATAGTTAAATATGACCTAGCATTTGGATTGAATATTTAACCCATCTTTCTGGGTTAAAAACAACCCAGATTGTTTTTAACCCAGCATTTTTTAGGGTATATATATATATATATATATATATATATATATATATATATATATATATATACACACACACACAGACATGCGTGTGTCATTTTAATTCAAATGAACATTTTAATCTGTGCATGGGCGTCAACTCGCACGTTCTGTAATGTTCCATTGTCTTTTAGAGCCCATTACTAAAGCAGGTTACTAAAACCTGGCTTACTACCTATAAAAAATATTTCAATTTAACTCATGGATCTCAATCACAGATGACACGACAAATTATATACTCTGAAACGTTCATTTGAACATTTAAAATGTTAATACAAAAATACAAAAACATGAATACTAATGTTATCATGGTGTAAATTATTAACATTAGGTTAGGTCCTGCCCTTAATTAATTCATATTATAATTACTTTTACATAGTATAGTTACTGGACTGACATTACCAAAACTAGCTATTTGATTTAGCCTTTCTAAAATCAACCCATATATCATTTATAATCAGAAAACATAAAACATATTATGATCTGTTCAACAGCCCATCTGTTTTAATTTAGTTTGTATTTTTTATTATTCATAAGACAACCTTTCAGTTTTGTAAATATTTTAGTTATAGTGTGTTAAGTCTTACAGTTACTATAAAAAATATATATATATATATAAACATAATATGATCTTTTTGAGTTATAATGTTTTTTTTTTTATTATTCATAAGAAAACCTTTCAGTTTTGTAAATATTCTAGTTATAGTGTGTTATGTTTTTTTTAGGTTAAACGGTTTTGAGAATTAGACCATCCAGCTTAGATACAGTGGTGTGAAAAACTATTTGCCCCCCTCCTGATTTCTTATTCTTTTGCATGTTTGTCACAATTAAATGTTTCTGATCATCAAACACATTTAACTATTAGTCAAAGATAACACAAGTAAACACAAAATGCAGTTTTTAAATGAGGGGTTTTATTATTTAGGGAGAAAAAAAATCCAAACCTACATGGCCCTGTGTGAAAAAGTAATTGCCCCCTGAACCTAATAACTGGTTGGGCCACCCTTAGCAGCAATAACTGCAATCAAGCGTTTGCGATAACTTGCAACGAGTCTTTTACAGCGCTCTGGAGGAATTTTGGCCCACTCATCTTTGCAGAATTGTTGTAATTCAGCTTTATTTGAAGGTTTTCTATCATGAACAGCCTTTTTAAGGTCATGCCACAACATCTCAATAGGATTCAGGTCAGGACTTTGACTAGGCCACTCCAAAGACTTCATTTTGTTTTTCTTCAGCCATTCAGAGGTGGATTTGCTGGTGTGTTTTGGGTCATTGTCCTGCTGCAGCACCCAAGATCGCTTCAGCTTGAGTTGACGAACAGATGGCCGGACATTCTCCTTCAGGATTTTTTGGTAGACAGTAGAATTCATGGTTCCATCTATCACAGCAAGCCTTCCAGGTCCTGAAGCAGCAAAACTACCCCAGACCATCACACTACCACCACCATATTTTACTGTTGGTATGATGTTCTTTTTCTGAAATGCTGTGTTACTTTTACGCCAGATGTAACGGGACACGCACCTTCCAAAAAGTTCAACTTTTGTCTCGTCGGTCCACAAGGTATTTTCCCAAAAGTCTTGGCAATCATTGAGATGTTTTTTAGCAAAATTGAGACGAGCCTTAATGTTCTTTTTGCTTAAAAGTGGTTTGCGCCTTGGAAATCTGCCATGCAGGCCGTTTTTGCCCAGTCTCTTTCTTATGGTGGAGTCGTGAACACTGACCTTAATTGAGGCAAGTGAGGCCTGCAGTTCTTTAGATGTTGTCCTGGGGTCTTTTGTGGCCTCTCGGATGAGTTGTCTCTGCGCTCTTGGGGTAATTTTGGTCGGCCGGCCACTCCTGGGAAGGTTCACCACTGTTCCATGTTTTTGCCATTTGTGGATAATGGCTCTCACTGTGGTTCGCTGGAGTCCCAAAGCTTTAGAAAAGGCTTTATAACCTTTACCAGACTGATAGATCTCAATTACTTTTGTTCTCATTTGTTGCTGAATTTCTTTGGATCTTGGCATGATGTCTAGCTTTTGAGGTGCTTTTGGTCTACTTCTCTGTGTCAGGTAGCTCCTATTTAAGTGATTTCTTGATTGAAACAGGTGTGGCAGTAATCAGGCCTGGGGGTGACTACAGAAATTGAACTCACGTGTGATAAACCACAGTTAAGTTATTTTTTAACAAGGGGGGCAATGACTTTTTCACACTGGGCCATGTAGATTTGGAGTTTTTTTTCTCCCTTAATAACGTAAACCTTCATTTAAAAACTGCATTTTGTGTTCAATTATGTTATCTTTGACTAATAGTTAACGGTTTTTGATGAGCAGAAACATTTAAGTGCGACAAACATGCAAAAGAATAAGAAATCAGGAAGGGGGCAAATAGTTTTTCACACCACTGTAAATGTTATGTCAGTGATAAAATCTGGATTAAGGATATTTTATTATATAATTATATATATATATTTTATTTTTTTTAGTTTCCCCCTGAGGGATTGCCACCTTATTGTGGTCTGGGGGTTTGCGTGCCTCAACACAATTCAGCAAATACAATACTGTTACTATACAGTAAGGCCAGGTAAAAACAGTGCTCGAACATGATGTGCCCCTCCCCCCACCCCGTGTTGTCTGGTCTAGAACGGCGCTGCCTCTGACCGTCTTTTGTCTTGTAAATGAGTATTCTCACTCACCTTCCAATCCCCCCAGCGCACACACTCTGTTTGTACTGTAAACTGTACTGTAACTGTGTTTGCTAGGGCACTTGGTTATACACAGTACTTTAATGTATGGAACACTTACTTAACTTACTGGTTTGGTTTAAATATCGCTTATTACCTTATTCAACAAAATAAATTCATTATTAACGTATTGAAGTATTTTAGTTAAGGACAAAAACTGTGCTTGTGTTTAGAACTGCTGAACAGCCGAAAACACGCACACACACCCATCCCCCCACCAAAAACACACACGCACACACAGAGCAATTAACACCAGGAGTGGAAGGTGACAAACCTCAATGGAGAATACCAAGTTTGTCGTTGCTCTTTTGGAGTTCTTAAAACCCAAAACATTTATTTATACTGAGAAAAAATTATTATGGGTCACAATCACAAACACATATAATCAAGTGTTTAACTGGTTTCATTTGTTTCTATGATCAATAATTATTATTTTCAGCCCAACTCTTTGACTATTTAAAACAAAGTTGTGTCCCATTTTTTGCCCATTGAAGTTGTTGGTTCAACTAAACAATTTTTAAATACCCAAACAATCCCCCAAAATTAAAACACGCAAAACATGACTTTAACAATTCAATTTATTCTTCCAAAACTAGTCAAAGTTAAAACAGTAATTAATATAAAACAGATGAATACATGTTGTCTTTTTGCTTAAAGTTCATTAAACAACCCGGATACACCAGCTGCTTATAAGTCTCTATCTATAGTCCTTTTACATTAAAATAAAAAAAATTTCAAATATCAAAACTATTACATATTTGTTATTAATAATGTTATTACTTAACAGTTTAAGTCTTTGTTTCCCCCAAAGTACTGTATCAGACATTTTGCAGTTCTATGTTCAGAATATACAGTAGACCTGATCAAACATCATTCTAAAGCTGTCGGACTGTGACGTCATCGCTACCGCAGATCAGTTCATCAACTTGTAATATATACATTTTAGGAATATATTAACATGTGCAGACATTTAAGGGTGCGCTGCCCTCTCTTGCCCCTGCGTAGAGCCTACACACACACACACACACACACACATCTATCTATCTATCTATTATATAAATACACATTTGGAATCTGCATCTACATTTTCTGTTACAAGTATAGAATTAGGTTCAGCTGAGACTCATGATCAATGGTGTTAGGGTACTTATGTAGTGATAATTAGTTTCAGCCAGATCATTAAAACTAACAATGGACTATGACACTCTTGAGAGGGGATATGAAGGTGTTATTCATTTATTTATTCTCTACAAGGGTGCGAACAACAATACAGACCAAACTATAACTCTCTCTTACTACTATAAAAATTCTAGACATAAACAAACAAAATACAGCTTTTTTTCCTCAGAGGTAAACGGAAAAGTGAAGTTGTTCAGCTGTTCACTGTCACTGCAGCTTCTTCAAAGTCTTCCCACTCCGTGACCACTGAAATCCGACACGACACCACGTTAGGCTGCGTCTTGACTCATTTGTATACCGACGGTGATTGGATGTTTCCCGAGGGCTCAGGGGAGTGTGTGTGTCTGTGTGTGTGTGTGTGTGTGTGTGTGTCTATGTGTGTGTGTCATTGTTTTAGCGATAGTTTCAAGGAAGCGAGTTCAGAACTAATCTAACCAAACCAAAAAAAAAAAAAACATCCGAAGCTTCAAATAGAATGAACGAACTAATGAAATTGATATATATGTAATTGATATACTGTATACACAGACGTGTGTGTGTCATTTTAATTCAAATGAACATTTTAATGCTTTCTGATACACTTATCAACTTATCCACATAAACTTATCAACACATACTCTCCGTGCACGCACATACAATCTCTAAAAAAGTAAAATTAATAACATACATATACAAATAAACAAAAATATAAACGTCTATGTATATTGAAGTTTACGGTGAACGCAGAGTCGGCTAAGCACATGTGATGACGCGCGCGCCCTCACCTCTTGTTACGACTGCCTATTTGGCCAAAAAATAATTGAACGATATGCCTGGTCCTGGAAAGAGACAATAAATATATATATTTTTTATACATTTATTGCATTGTTTGTTGTTTACAGTCAAGCCATCAACATACAATAAAATGTAAACATGAGATCTAAACTAAAAACTGTGCTCCCTGTGCTGGTGCTGGCAATATCATCTCTTTGTTCTGCTGTCTCCGGCTCCCTCCCTGGTCCTGAACCGTACCATACATACCAGATCAAGAACTTGAAGATGAAGATTATATCTCTGGTCTTCTCTCTCTGACGGGTTCCTCCCTAGTTTCTGATGATCTCAATTAGTTTGTAGTGTTGCTTGTCCAAGGAAACCAGTAATCTTGCTTGAAGTGGAGCAGATATAATTCTCAGAAACTCATTACTGATCTTTAAAAAAAAAAAAAAAAAGGTAAAAACAAAAATTGGACTGGCTCAAGTTCTTATGTTAGCAAATCTTAATTACAGTGTGTATAAAGTATAGAAAGCAGTACACTACAAACAGCACTCACTCCAAATTAGCTTGTTCTATGTTTACGTCACTTTCCTATAAATTTTTACATCGTTAACCAACGGTACTTAAATATAATTATTTTCTTCGGCGCCGCTGACTTACTGTATAAACTCCGGTGTTTTTGAAAATCACCACGTTAGTTAGCTAATGCTAATGCAGGTAATATAGGTGGTTTTAGCTACAGTAGCAAACACGGACACAAAACTCAATCTACAAAGTAGTTGTTCCTGACATAAATCATGAATTTGCTCATAGAAGAGATACATTTAACATAGAAATGACATGAGTTTGCTTTCTTACCTGGTTTAAAGGAGTTTTCTTTGAGAATCTCCACCCGCATGTGATTCAGTCCGTGAAAATGCTGCGTCATGAGACACGGTTTGAAGCAGAAATGTCCTTTGTGAATGGATTAGATTTAAGTTTAATCAGGGGCTTTAACTAACAGTAACTGAAATACAGGTTCTGATATCCTTCCTTACTTGTTTCAACGTCATGCTCCGGTTTGAGGCGGAAATAAAATTATACCGGCAAAACTATGGTCTAAAGACTGCGCATGCGCAAATCACACTCAACCTAATAAGAGTACCTTGATCAAAATGAAATATTTCACTTTGGTTTCCTGCTGTAAACAGCATTATACTAAAAAAAGAAAAAAAAAAAAAAAAAAAAAAAGATTCACCCATAAGCATAAATTAGACACTTCAGTTAAAAAGAGCAAATTATTTTTTTTACTAATGGAATGAGAAAAAAAACACATTAAACTAGGTTTACTTTTTTCAGTGGATCCCTCAATAATTTCTGTCTCCTTTGCCTGTGTTTGATAATGTGAAGCACATATACACTCATTCATCATGAAAGATCTATTATAAAACAAAATAAAATTCATGTTCGCTTCAGCACTGTTCTTCCGCGTCCTTACATTCATTGTTGTACTTGGTCCGGCTTTTAGATAAAGTCCTTCCATGCGCCATCTGGCGGATATTCAGTGAAGCGCAACACATTTATTTAAAATTCCCGAATGTTGCCTCCGGCAAGACGCGGCACGCCGCACGCTAAATTGCGGCATCCCGCGGGAAAACACGCAGGGTTTTAAGGGCGACATCTGTAACATCACAATTACAATAAAACAACTATATAATAAAACACACTACAACTTACATACAAATTATTATAAACTGGATGACAATATGACTTTTTAGAAGAGAACTATTAGAAGAGATTGTTAATTCTGAATTCATAAAACAGAATCTAGCTGCCTAGAGAAGAGACTGGAAAACCATAATATAAAAATGGCAGCCTGCCTCAGCAAAATTCAGTCAAATGCAAATAGAAACAACCAAGTCAGAAACACAACAGATGACTGAAACATTATTCGTAAGTTGAAATGTATTTACTCAGAAAAAACAGATAAGACATGAGTCTGAACTTGTGGTTTTCCACCACGAGCAATTCCCCCCAGCCGTTCTGGGGCATAACAAAGCCATTTCTGAACTGTTGAAGCAAAGAAACTCTGTGGCCTCCTTTTCTTCAGCTTTCAGCTGTTGTTGTAGTAGTGCATCTAAAGAATGAAAAACAAACAAAAGGTTAGAACTATACAATGCTCTAAAAACTTGGAGTGGTAGTTGTTTATGAATGAGAGAAGGTGGGTCCTAAATTTTTGGAAATGTGACTTTTACAAATGTACAGATATGCAACGTATGTTCCGCTTTAATCATACGCTAGATTTAATTATATCCCATGGTATAGATGTCTCTAATATAGAGATCATACCTCAAAGTGATGATATCACAGATCATCACCTCCTGACATATACTCTACCCGTAGAACAGATTAGCTGTGTCTCCCCACGTTATCAATCTGTTAGAAATATGAATCCCACTACTAAAGACAGATTCACAAGTAATCTGCCGGATCTGTCCCAATTTCTTATTAGACCCCTAAATGCAGATTATCTAGATGAAGTGACTAGCAGAATGGGCACTATACTTACCAGTACATTAGACACTGTTGCTCCCATCAGATTAAAAAAAGTCAGAGATAAAACACTTGCACCTTGGTACAACAGTCATACTCGCGCCCTAAAGAGAGCAACCCATAACCTCGAGCGAAAATGGAGGAAAACTAAATTAGAAGTTTTTCGAATTGCGTATAAAGACAGTATGTGCAGCTACAGTGGTTACAAAATCGGAGCGTCGTATGTAACGTCGCCGCCGCATTACGGGATGTGCATTTGCTGTGCATTTGCTGGCTTTTACCACTGAGTGGCGCTATATAACTACAGACTGATGTATATAACTACAGACCTCATGCCTTAGTTCATTCTCTGCCTCAATAATACACGTAATAGCCGATAACATCAAGTGAAACACTGTAGTTGACAGAATTCATAATCACAGTACTATAATTACAGTACAAATGTAGAATTCAAATTAAATCAAATCTTATTAAGATCAAATTTAAGCACAATAAATATTAACACAGTGAGCCTTTAGATTTTATCACGTGTAATTAGAAAAGAAGTGTGTAGGGTTTTATTTAAATATAAATTTCTAAACCAATAAGATCAAATAACACCAAGTTATTACAAGTGGTGCTCGCTGCAGAGCCAAATGGGAGGAGCTGGAGCTCCAGCTCCCCCTCGCTGGAGCTCTAGCTCCTCCTCGCTAGAGCTAGTGGGCGGGGCTTGAGACGAGCTCTAGCTCCCCCTCGCTAGATCTAGTGGGCGGGGCTTGAGACGCTATCAAGCGCTATTGTACCAAGTGGATGTTAATGTCAGTGCAGTTTCAACCATAACGGAAGTAAATGCTTATCTTTCTCTAATATTTGTCAAGATTAGGATTTATTCTTTTCAGCATGGCCAGTACCATTTTTGTGACTAACGGCATTACGTAAATATTTTAATAATGCTTTATTGCCCACAAATAGTGTAGTTTTACGCAAATACTTGATACGAACATTACTCACACTATATATGTGTGTGTTTCTAATAACTTTCTAAACGTTGTATTTATGTAAGCTTGTCTTATTTACTACTTATAAGGATGAATAGTTTCCTCACTTTTTAAGTCGCTTTGGATAAAACCGTTTGCTAACTATCTGTGCACCCCTCTTTAATTCATCAACTATTCTAAAGCATCTGATTAATAATGTAATAAATAATGAAGTTTATTTAAATTGAATTTTGACTATAATTTTAAACAGACTCCACCTTTATGTGATAAGCTACACATTATGCTATTTTTTACGTTTTATTATTATTATTTTAAATGGAAATAAGTGACCAGTCCAGTAGCCTAAAACCAGCCATGCAACTTCATTTAATGGTCACAAACTCCACTGTCCTACAAGTTTTTTGCTGGATTTATTTGTTTCTGTTAACCTAAAACAGGAAAATGTGCATCTAAACACAAAATAAATCTTAAATTTAGATAAAATGTCATAAGAAGTCATAAAATTATAAATATATTTCGAGAACACAACACTTCTTTTCACACAAGATTTTAATGGTATAACAATATATTAAAATAAATAAATATATTTCAAAAACACAACACAAAAATCAATATTTACATTACAGTACCCCACTAGTACATTCACAAGTGAGGGTTGTGTAAACAAGACACACGGATGTCTCTTTTGTCGCGTACTTCTTGCAAGAAAATGTCCATGTCCTCAACTCTCTGAAAAGTAAAAAGAAAGGGTGCCCAAATTTCTTCTTCATCCCTTTCACCTTCATAAAACATTGTGTTTAGGAACAAGTCTCGCATTGTGATAGCCAACAATGCATCTTCCTCCTTCATCTTCAGGATCTTTGGCAGTTCAATTTTCCCAGCAAATTGGTGTTGGTTCTCCTCCACCCACTTACAGGCCAGCAAAATGTTTTTCATCACCGCTGAGTCCTGTGTGCAAGATAAGGATTCCAATAATAATGTAATTAGTGAAGTTCTGCTTATAAACACCTATATAAAACAGAAAAGGTAAATGCATAAACGATTTAAGCAATACATAAACATTGTGTCTACATACATAGATTCCTGTGGTTGGAGTGATCTCCATGCTATCTGACTCAGCTGGAGTGACTTCCATCATGTCATCTGGATTTGGTAGTTGTTCCTGGGTGACTAGTTGTTGGATTTGACTGTGGCAAGTGACAAACATTAGGCATGGTTTTAGGCATGCATTGTTTATATATTGTCTGCACACTGGAAATCCACAGTATGGATGTTTAAATCAAAAGTATGATTATCAGTACCATACCTTGTCAGAGGAAATGTCTGAATTAACTGATAGCACCACCACTTCCTGATTATAGGCATGTCAGACTAATAAAAGATAGCAATTGAAAGGCTTAGTCTTTTTTTGAATGTCTTTTTGCTTAATAAATAACCATAAATTGATGCAAACTCACCGCAGCAAAATCAAATGGCTTTGAGAGCGTAACATGGAGTGCATACTAAAAAACAAAAACAAAACTTTATTAACAAATGTGGTGTTTAGCACACAAACACAGCTGCATAGCAATTATAAGACCACTTACCATCAACATGAATACCCCACAATCAATTCCTCCAAGCTGAAGAGGGGCACCCTGTAAATTTTAGACAATTTACAATTAGACCATATTCAATAAATACATTATATAGCTGTCATGTCCGGTAAATGTTTTTATTTAGTTTTGTCTTTGTTTATAGTTTTGTTAAAAAAGTGCACTTTAAACTCAGTTCACCCATAGCGGGTTATTTGTGACATCTGTGCACTGCATTCTTTCGTAACACTCACCCACAGATATGAAAAGTTCACAAGCAAAGAAGTTAAAAAGCTGTACCTCAAAATCTGCCAGTACAGACATGTTCCAGTGGCCAGGTGAAATGTGACTTGCCAGTTTTTTAAAGGAATTACAGGCAGTCAGATGTAAACAAAGATGTATTTGACCATATTGCAATAAAAATGTTGGAGCTTTATGTTAGAGCCAGGGGTTTGTGTTTTACCATGATTAACTTATAATTAGATAATACTGAAAACCATAACTGGCTGAAACATAAAAATATGAACTCAAACAGATCCACCATACATTTCATAATGCGCTACACATTTCAGTTCATGAAGTCGAATGACGTATCGAACTAGATGTACCTGTATCGCACGGTAAGAAAACTGTACTTTAAAGATAAATTTTACATTGAAATGTATATAAAATGTATATCTTACATTTATCGCTGTCTCTAATTAGTTGTTATTTTACTAACAACTTTATTATGTTATTTTTGTAATTAGTTGTTTTTTTCCGCGTAACTAATGCTAGCATTCTCCCATCTCCCATGAAGCCCCGCCCACTAGATCTAGCGAGGGGGAGCTAGAGCTCCAGCGAGGGGGAGCTGGAGCTCCAGCTCCTCCCATTTGGCTCTGCAGCGAGCACCCTCTCAGTTATTATTATAACAGGCTTACTTCGTCACTTATCAAAGACGTACACTTGCTTTCAAAGAAGTCGAGTGGCTTATTAACGTCTCTGGTGTGCATTGTTTCTAAGTGGCCGCTTGGTGTAGCGGTTAGAACACTCGGCCAGTGCGCGGACTACAAAGCGCCGGTTCGAATCCCGAGTGATGTTTTAAAATTGTTTTATTTTAAAACTAAATAAAATGTTTTAAGTGCGCTTAAGGTAGAGTCTTATAAGGGCTATGTAGACTTATATAGTTTTATTATATATTTTTTGCACATTAATCTGAGTCCTCATCTGTTAGATCTGTTTAGTTTTTTTTTCCTGCCGGGACGAATGCGCGGTTCCATCCCTTTCCCGCCTATTCAGGGAGCCTACGGACTGAGCGATTAACCATAGTCGAATCGATTGGTGTGCTATTCATGCCGGCTGGTGATAATTAACGTTAATATGATCTCGGGCTTGCTCACGATGCTCAACATCTATAAAAATAGCAAAGTATTGTGTATAGAGTCATAAAAAAAACTATCTAACGCATGTTAGAAAACATAATTTCCTGCATTTTTTTTCTGCTTCAGGAGTCAGTCTGTTCTGAGACAGTGAGAGTAGAGGAAGAGGCAGATTCAGGACCAGGGAGGGAGCCGGAGACAGCAGAACAAAGAGATGATATTGCCAGCACCAGCACAGGGAGCACAGTTTTTAGTTTAGATCTCATGTTTACATTTTATTGTATGTTGATGGCTTGACTGTAAACAACATAAACAATGCAATAAATTTATAAAAATATATATTTATTGTCCCCCCTGCTGTTAAATGAAATTTGCGTTATTTTACGTTAATGTTACGTTATTACATTATTAACGTCGACAGAATAAAGTAAAGTTTTATTTCTGGAATTGATGCACGGGCTTCATCTTAGGCTTTTTTTCTTTCGGTTCTTTCGTTTCTCAGCGCCGGACTGTTGATGTCTCTTTCCAGGACCAGGCATATCGTTCAATTATTATAATTCTTTTGGCCAAATACTGTAGGCAGCCGTAACAGAGGTGAGGGCGCGCGCGTCATCACGTGTGCTTAGCCGACTCTGCGTTCACCGTAAACTTCAATATAGACGTTTATATTTTTGTTTATTTGTATATGTATGTTATTAATATTAATTTTTTAGAGATTGTGTGTGTGCGTGCACGGAGAGTTTGTGTTGATAAGTGTATGTGGATAAGTTGATAAGTGTATCAGAAAGCATTAAAATGTTCATTTGAATTAAAATGACACACACACACGTCTGTATATACAGTATATCAATTACATATATATCAATTTCATTAGTTCGTTCATTCTATTTGAAGCTTCGGATGTTTTTTTTTTCTTGGTTTGGTTAGATTAGTTCTGAACTCGCTTCCGTGAAACTATCGCTAAAACAATGTACTGAGCCCTCCTGAGGATATAAAGCTTTATTATTGTGTTTGGATGAATAATCAGATCTACCACAGCAGATAATAAACTATGGTGTGTCATAACCGAAGCAAACACCACGATTATGCCTCGTTTCGTTTGACAGGAGCGGAATGTGTAGTTTATTTACAGTAATTCATTAAAAAATGAATATACATTGTACAGTACACGGTAAACACGGGAAAGATTACAAAATGAAAAAACAAACAGTGTCTACTTTATGAACAGCTTAGTATGTGCGTCGAGATGCTGAAATCCCTTGCATGTTTTTGCTTCCAAGTGGAGAGATATTTGACCGATAGCCTAGAACAAAAGATCTATAGGTGTGATCACAACTGTCACGTTTGTTCCCCTTACTGTGTCTGTGTCGGCCGTGTTTGCGAGGCATGATCGCGGAGGCGAGCTGACGGTTAACAAAGTCCTTTATTTTTGCTTCTCAAATTAAACATAAATAAACATAAGCACTCCAACACAAACTTAAACTTTCGGTAACGGTTGCTAGACGCCTGACTGGAGTCCAGCCAGGCTATTTAAAGAACTAAACATAACACAATCAAATTAACTTCCCTCGGTTCAGGTGAGCTTCTACGTCACCTGACCGAGGTGCAAACTGGGAAATGAAGTGAAACTTAACTCAAAACAAAACTACAACTCAAGAATACAACATAAATACAAATGGCGCTCTGGCGCCATCTAGGGGTTAACCGTTACATTACCCCCCCTCTAAAAAAAGCTCCTCCCGGAGCATCACCGGAGGCCCCGGACACCCAACCCAATGTTCTACCTTACGCCTCCTGTCCAGGAGGCTGGGTGACGGGGCTGGAGGCATGCTCAGCGGCTGCTGAGCTGAAGACGTGGTCGGCGGCTGGCGACGCGCTGGAGACGTGCTCGGCGGCTGCCGACGCGCTGGAGACGTGCTGGGCGGCTGCCGACGCGCTGGAGACGTGCTGGGCGGCTGCCGACGCGCTGGAGACGTGCTGGGCGGCTGCCGACGCGCTGGAGACGTGCTGGGCGGCTGCCGACGCGCTGGAGACGTGCTGGGCGGCTGCCGACGCGCTGGAGACGTGCTCGGCGGCTGCCGAAGCGCTGGGGACGTGCTCGGCGGCTGCCGACGCGCTGGGGACGTGCTCGGCGGCTGCCGACGCGCTGGGGACGTGCTCGGCGGCTGCCGACGCGCTGGGGACGTGCTCGGCGGCTGCCGACGCGCTGGGGACGTGCTGGGCGGCTGCCGACGCGCTGGGGACGTGCTGGGCGGCTGCCGACGCGCTGGGGACGTGCTCGGCGGCTGCCGACGCGCTGGAGACGTGCTGGGCGGCTGCCGACGCGCTGGGCGGCTGCCGACGCGCTGGGCGGCTGCCGACGCGCTGGAGACGCGCTCGGCGGCTGCCGAAGCGCTGGGGACGTGCTGGGCGGCTGCCGACGCGCTGGAGACGTGCTGGGCGGCTGCCGACGTGCTGGGCGGCTGCCGACGCGCTGGGCGGCTGCCGACGCGCTGGAGACGCGCTCGGCGGCTGCCGAAGCGCTGGGAACGCGCTCGGCGGCTGCCGACGCGCTGGGGACGCGCTCGGCGGCTGCCGACGCGCTGGGGACGTGCTCGGCGGCTGCAGAGCTGGAGACGTGCTTGGCGCAGGCGTAGGAGCGGTCACTGCGCTCGACGCAGGCGTTGGAGCGGTCACTGCGCTCGAGGCCGGCGTTGGAGCGGTCACTGCGCTCGAGGCCGGCGTTGGAGCGGTCACTGCGCTCGACGCAGGCGTTGGAGCGGTCACTGCGCTCGACGCAGGCGTTGGAGCGGTCACTGCGCTCGAGGCCGGCGTTGGAGCGGTCACTGCGCTCGAGGCCGGCGTTGGAGCGGTCACTGCGCTCGACGCAGGCGTTGGAGCAGTCACGACGCCGGCGCTGGAGCGGTCACTGCGCCCGACGCAGGCGTGGGAGCGGTCACTGCGCTCGTAGACGGCGTGGGAGCGGTCACTGCGCTCGTAGACGGCGTGGGAGCGGTCACTGCGCTCGTAGACGGCGTGGGAGCGGTCACTGCGCTCGTAGACGGCGTGGGAGCGGTCACTGCGCTCGTAGACGGCGTGGGAGCGGTCACTGCGCTCGTAGACGCGTGGGAGCGGTCACTGCGCTCGACGACGGCGTGGGAGCAGACACTGCGCTTGACGACGGCGTTGGAGCGGGCACGGCGCTCGACGATGACGTTGGGGCTTGGGCAGAGCTCAACAGTGGCGTTGGAGCGTGCACTGCGCTCGACGACGACGTTGGAGCTTTTGCATAGTTCAACAGTGGCGTTAGAGCGTGCCCTGCGCTCGACGGCGGCGTGGGAGCGTGCATGGCGCTCGGCTGCGGCGTGGGAGCGTGCAGTGCGCTCGACTGCGGCGTTGGAGCGTGCACGGCGCTCGACTGCAGCGTTGGAGCGTGCACGGCGCTCGACTGCAGCGTGGGAGCGTGCAGTGCGCTCGGCGGCGGCGTTGGAGCGTGCACGGCGCTCGACTGCGGCGTTGGAGCGTGCACGGCGCTCGACTGCGGCGTTGGAGCGTGCACGGCGCTCGACTGCGGCGTTGGAGCGTGCACGGCGCTCGACTGCAGCGTTGGAGCGTGCACGGCGCTCGACTGCAGCGTTGGAGCGTGCACGGCGCTCGACTGCAGCGTTGGAGCGTGCACGGCGCTCGACTGCAGCGTTGGAGCGTGCACGGCGCTCGACTGCGGCGTGGGAGCGTGCAGTGCGTTCGACAGTTCCACGTCGTCCTCCAAGCCAGGAGGCGGCGGCAGAACAGGTGCATGGGACAGCGGCTGCTGGCATGCTAGCTCGCTATCTTCAAAACCGGGAAGTGGCGTTGGAGCGTGCACGGCGCTCGACTGCAGCGTTGGAGCGTGCACGGCGCTCGACTGCAGCGTTGGAGCGTGCACGGCGCTCGACTGCAGCGTTGGAGCGTGCACGGCGCTCGACTGCAGCGTTGGAGCGTGCACGGCGCTCGACTGCAGCGTTGGAGCGTGCACGGCGCTCGACTGCAGCGTTGGAGCGTGCACGGCGCTCGACTGCAGCGTTGGAGCGTGCACGGCGCTCGACTGCAGCGTTGGAGCGTGCACGGCGCTCGACTGCAGCGTTGGAGCGTGCACGGCGCTCGACTGCAGCGTTGGAGCGTGCACGGCGCTCGACTGCAGCGTTGGAGCGTGAACGGCGCTCGACTGCGGCGTGGGAGCGTGCAGTGCGTTCGACAGTTCCACGTCGTCCTCCAAGCCAGGAGGCGGCGGCAGAACAGGTGCATGGGACAGCGGCTGCTGGCATGCTAGCTCGCTATCTTCAAAACCGGGAAGTGGCGTTGGAGCGTGCACGGCGCTCGACTGCAGCGTTGGAGCGTGCACGGCGCTCGACTGCAGCGTTGGAGCGTGCACGGCGCTCGACTGCAGCGTTGGAGCGTGCACGGCGCTCGACTGCAGCGTTGGAGCGTGCACGGCGCTCGCCTGCAGCGTTGGAGCGTGCACGGCGCTCGCCTGCAGCGTTGGAGCGTGCACGGCGCTCGCCTGCAGCGTTGGAGCGTGCACCTCGCTCGACTGCGGCGTTGGAGCGTGTACGGCGCTCGACTGCGGCGTTGGAGCGTGCACGACGCTCGACTGCGGCGTTGGAGCGTGCAGGGCGCTCGACTGCGGCGTGGGAGCGTGCAGTGCGTTCGACAGTTCCACGTCGTCCTCCAAGCCAGGAGGCGGCGGCAGAACATGTGCGTGGGACAGCGGCTGCTGGCATGCTAGCTCGCTATCTTCAAAACCGGGAAGTGGCGTAGGAGCCTGCATCGTGCTCGCCTGCAGCGTTGGGGCGTGCACGGCGCTCGACTGCAGCGTTGGAGCGTGCACTGCGCTCGCCTGCAGCGTTGGAGCGTGCACGGCGCTCGCCTGCAGCGTTGGAGCGTGCACGCCGCTCGCCTGCAGCGTTGGAGCGTCTTCCTCAACGCCGGGAGGCTGCAGTAGAGTGGGTATTTGGTGCCGCGGCTGCTGACACTCTGGCGCGCTGTTCTTGAACCCTGGGGGAGGCAGAAGGATAACGCTCTCCTCTCCGTGCAGACACGGCGCGACGTCTTCCTCCGCGACAGACTCAGGCAGTGGCCGGGGGTGAGCGCATCGTCCAGACACGGGAGGGGGATCGCTTCCGGGGCTACAGACTGGTTCTCCCGAACCTGGACGGAACTGCAGTTGGAGCTGCAGCACCTGCTCGCGCAGGTCACGAATGCGCTCCTGGTTCGACTCCGCCCACTGCCTGTAGAAGCCTGCCTCGTCGCCGTGCTGCAGCGGCGTCCAGTCCTCCACGCTCAGCTCCGGTGTGCTGTCCGCGCCACCTTCAGGCAGTGGCCGTGGGAGGAGTGCATCGTCCAGATTCACGAGAGAGATCGCTTCCGGGACTACAGCTTGGTTCTCCCGAACCTGGACGAACTGCAGTTGGAGCTGCAGCACCTGCTCGCGCAGGTCATGAATGCACTCCTCGTTGCGTTCCGCCCACTGCCTGCAGAATCCTCCCGTCTCTCCCTCGGCCGCCACATCCGACGGCGGCGTGCGCCGGACGACGGGTCCGCAGCCTTCCCAGCTTCGCCTTGCCAGTCTCTCTCTGGCTGTCATGCTGTCCTCCCATGAGCTCGCTGGCTCGCTGTGCTCAACGTTTCTCCACCCTTGCCAAACTTCCATTCCGCCCGGCTCCTCGCTGCCCTCCAGCAGTTCCGCCAGCTCGTTGGAGATGATGATTTCTCCTCCTAAGTAACTCCTTAGGAGGGGATCCTCCGCCATGCCTCTTGGTAGGTCTAGCAATCTGTCACGTTTGTTCCCCTTACTGTGTCTGTGTCGGCCGTGTTTGCGAGGCATGATCGCGGAGGCGAGCTGACGGTTAACAAAGTCCTTTATTTTTGCTTCTCAAATTAAACATAAATAAACATAAGCACTCCAACACAAACTTAAACTTTCGGTAACGGTTGCTAGACGCCTGACTGGAGTCCAGCCAGGCTATTTAAAGAACTAAACATAACACAATCAAATTAACTTCCCTCGGTTCAGGTGAGCTTCTACGTCACCTGACCGAGGTGCAAACTGGGAAATGAAGTGAAACTTAACTCAAAACAAAACTACAACTCAAGAATACAACATAAATACAAATGGCGCTCTGGCGCCATCTAGGGGTTAACCGTTACAACAACCCCCTCCGACCGACCGTGCCATCAATCACTGACCACCTCAGAAGTTCCCTCCAATGTATGGCTGCAATACTTGTTTTGCAAGTATTTTTAACACCATTCAAAGGCTTACAAGTTCCATTCAACATATAATGATGTCTCCACATGTTAATATATTCCTAAAATTTATATATTACAAGTTGATAAACTGATCTGCGGTAGCGGAAAAATCCGCTGAAAAAAAGGACAGGCTACAGCGCACGCGCACACACACACAGACACACACACACACACACAGACACACCTCCCTTGAGCCCTCGGTAAACATCCAAGCACTGAGGCACGCAAATCCCCTGACCACAATAAGGTGGCAATCCCTCAGGGGGGGAAGATGAAAAATACAAATTAAATAAATAAAACAAAATAAAATATCCTTAATCCAGATTTTATCAATCAACGACATAATATTGATCTTAGCTGGATGGTCGAATTCTCAAAACCGTTTAACTTAAAGAAAAACTTAACACACTGTAACTAGAATATTTACAAAACTGAAAGGTTGTCTTATGTATAATAAAAAAAAAACTCAACTCAAAAAGATCATATTATGTTTTTATATATATATTTTTAGATTTTTTTTATAGTAACTGAACAGCCCTCTTCTCTCCAATCCACTCCTAAACCACAGTCTCCTATTTCTCTGTGCCTGCTCTGGAGACTGTGAATGAATACACGCAGCGGAGGTTTTGTAAACTGTAGAGATACAATAATTTTACTGCTGGAAAATCAGCATTTTATCTAATTTGAAATATAAACCTAATATTATCTGTTACTTAATATATTTTCTTTTCATGATGACCATAACAGCCTACTGCATTTCATTATTTATAATAACACAAAAACAATATTACAATATTTGATATTTTAATATAAACTCGGTATCATTATCCTCCTTGTGTATGTGTAAAAAACATTTGATTTGTTCTATTTTTTATTCTGATAGTGTGCTCAATTTGTTTCTAGTAATTTATATATTTAAATTCGGATGCCTTTTACTGTTACAAATTTAACTCTTTGCAAAATAATAAAAATGTGTCTTGCTGTACAAGCCCTTGTGTTGTTATTTGTGCTGCTGTTCTTTAATAATAATCAGATACAAACAGTCTGTCTAAACGAAAATTAAGCAATGCTTCTTAACTCATCATTATGTGGATATTTTTCATGTTCGTTGGATAAAGTATGTACTGTAATGATTTGGTCTACTCTGTACTGTATGTGCGTGAGAGAGAGGGGTGTCGCGGTCGTGAAACAAAGGCTCATTTCAGCTCATTCAGTTTCTCTGAATGTATAGGTGAGAACAGCTGATTCACGGTGAATAATTTGCATTTGAGTGTTGCCAAGTGAAAAGAAGACAAACATCAAGACGAACAACATATAAAACTGAGACAATATTTTAAAAAGAATCGCAATCAATCTGAACAGGTAAGCTGGAATAAAATCAGTAGCAGCATTAACTAAAGTAATTAGTAATTATTAGCTGCTACTGATTTTATGGACTCATCACGGTTAAATACGTTGGTCACATGCCAGCTGTATAAGCCGGTTAAGGGACTCATTACGGTTGTATATCGTGCTCTGAATAATAAATTTTTTTGTTTGCTGTTTGTTTGCTGAGTAAAATTAAAATAGAACAATTTTTTAAAACAGCATCATCCAGGATTCGAACCGACGCTTTGTAAATCCCTGACCGAGCGCTCTAACCGCTACACCAACCAGGCACTAAGAGACAACACCCCTCCGTGACGTTAATAAGCCACTCGCCTTCTTTGAACGCAAGCGTTAAATAAGTAACGAAGTAAGCCAGTTATACAATTATACTATTTGCACGTGTATTTTATCTGTTTTAAACTAGGTGTCATTTGATCTTATTAGTTTAGAAATGTTTGTAAAAAAACTATTGTTATCAAAAATGTAACAGATGTAACACCGGACCTCATTACCCACAATGCATCTCCCGCACTGGACTACACTGCCGTAAACAGCTGTCGTAAATCAAAACTCCCGGTACTGCAGATGGCCACCACTTTTCATCAGTATAATGACACACACACACACACACACACACACACACACACACACAGCAGCAGCAGCAGACCGAGCCGTCACTCCCCTAAATTTAAAGAATACAAACTGGTTGCGTGCGAGTTTGCTGTTTTTTCTATAGTATGCTGAAGCAAAATCAAAATACAACTATTATTTTTATTTTAATTTTGCTATAATTAAAATAAATTTTTTTTAAATATCATCCCTCGGGATTCGAACCGGCGCTTTATGTATCACTGACCATGGGCTCTAACCGCTACACCAAGCGAGCACTTAAAGACAATGCACCCAAGTAACGTTAAATAAGGCAAGGTTAATAAAGCAAGCTCTGGATAAGTGACGAAGTAAGCCTGTTATAATAATAACTTGGTGTTATTTGATCTTATTGGTTTATAAATTTATATTTAAATAAATAGTAAACTTGGCCGATTTCGTTATAATTTTGTTTGATGAGTGGGGCTTGAAAATTCTCTTGAAAAATATGGTCATTTATTTCAGTTAATAAATCTACTATAATTTTTTTTTTACTCATTATTGTACAGTACACATTAATAGCTCTGGTTCAGATTTTTCATGTTTGTTGTGGAAATGACCATCACTGTTGTATTTACTGCAATGAATGAAAATGTCATTTTGCGCCACCTGGCGGCCATTTTACGAATGACTTTGAAATGCAACTGATTTATTTTGGCCTCTGTTTCCTTTAAACGGCGGTATACGCGGCGAGATCGCCATTCCAATTTTGTAACCACTGTATAGACAGGCTCTAAAAACTGCTAGGACCGAGCATCTTAGCCAACTGATAGCAAGAAACCAAAACAATCCCAGGTTCTTATTTAGTACAGTGGCTCGCCTAACAAAACCTAAGATGCCCGCAGAGAGTATCCCATCACAGTTTAGAAGTGAAGACTTTATGGACTTCTTTAATGAAAAAATCAATAATATCAGGAAGAAAATAATGGAGGTTCAACCTCTAATAGTATCTCACGATCCAGTTCAGCCTATAGCTTCACATTTAGATTTTCGCTGCTTTACAGGTATAGGACAGGAAGAGCTGTATAAACTCATCACCTCGGCTAAATCAACAACGTGCCTGTTAGACCCAATCCCAACCAGATTTTTAAAAGAAGTGATGCTTACGGTTGGAGAGCCACTCCTAAACATTATTAATTCTTCATTACATCTAGGTCACGTCCCTAAACCTTTCAAGTTAGCAGTTATTAAGCCGCTTCTTAAAAAATTTAATTTGGACGCGAATGAAATAACAAATTACAGACCGATTTCAAACCTCCCGTTCATATCAAAAATACTAGAAAAAGTAGTATCAGCTCAAATTTGCACATTCTTGCAGGACAACAACATCCTTGAAGAATTTCAGTCAGGTTTCAGGCCCCATCATAGCACAGAAACTGCACTAGTTAAGATTACAAATGACTTGTTTTTAGCTTCAGACCAAGGCTGCATCTCATTGCTAGTCCTGCTTGATCTTAGTGCTGCATTCGACACTATAGATCATAATATTCTCATAGATCGCTTACAAAATTATATAGGTATTCAGGGACAGGCATTAAAATGGTTTAGATCTTACCTGTCTGATCGCTACCATTTTGTAGATCTAAATGGAGAACCGTCTGGTGTAATGCCAGTGAAATATGGGGTCCCACAAGGGTCAGTTTTAGGACCTCTGTTGTTCTCAATATACATGCTTCCCTTGGGTAACATCATTAGAAGACATGGGATTAGTTTCCATTGTTATGCTGATGATACCCAATTATATATCTCAACCAAACCAGACGAAATACCTAAGTTGTCTAGATTAACTGAGTGTGTCCAGGACATAAAAGATTGGATGACCAATAACTTTCTTTTATTAAATTCAGATAAGACAGAGATATTACTTATTGGCCCAAAAACCAGCACACAACAGCTTTCACAATTCAGCTTGCGCTTAGAAGGATGTACTGTTATTACCAGCTCAGCAGTAAAAGATCTGGGAGTAATATTAGACAGTAACTTGTCTTTTGAAAATCACATTTCAAATATCACAAAAACAGCCTTTTTCCATCTTCGAAATATTGTTAAACTTAGGAACATCTTATCCGTATCTGATGCAGAAAAACTAGTTCATGCATTCATGACCTCCAGACTGGACTATTGTAATGCATTACTAGGTGGTTGTCCTGCATCCTCAATAAACAAGCTTCAGTTAATCCAAAATGCAGCTGCCAGGGTTCTCACTAGATCCAGAAAATATGATCATATAACCCCAATATTATCATCCCTGCACTGGCTACCTGTTCAGTTTAGAATAAATTACAAAATAGTATTACTTACATACAAGGCCTTAAATGGTTTAGCTCCCACATACCTAACCAGTCTTCTGATGCGCTACAATCCACCACGCGCCTTAAGATCACAAAGCTCCGGACTTCTGGTAGTTCCCAGAATTTCAAAATCTACAAAAGGGGGTAGGGCTTTTTCATATTTAGCTCCAAAGCTTTGGAATAGCCTTCCAGACAGTGTTCGGGGAGCAGACACGGTTTCTCAGTTCAAAAGTAGACTCAAGACGCATCTTTTTAATCTGGCATACACATAACTCATCCCAGTACTCATACTCCAGTACACCTATACCGAATGGCAACTACGCTAATTCTCCCCATCTGTTCTGTATTTCTCTACCCATCCCGAGGCATCGGGAGATTTTGCCAGCTTCAGTAGACAAAGGCCGACCCTGCGAGGTTCCTGAGGCATCCAGAGAAGGACCAGCTCCAGCTGGATTCAGCTTTATGATGGTTGGAGCTACACATGCTGCTCCTGTGCTTCCAGTGATCCAGACCTCATCTGCCCTCTGCACCTACTGACTCGTCCCTATGCTGAACTGGTCTTCATGTCAATTTAAATAATTTCTGTCATATTGAATTTTCACCTGCACAACACACAAGATGTTATATCATTTCTATCTGTTATCGCCCAAATGAGGATGGTTCCCTGTTGAGTCTGGTTCCTCTCAAGGTTTCTTCCTAATGCCATCTCAGGGAGATTTTCCTTGCCACCGTCGCCGTCACCCTTGGCTTGCTCATCAGAGAAATTTCATTCATTCGTCTCATTATTATCTGCACATTTTTCTCACACATCCACACTTCCAATTATTTTCTTTTCAATAATTATTATTATTTTATTTATTTATTTATTTTCTATTATTATTATTATTTTATTTATTTATTATTATTATTATTTGTTAAATATCTTTAATTTTTGTGAAGCTGCTTTGAGACAATGACCATTGTTAAAAGCGCTATATAAATAAAATTGAATTGAATTGAATGTTTTGAAATGTCCTACAATCTTCCATAGATACAATGCACACATTAGATTTTTTTTTATATACAGGTCCTTCTCAAAAAATTAGCTATTGTGATGATGTTCATTATTTTCTGTAGTGTACTGATCAACATTAGACTTTCATATATTTTAGATTCATTACACACAACTGTAGTTCAAGCCTTTTATTGTTTTAATATTGATGATTGTGGCATACAGCTCATGAAAACCCAAAATCCCTATCTCAAAAAATTAGCATATTTCATCCGACCAATAAAAGAAGTGTTTTTAATACAAAAAAAAAGTCAACCTTCAAATAATTATGTTCAGTTCTGCACTCAATACTTGGTCGGGAATCTTTTTGCAGATTCTTGTGTCTTGTGTCTCAACTTTCTCTTCACAATATCCCACATATTCTCTATGGGGTTCAGGTCAGGAGAGTTGGCAGGCCAATTGAGCACAGTAATACCATGGTCAGTAAACCATTTACCAGTGGTTTTGGCACTGTGAGCAGGTGCCAGGTCGTGCTGAAAAATGAAATCATCTCCATAAAGCTTTTCAGCAGATGGAAGCATGAAGTGCTCCATAATATCCTGATAGCTAGCTGCATTGACCCTGCCCTTGATAAAACACAGTGGACCAACACCAGCAGCTGACATGGCACCCCAGACCATCACTGACTGTGGGTACTTGACACTGGACTTCAGGCATTTTGGCATTTCCCTCTCCCCAGTCTTCCTCCAGACTCTGGCACCTTGATTTCCTGTAGCCCATTTCCTGCACACGCCTGTACACGGTGGCTCTGGATGTTTCTACTCCAGACTCAGTCCACTGCTTCCGCAGGTCCCCCAAGGTCTGGAATCGGTCCTTCTCCACAATTTTCCTCAGGGCCTGGTCACCTCTTCTCGTTGTGCAGTGTTTTCTGCAACACTTTTTCCTTCCCACAGACTTCCTACTGAGGTGCCTTGATACAGCACTCTGGGAACAGCCTATTCGTTCAGAAATGTCTTTCTGTGTCTTACCCTCTTGCTTGAGGGTGTCAATGATGGCCTTCTGGACAGCAGTCAGGTCGGCAGTCTTACCCATGATTGCGGTTTTGAGTAATGAACCAGGCTGGGAGTTTTTAAAAGCCTCAGGAATCTTTTGCAGGTGTTTAGAGTTAATTAGTTGATTCAGATGATTAGGTTAATAGCTCGTTTAGAGAACCTTTTCATGATATGCTAATTTTTTGAGATTTTGGGTTTTCATGAGCTGTATGCCACAATCATCAATATTAAAACAATAAAAGGCTTGAACTACTTCAGTTGTGTGTAATGAATCTAAAATATATGAAAGTCTAATGTTTATCAGTACATTACAGAAACTAATGAATTTCATCACAATATGCAAATTTTTTTAGAAGGACCTGTATGTGTTATTTCACAATCTGCAAATGTTGTCCTACAATGTACATATTCAATGCTATGAAAACAAATATACTTAATGTAACAATGTAGTCTTTTATGTGCAAAAAAAAAAAAAAAAAAAACTGTAGGACCAAAAAAATTAATAAATAAAAAAAATCAATCCGTGGCGATGGTTTTGCAATTTGTCCCCCGCACTCACAAATACTTAAACTGTTCCCTCAGTTTAACAAATCGTGGCCACGGATTAACAAACTGTATGCACAAATTTCCAATCCGTACGCTCAGATACGCTGTTTGCATATTTATTCTTAACATGAAGACTTATTTTGGTGATTTTATTACAAGCTTTTTACCCAGAGTTAGATGCATGCTGCACTGTTAATGTTATTATTAAATAACGCCTATTATTACATTGCATTTAGTTTGAGAGCAAAGTAATGACAACATAAACTGTACATTATTTATTTTGCATTGCTTTTTACCTTCTCCTCAAACTCACACTGTATGATTTTCAAAGTCATCGGATCACCATTGTTTTCACACTGTACTATCTGTGGTAGCATTTAGTTGCTGCTGTGTTCACACTGCACAATGAATTGGCAACAGGAGATTACACACTGCATGACTTTACAATAGGATGAATCGCCAACAACTCTGTCTGGTGTGCAAGCTACAGCCAAACACACACAAGAAGTGATAAGGAAACAACACAAGATCATGCTGACATTGTGGTCTATAATTCCTCCCCGAACAAACAATAATTAAAAAAAGATGACGTCCTTGTTTAAGATCCCATATGGTCAAAACTGAAATTTCATGGCTTTTTTCATGGTAACTGAGGTCTAGGGGCTATGTAACTACCATATAAGTTTCAAAACAGTCAATCCACAGTAGAATGCACACAGCCTGCATAAAGTAGCTCTGCCTTTTCACGAGCTGCTGTGATGTCCAATCTACTCAGTCACCGCTTTCAGTCACCATCAACCACCATCCCACCCTTCTTTTGCCAAAACATCACGTCCATGCCATTGCTGAACAACAATAACATGAAAACAAGTCGAAAAAACGCTGTTCAGTCGATAGATGTCGAAACTACATCATTACACAGGCTTCCGAACAACATTAATATAAAAGACCAGTGGCACGTCAGCTTCAGCATCTTTCACACAGCCATTCCATTAAACTTTAAAAATTTACATTAAAATTTTTATTTAATTAATAGAAGTTAATTGATGAAGAAAATCTATTTATGACATTATTTTTGACAGCATTATGATTATTTATTAAAACTTCAGACAACAACAATTAGTGCCACGAGGTTATTTGCAACACTATATGTTCTACAAAATAGAGGACTACACACCTTACAGCGCAATATAATGTGGCTTTAGAAGAGGAAAGGTAGGATTAAGAAGTGAGCAAGTGATGAATTAGTATTATAGGTCCCGAGCAGATACAGTAACAATAATGGGTGCCCTACCTTATGCAGTCTCCATTGATGGCTAATAAACATTGATACAAGTAGGCTATGGTTAAAGTGGTGAACTTATAAAGTCTTAAATGTTTCGTTTTCCCTTCTCAACGCATTATGCATTTACTCACCAATAATGACTACCTTTTTATTTTGGTCAAGTCTCCAAGTCGAAGGTGCCCAGCAGCAGATTCCGTACCATGGCAGTAGCAGAGGTGGCAAGGTGGGCTGCTCTCCACGCTTCTGCCTGGCAAAACACCCCAGAGCCCTTTATAACTACAATCTGAAAAATTATTTCACATCACAATATTAATTTATTGGCAACTTTTAGAAACTTTTCATGTTTCATACTGATTCTTATGTTTAGCTTCCCAATAGTTAATAGGATTTTATGTATAAATGCAGATTAATGATAATCTGGACATTCTGGACATTTGTTTACATGCAGGGTAAAACTGCAACAGGAACAGTACAAAATAAAAACTGAAAAAAGACGGACATTCAGAATAAAACAGTGCAAGATAAAAAGAATAAAAAACTGTACAAAACATACATGCAGGGTAAGCATTGGTGGGAGCAATGTCCAAGCAGTGTAGAGAAATATTTCTGTACGACTTCATTGTTTTGTGCTGTGTAGTATAGTATTGTAATAGCTGATCAGAGTGATCAACTCCCCATGTGCTGGTTGTACGCAGTCACAGGACATGGAAATGTCTTTGTAGTCCATGTACCTTGTAATTTCACCCTCATCTTCACCGCGTCTACTGTAAAGCAGAATGGATGGTAGAACAGGTAGATACTTCTCGTGTGTCCATCCACTTCACAAATACAAGAGGTCCATCTGAACGGAGCTTGCATGTCCTGATGGGGCTGGTGAAGGCAAGGGTGATGCAGACACATTCCTAAAAACAAATAAATAAAAAAATGTTAGCCTATACTGTTCAGAGTAAATGGATGTGCAATTAATATGGATGCACAATATATACAGTACAGAGATGACCAAAAATTTATCCACACTTCAACATGAAAAATATACACCTCTCTTCTGTAGGTCACATGACAGCATCAATGATGGTGATAGATAATACTACACACTGCAGCCATAATTCAATTTGAGTTTTAAAAAACACCATCCACTGGACATTACACACATATTGAACACATTCTAAACAATTACATCTTATCAGGTATTTGTAAATACACGCTAAACAAAAGGGATTATATACATTTACACCAAAGAAATATTCATAAGCATCACTTAGCTACATAAGGCAGTATTTTAGCCACCTGGAACTAGCTTGTTTGTGCTAAATAACATTACCGATAGTAGTGTTATAAGCTAACCAAAATGGAGCCAAATACACATTAGCAACCATAATCTAAAGCTATCCAAAACAAGGTGAATATAAACATCTGTAAACTCCATAAGGCATTAGCTTAGCCACCGGGAAATATCATGTTTGTGCTACATGAAGCAGCATGTTAGCATGATTTACCTAAACTATATAAATGGCATTGAAAGCCAATGTGTCACACAAGCTGACAAGAGCTAGCTGTAGTGAGGAAAATATTTACTAATATTAGTTTAATATTATCAGAATAAGAGTTATATAAGACTTAATAACTTACCCAGTGTAGCATGGGTCTATTCTCTGTTCAAAATGCTCCCGGACGTCGTCGGAGTCACACAGTCTTCTTCTGAGGTAAATGTAAACTCCTCCAACTTTCCAGAACATTCTGAAGAGTTTCCTCGGATGTGTAAGCGCGTGCCATCTTCCAAAACGTGCAGAAAACTCACTGAATCGGAGTATTTTCAAACCTGTCTCTCTGTGTTAGGTTTTCATGCCGGTGTCCGGGGGCATGGTCTAGTATGTAAATTACCTGGACTGATTTCCGTGTGATTGGCGCGTGGGCGTTAGCATATAAGTGTGACAGAAATTCTGTGCCTCTCCTTGGTTTCATATGGATTACATAAACTGAGAATATTTGTTTTCAATGTGACTTGCATCATTTAAAAGTAGACACTTTAAGCTTTATATAGATATATTTCTCATTTCAGTAAATTTTAGAGACGTGTTTCAAAAAGATTTTCACGGAGACTGAGGTTTCATATATGTGCATATATCCTCATATACTGTATGTGGCCAATTAGGATTAGTTTTTTGCATTTTTTTTGTTAGTTCTTAGTTATTGCGCTAGGCATCACGTATGACAGTTGCCAAAGTGAGATATATGAGCTAAAATGACCAGATCCTGCCATAGGAGACATATCTTGTATGTACATATAGGGCTTATATGTGGATATAAAAAAGCAATACAGGAGACCTATATAGCCACATGTATAGCCACCTATATAGCATGTATATGCACATACAGTGGGAGCCACGCCAAATAGCCGCGACAGTGTGGCTGAAGTGTGAATGGCGTGTGAATGGCCTTTGCACGCCGTAATCCCCCCTCCCTTTTCTGGACGAAAGGCGTGTCAAGATTTCACAGTAAACACGCCCATTCAAGCCCTATTTATTCATTTACCTGGTGCCACCACTAGATGGCGCTTCGTTCTCAATAACACGTTAAAACAAGCCAGCTGCGCTGAGTTGCAATCACGTGATTTTAACAACCCGCCTCCACCCCCGCCGAACTGACGCTACCAAACTACAGAGATGAAGATGGCGGCTTAACGGACTATTCGTGGTAAGTGATATTTTATTTTATAAAATGTGTTTGGGGTAGTTTACAGTTTATTTCCCAGTTTAGTTTTTTATTGGCCGCTTAGTTAACGAGCTGAATAACAACACAGAAGTGTTTATCAGTTAAGGAGGAGGAGGGGGGAGGTGTGTGTGTGTGTGGGGGGGGAGGTGTGTGTGTGTGGGGGGGGGTTGGAGGTGTGTGTGTGTGTGTGAGGGGCTTCAGTAAGTTATAGTTTGGCTTCAGGGATGAACTAATGCTCATATACGAGTGTTATATCGCTTAACTTATTTGTATGAGAAGCGCATTAAGTAAATTCTCGGTTAATTTAATTCAGACGATAATACAGACAGTCACTGGTTAACACTAACACTGTTCACTGGTTAACACTAACACTGTTCACTGGTTAACATTAGCACAGGCAGATTATTTACATTACAGAATCCCCAAAACAGTATTTCACACACTCTGTGGTAAATAGGTTTATTAATATATTTTATTTTTATTAGAACTATATGTTCTGTAAAGTTTATTTATCTTTGTCTTGACTAAATTCTCCTGTTGTCTTTAAGCAGAGCTCCGCTGTGGAGGATTTGGGGGGTCAGACGGCTGACGGCTGGACTTTTGGAGCTACAGGACTGGAGGAGCCTGAACAAGCTGTTGAGGGAGCTGTAGGAGGGATGACGTCACAGTCCGACAGCTTTAGAATGATGTTTGATCAGGTCTACTGTATATTCTGAACATAGAACTGCAAAATGTCTGATACAGTACTTTGGGGAAAACAAAGACTTCAACTGTTCCATGTTTAATAGTTTTGATATTTGAAAAATTAATATTTTAATGTAAAAGGACTATAGATAGAGACTTATAAGCAGCTGGTGTATCCGGGTAGTTTAATGAACTTTAAGCAAAAAGACAACATGTATTCATCTGTTTTATATAAATTACTGTTTTAACTTTGACTAGTTTTGGAAGAATAAATTGAATTGTTAAAGTCATGTTTGCGTGTTTTAATTTTGGGGGATTGTTTGGGTATTTAAAAATTGTTTAGTTGAACCAACAACTTCAATGGGCAAAAAATGGGACACAACTTTGTTTTAAATAGTCAAAGAGTTGGGCTGAAAATAATAATAATAATTATTGATCATAGAAACAAATGAAACCAGTTAAACACTTGATTATATGTATTTGTGTTTGTGATTATGTGACCCATAATAATTTTTTCTCAGTATAAATAAATGTTTTGGGTTTTAAGAACTCCAAAAGAGCAACGACAAACTTGGTATTCTCCATTGCGGTTTCTCACCTTCCACCCCTGAGTAGGACATGGTGTTAATTGCTCTGTGTGTGTGTGTTTTTGGCGGGGGGATGGGTGTGTGTGTGTTTTCGGCTGTTCAGCAGTTCTAAACAAAAGCACAGTTTTTGTCCTTAACTAAAATACTTCAATACGTTAATAATGAATTTATTTTGCTGAATAAGGTAATAAGCGATGTTTAAACCAACCCAGTAAGTTAAGTAAGTGTTCCATACATTAAAGTACTATGTATAACCAAGTGCCCTAGCAAACACAGTTACAGTTTACAGTACAAACAGAGTGTGTGCGCTCGGGGGATTGGAAGGTGAGTGAGAATACTCATTTACAAGACAAAAGACGGTCAGAGGCAGGGACGTTCTAGACCAGACAACACGGGGTGGGGGGAGGGACGCATCATGTTCGAGCACTGTTTTTACCTTGCCTTACTGTATAATAACAGTATTGTATTTGCTGAATTGTGTTGAGGCACGCAAACCCCCTGACCACAATAAGGTGGCAATCCCTCAGGGGGAAACTAAAAAAAAAAAATATATATATATATATATATATATATATATATATATATATATAATAAAATATCCTTAATCCAGATTTTATCAATCAATGACATAACATTTATCTAAGCTGGATGGTCAAATTCTCAAAAACGTTTAACCTAAAGTAAGACTTAACACACTATAACTAAAATATTTACAAAACTGAAAGGTTGTCTTATGAATAATAAAAAATACAAAGTAAATTAAAACAGATGGGCTATTGAACAGATCATAATATGTTTTATGTTTTCTGATTACAAATTATATGTGGGTTGAATTTTAGAAAGGCTAAATGAAATAGCTAGTTTTTGGTAATGTCAGTCCAGTAACTATACTATGTAAAAGTAATTATAATATGAATTAATTAAGGGCAGGACCTAACCTAATGTTAATAATTTACACCATGATAACATTAGTATTCGTGTTTTTGTATATATTTTTAAATGGTCAAATGAACGTTTCAGAGTATATAATTTGTCGTGTCTGTGATTGAGACCCATGAGTTAAATTGAAATATTTTTTATAGGTAGTAAGCCAGGTTTTAGTAACCTTGGATAAATCAGCATGAAAGCCCTCTCTCGCGCACGCGCTCTCACGCTATCTCTCGCACTCACACACACACACACACACTGTACACACACAGACACACACAAATAATACATGAAATCGCATAAAACCAAATGAAACTAGGGTAAAAAATATGAGCAGTAAAAATACAGTAGTATCCTGTAGGTGATTCCTGTCCTGTGATAACAGACACTAACACTCTAGACCGGTTTAGTTCTGTTAGTTTTGTTTTCAAGTGTGAATGTTTATGGGGATTAAATCTGTCTCTGCTGCCGCATCTATACACAGTTGTGATAAGTGATTTGTGCCCCATCAGATCTTTAATGTGGGACATTATGCTGGTTAAATGACTAAAGAAATACTGATCCGTATGGACAGATATTTGTTCCAGATATTATGCGCCATTAATCAATTTGTTATGCCAATTTGACTTTCAGCGAAAACATCAAAAATATAACGAAAACAAACCAAAGCAGAAGTTACATTTTAAGCTTTACTTTCAAATTCAAATTTGATTTGTCACATACACAGTGCGATATGCAGTAAAATGCTTTGGGTGCTTTAGGTGAGACTCGAACTCGGCATTGCTTCACCTGGACTGCTTTATAAGTCTCTAACTGATTGCGCCACTGGAGCCACACGGAAGTTGGTCTTGTCAGAGTATCCTCTCTCTCGTGCGCACACACAACACATGAAATTGCGTAAAAACCAACGAAATATAAGCAGTAAAAAAAAAAAAAATCAGTAAAAATACATTAGTATAACAGGCGCTAACCCTTTGGAACTTTTTTACTATTGTTTCCAAGTGTTTATGGGGATTTAATGTGTCTCTGCTGCCGCATCCATTCACAGTTGTGAAAAGTGATTAATGCCCCATCAGATCTTTTGACGGGGGAGCATTATGCATGATTAAATGACTAAAGAAATACTGATCCATATGGGCAGATATTTATTCCAGGTTGCATGCGGCATTAATTGCCTTTCTTATGCCACTTGTAGACTATCAGTGAAAAAATCAGCGAAAACATCATCAAAAATATAACGAAAACAAACCCAAGCAGACGTTACATTTTGAGCTTTACTTTGCAGCAAAATATTATCTATCAGTATATTAAATGGAACGAGGTAAAATACACAGTAATATAAAATACTGTACGTAGCCTGCGTTTTTATTCCGTACCTACAATGATCGGTATAGACAAATTACAGCCGCTACCGTGTCTTTAAGGATCATTTCAGGATGACTTAAAAATATTTCACTAACTAATTTTATTAATTCATTATTAAATAATAAATAGCATAATCATCATGGGTTGTGTATTGAGTGAGTTAACAAATCTGTTTTATTAATCGGTTTGTTGTTGTTGTTTTTTCATCTATTTATGAAACTACACATTCACATTCCATGCACGAAGCCTGCATTAACCCTTCATGGAACTGCCACGGAGCCGTCATGCTCCAGGCGGCTGTTTGACGTGGCTCCCACTATATATGCAGTATATATGCATATATATGATAATATATATGCTGCATATATGCGTATATATGCCACATGTAGGCAACATTGAGGTGCATATACAGTGGGAGCCACGTCAAACAGCCGCCTGGAGCATGACGGCTCCGTGGCAGTTCCATGAAGGGTTAATGCAGGCTTCGTGCATGGAATGTGATCCCCCGCGATGACGCAGTTAACGATGCCCCGCCCCATAAACGCCCCCATGCGCTTTCTAAAAAGATGGTTGCAATGCCGTATAATTCCGCCAGATGGAGCATTGACTGGCACAGTTAACTGCAGTGTCCAGGAAGCCCAATACCGTATCTTTAATATACAGACAGTTCTTGCATTGTCAACATAGTTTCATAAATAGATGAAAAAACAACAACAACAAACAGATTAATAAAACAGATTTGTTAAATCACTCAATACACAACCCATGATGATTATGCTATTTATTATTTAATAATGAATTAATAAAATTAGTTAGTGAAATATTTTTTAAGACATCCTGAAATGATCCTTAAAGACACGGTAGCGGCTGTAATTTGTCTATACCGATCATTGTAGGTACGGAATAAAAACGCAGGCTACGTACAGTATTTTATATTACTGTGTATTTTACCTCGTTCCATTTAATATACTGATAGATAATATTTTGCTGCAAAGTAAAGCTCAAAATGTAACGTCTGCTTGGGTTTGTTTTCGTTATATTTTTGATGATGTTTTCGCTGATTTTTTTTTTTTCACTGATAGTCCACAAGTGGCATAAGAAAGGCAATTAATTGCGCATGCAACCTGGAATAAATATCTGCCCGTATGGATCAGTATTTCTTTAGTCATTTAATCATGCATAATGCTCCCCCGTCAAAAGATCTGATGGGGCATTAATCACTTATCACAACTGTGAATGGATGCTGCAGCAGAGACACATTAAATCCCCATAAACACTTGGAAACAATAGTAAAAAAAGTTCCAAAGGGTTAGCGCCTGCTATACTAATGTATTTTTACTGATTTTTCTTTTTAACTGCTTATATTTCGTTGGTTTTTACGCAATTTCATGCGTGTGTGTGTGTGTGTGTGTGTGTGTGTGTGTGTGTGTGTGTGTGCACGAGAGAGAGGATACTCTGACAAGACCAACTTCTGTGTGGCTCCAGTGGCGCAATCGGTTAGCGCGTTTCTCACCTTCCACCCCTGAGTAGGACATGGTGTTAATTGCTCTGTGTGTGTGTGTTTTTGGCGGGGGGATGGGTGTGTGTGTGTTTTCGACTGTTCAGCAGTTCTAAACAAAAGCACAGTTTTTGTCCTTAACTAAAATACTTCAATACGTTAATAATGAATTTATTTTGCTGAATAAGGTAATAAGTGATGTTTAAACCAACCCAGTAAGTTAAGTAAGTGTTCCATACATTAAAGTACTATGTATAACCAAGTGCCCTAGCAAACACAGTTACAGTTTACAGTACAAACAGAGTGTGTGCGCTCGGGGGATTGGAAGGTGAGTGAGAATACTCATTTACAAGACAAAAGACGGTCAGAGGCAGGGACGTTCTAGACCAGACAACACGGGGTGGGGGGAGGGACGCATCATGTTCGAGCACTGTTTTTACCTGGCCTTACTGTATAATAACAGTATTGTATTTGCTGAATTGTGTTGAGGCACGCAAACCCCCTGACCACAATAAGGTGGCAATCCCTCAGGGGGAAACTAAAAAAAAAAAAAAATAACATTGAGGTGCATATACAGTGGGAGCCACGTCAAACAGCCGCCTGGAGCATGACGGCTCCGTGGCAGTTCCATGAAGGGTTAATGCAGGCTTCGTGCATGGAATGTGATCCCCCGCGATGACGCAGTTAACGATGCCCCGCCCCATAAACGCCCCCATGCGCTTTCTAAAAAGATGGTTGCAATGCCGTATAATTCCGCCAGATGGAGCATTGACTGGCACAGTTAACTGCAGTGTCCAGGAAGCCCAATACCGTATCTTTAATATACAGACAGTTCTTGCATTGTCAACATAGTTTCATAAATAGATGAAAAAACAACAACAACAAACAGATTAATAAAACAGATTTGTTAAATCACTCAATACACAACCCATGATGATTATGCTATTTATTATTTAATAATGAATTAATAAAATTAGTTAGTGAAATATTTTTTAAGACATCCTGAAATGATCCTTAAAGACACGGTAGCGGCTGTAATTTGTCTATACCGATCATTGTAGGTACGGAATAAAAACGCAGGCTACGTACAGTATTTTATATTACTGTGTATTTTACCTCGTTCCATTTAATATACTGATAGATAATATTTTGCTGCAAAGTAAAGCTCAAAATGTAACGTCTGCTTGGGTTTGTTTTCGTTATATTTTTGATGATGTTTTCGCTGATTTTTTTTTTTTCACTGATAGTCCACAAGTGGCATAAGAAAGGCAATTAATTGCGCATGCAACCTGGAATAAATATCTGCCCGTATGGATCAGTATTTCTTTAGTCATTTAATCATGCATAATGCTCCCCCGTCAAAAGATCTGATGGGGCATTAATCACTTATCACAACTGTGAATGGATGCTGCAGCAGAGACACATTAAATCCCCATAAACACTTGGAAACAATAGTAAAAAAAGTTCCAAAGGGTTAGCGCCTGCTATACTAATGTATTTTTACTGATTTTTCTTTTTAACTGCTTATATTTCGTTGGTTTTTACGCAATTTCATGCGTGTGTGTGTGTGTGTGTGTGTGTGTGTGTGTGTGTGTGTGTGTGTGTGTGTGTGTGTGTGTGTGTGTGCACGAGAGAGAGGATACTCTGACAAGACCAACTTCTGTGTGGCTCCAGTGGCGCAATCGGTTAGCGCGTTTCTCACCTTCCACCCCTGAGTAGGACATGGTGTTAATTGCTCTGTGTGTGTGTGTTTTTGGCGGGGGGATGGGTGTGTGTGTGTTTTCGGCTGTTCAGCAGTTCTAAACAAAAGCACAGTTTTTGTCCTTAACTAAAATACTTCAATACGTTAATAATGAATTTATTTTGCTGAATAAGGTAATAAGCGATGTTTAAACCAACCCAGTAAGTTAAGTAAGTGTTCCATACATTAAAGTACTATGTATAACCAAGTGCCCTAGCAAACACAGTTACAGTTTACAGTACAAACAGAGTGTGTGCGCTCGGGGGATTGGAAGGTGAGTGAGAATACTCATTTACAAGACAAAAGACGGTCAGAGGCAGGGACGTTCTAGACCAGACAACACGGGGTGGGCGGAGGGACGCATCATGTTCGAGCACTGTTTTTACCTGGCCTTACTGTATAATAACAGTATTGTATTTGCTGAATTGTGTTGAGGCACGCAAACCCCCTGACCACAATAAGGTGGCAATCCCTCAGGGGGAAACTAAAAAAAAAAAAAAATAACATTGAGGTGCATATACAGTGGGAGCCACGTCAAACAGCCGCCTGGAGCATGACGGCTCCGTGGCAATTCCATGAAGGGTTAATGCAGGCTTCGTGCATGGAATGTGATCCCCCGCGATGACGCAGTTAACGATGCCCCGCCCCATAAACGCCCCCATGCGCTTTCTAAAAAGATGGTTGCAATGCCGTATAATTCCGCCAGATGGAGCATTGACTGGCACAGTTAACTGCAGTGTCCAGGAAGCCCAATACCGTATCTTTAATATACAGACAGTTCTTGCATTGTCAACATAGTTTCATAAATAGATGAAAAAACAACAACAACAAACCGATTAATAAAACAGATTTGTTAAATCACTCAATACACAACCCATGATGATTATGCTATTTATTATTTAATAATGAATTAATAAAATTAGTTAGTGAAATATTTTTTACGACATCCTGAAATGATCCTTAAAGACACGGTAGCGGCTGTAATTTGTCTATACCGATCATTGTAGGTACGGAATAAAAACGCAGGCTACGTACAGTATTTTATATTACTGTGTATTTTACCTCGTTCCATTTAATATACTGATAGATAATATTTTGCTGCAAAGTAAAGCTCAAAATGTAACGTCTGCTTGGGTTTGTTTTCGTTATATTTTTGATGATGTTTTCGCTGTTTTTTTTTTTTACTGATAGTCCACAAGTGGCATAAGAAAGGCAATTAATTGCGCATGCAACCTGGAATAAATATCTGCCCGTATGGATCAGTATTTCTTTAGTCATTTAATCATGCATAATGCTCCCCCGTCAAAAGATCTGATGGGGCATTAATGACTTATCACAACTGTGAATGGATGCTGCAGCAGAGACACATTAAATCCCCATAAACACTTGGAAACAATAGTAAAAAAAGTTCCAAAGGGTTAGCGCCTGCTATACTAATGTATTTTTACTGATTTTTCTTTTTAACTGCTTATATTTCGTTGGTTTTTACGCAATTTCATGCGTGTGTGTGTGTGTGTGTGTGTGTGTGTGTGTGTGTCCACGAGAGAGAGGATACTCTGACAAGACCAACTTCTGTGTGGCTCCAGTGGCGCAATCGGTTAGCGCGTTTCTCACCTTCCACCCCTGAGTAGGACATGGTGTTAATTGCTCTGTGTGTGTGTGTTTTTGGCGGGGGGATGGGTGTGTGTGTGTTTTCGGCTGTTCAGCAGTTCTAAACAAAAGCACAGTTTTTGTCCTTAACTAAAATACTTCAATACGTTAATAATGAATTTATTTTGCTGAATAAGGTAATAAGCGAGGTTTAAACCAACCCAGTAAGTTAAGTAAGTGTTCCATACATTAAAGTACTATGTATAACCAAGTGCCCTAGCAAACACAGTTACAGTTTACAGTACAAACAGAGTGTGTGCGCTCGGGGGATTGGAAGGTGAGTGAGAATACTCATTTACAAGACAAAAGACGGTCAGAGGCAGGGACGTTCTAGACCAGACAACACGGGGTGGGGGGAGGGACGCATCATGTTCGAGCACTGTTTTTACCTGGCCTTACTGTATAATAACAGTATTGTATTTGCTGAATTGTGTTGAGGCACGCAAACCCCCTGACCACAATAAGGTGGCAATCCCTCAGGGGGAAACTAAAAAAAAAAATAATAACATTGAGGTGCATATACAGTGGGAGCCACGTCAAACAGCCGCCTGGAGCATGACGGCTCCGTGGCAATTCCATGAAGGGTTAATGCAGGCTTCGTGCATGGAATGTGATCCCCCGCGATGACGCAGTTAACGATGCCCCGCCCCATAAACGCCCCCATGCGCTTTCTAAAAAGATGGTTGCAATGCCGTATAATTCCGCCAGATGGAGCATTGACTGGCACAGTTAACTGCAGTGTCCAGGAAGCCCAATACCGTATCTTTAATATACAGACAGTTCTTGCATTATCAACATAGTTTCATAAATAGATGAAAAAACAACAACAACAAACCGATTAATAAAACAGATTTGTTAAATTACTCAATACACAACCCATGATGATTATGCTATTTATTATTTAATAATGAATTAATAAAATTAGTTAGTGAAATATTTTTTACGACATCCTGAAATGATCCTTAAAGACACGGTAGCGGCTGTAATTTGTCTATACCGATCATTGTAGGTACGGAATAAAAACGCAGGCTACGTACAGTATTTTATATTACTGTGTATTTTACCTCGTTCCATTTAATATACTGATAGATAATATTTTGCTGCAAAGTAAAGCTCAAAATGTAACGTCTGCTTGGGTTTGTTTTCGTTATATTTTTGATGATGTTTTCGCTGATTTTTTTTTTTCACTGATAGTCCACAAGTGGCATAAGAAAGGCAATTAATTGCGCATGCAACCTGGAATAAATATCTGCCCGTATGGATCAGTATTTCTTTAGTCATTTAATCATGCATAATGCTCCCCCGTCAAAAGATCTGATGGGGCATTAATCACTTATCACAACTGTGAATGGATGCTGCAGCAGAGACACATTAAATCCCCATAAACACTTGGAAACAATAGTAAAAAAAAGTTTCAAAGGGTTAGCGCCTGCTATACTAATGTATTTTTACTGATTTTTTTTTTTACTGCTTATATTTCGTTGGTTTTTACGCAATTTCATGCGTGTGTGTGTGTGTGTGTGTGTGTGTGTGTGTGTGTGCACGAGAGAGAGGATACTCTGACAAGACCAACTTCTGTGTGGCCCCAGTGGCGCAATCGGTTAGCGCGTGATACTTATAAAGCGGTCCAGGTGAAGCAATGCCGAGTTCGAGCCTCGCCTAAAGCACCCAAAGCATTTTACTGCATATCGCACTGTGTATGTGACAAATCAAATTTGAATTTGAAAGTAAAAATTAAAATGTAACTTCTGCTTTGGTTTGTTTTTGTTATATTTTTTTGATGTTTTCGCTGAAAGTCAAATTGGCATAACAAATTGATTAATGGCGCATAATATCTGGAACAAATATCTGTCCATACGGATCAGTGTGTCTTTAGTCATTTAACCAGCATAATGTCCCACATTAAAGATCTGATGGGGCATAAATCACTTATCACACCGGTGTATAGATGCGGCAGCAGAGACAGATTTAATCCCCATAAACATTCACACTTGAAAACAAAACTAACAGAACTAAACCGGTCTAGAGTGTTAGTGTCTGTTATCACAGGACAGGAATCACCTACAGGATACTATGGTATTTTACTGCTTATATTTTTTACCTTAGTTTCATTTGGTTTTACGCGATTTCATGTATTATTTGTGTGTGTCTGTGTGTGCACAGTGTGTGTGTGTGTGAGTGCGAGAGATAGCGTGAGAGCGCGTGCGCGAGAGAGGGCTTTCATGCTGATTTATCCAAGGTTACTAAAACCTGGCTTACTACCTATAAAAATATTTCAATTTAACTCATGGGTCTCAATCACAGACACGACAAATTATATACTCTGAAACGTTCATTTGAACGTTTAAAAATATATACAAAAACATGAATACTAATGTTATCATGGTGTAAATTATTAACATTAGGTTAGGTCCTGCCCTTAATTAATTCATATTATAATTACTTTTACATAGTATAGTTACTGGACTGACATGACCAAAAACTAGCTATTTCATTTAGCCTTTCTAAAATTCAACCCACATATAATTTGTAATCAGAAAACATAAAACATATTATGATCTGTTCAACAGCCCATCTGTTTTAATTTAGTTTGTATTTTTTATTATTCATAAGACAACCTTTCAGTTTTGTAAATATTTTAGTTATAGTGTGTTAAGTCTTACTTTAGGTTAAACGTTTTTGAGAATTTGACCATCCAGCTTAGATAAATGTTATGTCATTGATTGATAAAATCTGGATTAAGGATATTTTATTATGTAATTATATATATATATTTTTTAGTTTCCCCCTGAGGGATTGCCACCTTATTGTGGTCAGGGGGTTTGCGTGCCTCAACACAATTCAGCAAATACAATACTGTTACTATACAGTAAGGCCAAGTAAAAACAGTGCTCGAACATGATGCCCCCCTCCCCCCACCCCGTGTTGTCTGGTCTAGAACGGCGCTGCCTCTGACCGTCTTTTGTCTTGTAAATGAGTATTCTCACTCACCTTCCAATCCCCCCAGCGCACACACTCTGTTTGTACTGTAAACTGTAACTGTGTTTGCTAGGGCACTTGGTTATAGACAGTACTTTAATGTATGGAACACTTACTTAACTTACTGGGTTGGTTTAAACATCGCTTATTACCTTATTCAACAAAATAAATTCATTATTAACGTATTGAAGTATTTTAGTTAAGGACAAAAACTGTGCTTGTGTTTAGAACTGCTGAACAGCCGAAAACACACACACACCCATCCCCCCGCCAAAAACACACACACACAGAGCAATTAACACCATGTCCTACTCAGGGGTGGAAGGTGAGAAACCGCAATGGAGAATACCAAGTTTGTCGTTGCTCTTTTGGAGTTCTTAAAACCCAAAACATTTATTTATACTGAGAAAAAATTATTATGGGTCACATAATCACAAGCACAAATACATATAATCAAGTGTTTAACTGGTTTCATTTGTTTCTATGATCAATAATTATTATTATTATTTTCAGCCCAACTCTTTGACTATTTAAAACAAAGTTGTGTCCCATTTTTTGCCCATTGAAGTTGTTGGTTCAACTAAACAATTTTTAAATACCCAAACAATCCCCCAAAATTAAAACACACAAACATGACTTTAACAATTCAATTTATTCTTCCAAAACTAGTCAAAGTTAAAACAGTAATTTATATTAAACAGATGAATACATGTTGTCTTTTTGCTTAAAGTTCATTAAACTACCCGGATACACCAGCTGCTTATAAGTCTCTATCTATAGTCCTTTTACATTAAAATATTAATTTTTAAAATATCAAAACTATTAAACATGGAACAGTTGAAGTCTTTGTTTCCCCCAAAGTACTGTATCAGACATTTTGCAGTTCTATGTTCAGAATATACAGTAGACCTGATCAAACATCATTCTAAAGCTGTCGGACTGTGACGTCATCCCTCCTACAGCTCCCTCAACAGCTTGTTCAGGCTCCTCCAGTCCTGTAGCTCCAAAAGTCCAGCCGTCAGCCGTCTGACCCCCCAATCCTCCACAGCGGAGCTCTGCTTAAAGACAACAGGAGAATTTAGTCAAGACAAAGATAAATAAACTTCACAGAACATCTACTTCTAATAAAAATAATATATATTAATAAACCTATTTACCACAGAGTGTGTAAAATTCTTTTTTGGGGATTCTGTAATGTAAATAAACTGCCTGTGCTAATGTTAACCAGTGAACAGTGTTAACCAGTGAACAGTGTTAGTGTTAACCAGTGAACAGTGTTGGTGTTAACCAGTGACTGTCTGTATTATCGTCTGAATTAAATTAACCGAGAATTTACTTAATGCGCTTCTCATACAAATAAGTTAAGCGATATAACACTCGTATATGAGCATTAGTTCATCCCTGAAGCCAAACTATAACTTACTGAAGCCCCTCACACACACACACACACACCTCCACCCCCCCCCCCCCCCCCCACACCTCCCCCTCCTCCTCCTCCTAACTGATAAACACTTCAGTGTTGTTATCCAGCTCGTTAACTAAGCGATCGCGCTACCGCGGAAAGTCCCGGACAAAGTGTGTAAAATATAAACCGGGTTATGAGCGTTACTAGCTCCCATACAGCTACCCTCAGTCTGTGTCCCTCATCAACTGCATCACATTATATTACAGTCACAGAAATAACCTGCAGATTAACTCTTAACCAGAGAATAAATAACCGCTGAATTTATCCAGACAACACGCGGTGAGATTCTCTCAGTATTTACAGAGAACACAAACACTCTTCATCGGGTAGTGCAGCTCTTGTAATAGGGACATTAATAGTATTGTCGAAGCTTGAGCGTGTTTTTGAGTTAAAGTGGAGTGAGTGTGTGACACTGACAGTAAGCTGTAATATTAACTCCAGACTTGGTAAACAGAACATTAAGTTCTCTAAAGTCACATCTGACCGCTGCTGGTGCTGCCAGTGATATTTAAAATGGCCGATAAAAAACTAAACTGGGAAATAAACTTTAAACTACCCCGAACACATTTTATAAAATAAAATATCACTTACCACGAATAGTCCGTTAAGCCGTCATCTTCATCTCTGTAGTTTAGTAGCGTCAGTTCGGCGGGGGTGGAGGCGGGTTGTTAAAATCACGTGATTGCAACTCAGCTAGGCTGGCTTGTTTTAACGTGTTATTGAGAACGAAGCGCCATCTAGTGGTGGCACCAGGTAAATGAATAAATAGGGCTTGAATGGGCGTGTTTACTGTGAAATCTTGACACGCCTTTCGGCCAGAAAAGGGAGGGGGGATTACGGCGTGCAAAGGCCATTCACACGCCATTCACACTTCAGCCACACTGTCGCGGCTATTTGGCGTGGCTCCCACTGTAGGTTTTAAATATCCTCATATTTACATTTAGGCATTTGGCAGACGCTCTTATCCAGAGCGACTTACATTTTTATCTCATTATACATCTGAGCAGTTGAGGGTTAAGGGCCTTGCTCAAGGGCCCAACAGTGGCAACTTGGTGGTTGTGGGGTTTGAACCTGGGATCTTCCGAACCATAGTCCAATGCCTTAACCACTGAGCTACCCCTGGCCCCATATAGGTGCGGTTATATGCGCATATATACCGCATATAGGTTTCATATATGCGCATATATCCTCATATAGGTTCTTTCCATGTGGGGCACGCACACTGCACTGGGTCAGACACAGACAACGGGAAACAGGAACTAAGCTCTCAAACAAATGCTTCCCAACAGAATACTGTAGGTCGCATCGCAAAAATTCTTTCACCCTGAGTGGCAGAAACTTCCAGACTACAACATAATGAATTCTCATGCCTGTAGAGTGTATTATAATGACGTGGCGACAGTGTAAAAACACCCTCCGATGTTAAATGCGAGCTGAAAATTGACTACTTTTGAACGGCAAACAGGAATTAAGCTCTCAAGTGAGTAAACTAGACAGAAAGGTAAATACACAAAACTGACCGTCAAATTATTTTTTTCCTCAATAACTATATATATATATATATATATATATATATATATATATATTTTTTTTTTAAGGCAAATCTCTCATAGTCAATTTTTTTAACCTGTTTTAAACACATACACACATGCATACACATTTTTATAGAAATGCACTTAGTTAATTTAATTTGCCTTACATTGTTGAATGAGGATGGGTTCCAAAACCAAAAATCAACATTGATTCAATGTTTGTCTTTTCAACACAGAAAAGCATTGAATTATCAACATTGATTCAACATTATTTAGCATTCAAATATCAACCTCAACCAAAATGATGATTCTGATGAAATTTCAACATTGAATCAATGTCACCTTGCTATCTGGGAAACAACTGTGCTGTATATCAGACAGCGATGGAGAGAGTGTAGATTTGTCATGGCAAATTTGTTGTGAACTATGTAAATTTTCCAAACAAAATCAATAACTACTCACGTACTGAAATAGCAAAAGAGTTTATTGCAACCAAAAGTAAATGGACGGCACTGGACTAGCCAGACAAAAGACGAACAGATAAAAACTGCAAGATTTATCTCCTTTCCTCCCTCACTTCCCTAATTTTACATGGTTTATATACCTTCACTTAACAATTACATCATTGTTTGCTCCTTCTTAAGTCAAGAAACCTTTTTAATATTCATGAGATGTGAGCTAATTCTGCTCAGGTTAGATTGATGTGGCACCTCCCAATTGCATAATTTTTCTTCTCATCTCATATTTATTCATGTCTGGGCAGGCCTAAGACGTTAGACGGTCTTACGTTCTCCTTTTTTGGAGAAAGTTTGGTTTATTCCTTTTTTTCTTGACCAGACCATTGACCACCGCTGGTGACTTGGGTTTTTGTGGAATCCGCAATTTTTCAAAATCTTCCTCATCAAGATGTGTAAGTGTTATATTTTGGTTATTCTTACCATAGTTAATTTTATCTAATTTGTCTTTAACTGTCCATTATGTATTTACTTTATTTCCTTGTATAGAGATTATTTATCTATTAGTACTTTAATATATTCTGGTTATTCATTTTGATTATATATTAAACCTATTTATATAACTAAATGATTATTTTAATGATTTTGAACATATATATCAATTAGTATACTTTTTGTTTAATTTACTTAATTATTATAGGATAGATATTACGATTAAAGATTAATTAAATCAGCTTAAATCAGTTCATTGATTAGGTTTGTTAATATTTATTTTTCATTTACCTGCTACTATTCCTATACTATGGTTAGTTTAAGACAATCACATTAATCTGATTATTGGTATGATTATTTATATTGCTAGTTCTTAGGTCCTATACTACTAAAATCAATAATGTAATGTTTCTTTTAATATGTGCAGAGTGCATTTTCCCCCCAGATTTACTAAACCCATGTTTGCTAAATCCTCTCTAATTTTGTTTAATTCTAGCTCGCAGGCAGCGTTCTTCTCGCTCATCCTCTCCTCTCAGCACTTATTCCTCTGAGCATGATATTGCTGAAAATTACTGATTAATTAGATTTTTTCTTTATAACAAATATGATTTATGCTGTTTTTCTGCTTCTTAAAAGCAGAAGTCTGGCTTTTTTCACTTTGTGTCCCAATTAAAGCAGAACCGAAAGTTTATTTTTATAATTTTTATCAATGCTTGCATTTTCTGTATTTTCCCCTCCAATAAAGTTCCTTAATTTCTTGCACTCTGTGTGTACGGGTTGTTCTTGGGTCACACGTTGCATAATTTTTTCTTTAATTATCATTAAAACATTATCATTAACCATGTAGATATTACGAGTAGATATTATTAGTACATAATGATAAAATGTTAGTAAATATTATTGATATTATTGTTCGGCCGTCTTTTTCCCACGCTGTCACTCCCCCACGCGCTCATGTTTTTGTCTAGCCGTCACGTGCGTTCTCACGCCCCCGTTTCCGCCCCGTCTGCTCACCTGTTTCTCATTCCCTGACTGATTACTCCAGCGATTTAAGCATGCGCGGCGCGCTGCTCAGATCGCTGGATTATTGTGTGTGTTATACCTCGATTCTCTCGCGTTTTCTTTTCTCTGGCTTTCATGTTACGACCTCGCTTTGTTTTTTCTCGTTTTTGAATTTCTGCTTACCGATTTGGATTGTTCGCCTGCCCTTTTGATCTCCCGATTTCGACCCACGCTCTTCCCTTTTGATCTACGGCTCCCGTCTCTCGTCCTTTTGGTTTCATTTTTGCCTCGCGGATTTTCTTCCCGGTTTTGACCTTGCGCTTCCCCTTTTGACTACGGCTCTCGTCTCGTGTTTTTGCTTTGGACGCTTCGCTGACGGACTCACGGCATTCGACCCTTGCTCACGCCCCCGACCACGCCCCCACATCTCTATATAGTCAGTATCCGCACTTGGATTCATATCGTTCTGCCTGCGTTCGTGACAGCATTAGCATCTGGTCAGAGGACTCGGCAGCAATAAGGCAGTAATGATCTATGGAACATAAAAATTAACACAATTATAAACAAAACATTAAGACAAAAATCAAAAACATAACCATAAATTGAAATCATTAATACAATATATCAAACTTAATTAAATTATTAACATAGAAATTACAATGAATCACATTTTTCTATTTGTTAATGGACCAGGTGTTCATGGTTTTCGAAGTTGTCGGTAACGATAGTGTCTATGTATCCATGTTGGTAATGATCAGAGGTGGAAAGAGTAATAAAATTTTGTACTCAAGTACAAGTACTGTTACTTCAGTGAAATTTTACTTAAGTACAAGTAAAGTTACAATTATAAAAATCTACTCAAGTAAAAGTAAAAAGTAGTTCATTAAAAAATGTACTCAGAGTAAAAGTTACCGAGTTAGATGAGGCATTCGTAGTTCAAAAAAGATGAGCAGATGTAAATCTCAAACTAGTTGTTTTTAACTGAAGGAACACCTTTGCATAATAAAGCTGTTGTCTGTCTTGTGCTTGAAAATCCAAGTGGTCACTTAAATATGGTGTTACGTCCCAGTCTAGGGTCATACAGCAAAAGAATGGTTCAGGGTTCTATTTATAATATATATAACTGTATGGAAATGGTGGTATATGGCAGAAAGAACTAGATCCAATCATTAACTGATGAAATAATGAGGTTTGTACACACACACACACCAGGAGGAGGATCAGATTCAGGTTGGACCCAGGCCAAAATAATAAACAAAATGGTATTTATATTTAGTAGCTAGATTACCTGCAAAAAAAAAAAAAAAAAAACGCACACAAACAAAAATACAGGCACCTTCCCGGACTCCCTAAACCAAAAACAGTGAAATTATCTACAAATATATACAAAGACCAATCAAACCAAAGGGACAAAGCAATAATCAAAGTCAATTGGAGGCAAAAAGTCAAAACCGGAATATACAACCAAATATCAAAATGCCAAAATCACAACCTCTTTCCTCTTTCCCGCGTCTCTCTCCGGTTTATACATGGTCGCGCTAGTCGATGATGTCACGCAGGGCGGAAGCGACCGTGTGGAAGGTCAGGAAGATGCCAATGTCAGAAAACCTGGAGTCTGGAGCGGCGCGCGACCAGGACATGATACACACACGCGAGCGCAACGGGGCATTTATAAAGCATAATATCTTTTATTATTTTATAATTTTCATTCATTTATTTTTTACTCAGTAGCGAATATGATTTAAAATGTAGCGAATTACAATACTTCAAACAAAACGTACTTAAGTAAAAGTAAAATTACAGATTTTTAAAACTACTTTAAAAAGTAGAAATACACAAAAAAGCTACTCAATTACAGTAACGCGAGTAAATGTAATTCGTTACTTTCCACCTCTGGTAATGATATTGACAAATTGCTTACGTTCGTTGACCAAATGTTTCTTATGCATCCATAGTCCGTTTTGTTTTTATTGGTATAGTACAGATTTGAATTATTTTGTGAGAATGTCCTATTTGGGGAGGTTGTTGGCAGACTTGCTAACCAGGCTTGTTGCTTTGGATTAGAGTTCCATAGCTCAAAATCGTTGATTGAGAGAGACAACGTTGAAAGTTCGGCATTGAAGAATGTCTTCTGAGATTAAGTATCCTTGATAATTTTCTGTCTCATAACATTCAGAGACAGACAATGTTCGCAAGCAGTACCACTGAGTTGTAGTAATACACACTTCAGGAGTGGTATCTGCAACGTATTGTTTCAGTTTTGTCTTGTACCCACGTGTTACCCAATATTAGATTTGAAAAGTCAAGTAGGAGTTTAGTAGGACGAAGAAGCTCATGTACAGTAGTCCACTGTTTCAGATCTGTAAGGCTAAGATTCAGAATGTACTGTCCTATCCAAGGTGCAAGGCTTGTGTCAGAGCGGTGAAGACTTGCTTGCTGACAGACGTAGCATATTGTGCCACCTCCCTCTTTTTGGCATTCTTTATGGATCAGTTCATGTATGAACATGTCAACAGTGAGATGGTGGTCTCTGCCTCCTGTCGCCATAGTAATGTCTTGATCCTGCACACACTAAACTACATACATACTGATACATAATAATGCAGTAAATCAAGGTTTTATATCAATTATCGTTATATATAGTCTATATTTTGTTAGTCTTGATTTTATATCAATTCACAATATTCATAATGTTAGATTTGTTATATACTTTGCATATATATATATATATATATATATATATATATATATATATATATATATATAAATAAATAAAATGAATTCTGGATTGCATTTACATATTTACATGCCTGCATTTGTTTTAACATTTATAAAGTACTGTCTTCTTCAATTTCCATGACTAAGCTAGCTCTCACAGCTCTCACTAGCTCTCGCTAGCTGTTCAACAGGTGGTTCAGGTGCTTCAGTTTCACGTATTAGCATTACATATTGTCCTAGTAAATTATTTCCGATTTTACTGATTATTCCTCTTATTAGGGGTATAACACAACAGATTATTAGTAAAGTGGCTAACAGGACTGCTCCTATCATGGTGCCTATTCTAGTTAAGTATGCCTTCCAGTCGGCTGAGAAGAACCATGGTGTTCATGTCCAGGATGGGTGTCAATTGTATTTTGTACGTGTTCATCTCGTAGGGTTTTCATTCTTTCAATGACTAGAGTTAATGCCCCATGTGGACCAGTGTGAAGAGGAATTTGAGTACAACATGAGGTTCCTATTAATTCACATACCCCTTCGTCTGGGGCTCTCATCATGTCGATGGCAAATCGATTTTGCACTGCCATGAGTGTTGTCGCATGCAATTGTCCTTTAACTAAATCTAAAGTGGATATTGTGTAATTGATGAATCGTTGTTGATTGTACCATACATAATTAATCCATTTAGTATTGCGCACAATTTGGAACCAGGGAAATATGCCAGTTGTGAGTCCTGTTCCTGTCATATCCATAATATGTTCTGGAATCCCTACTGGAGTTCCAGACCAATCGATTTTAACATTTGGGTCGGGTCCCCTTTCTTGAATTTGCAGAACACTAGTATTATCTGTAAGTAGATATTGTGTCCAATCATCTGTGTCACGTTTGTGTCGAGATAGTCGGGACCAATCAAATTGTATTACTTTTACTTTACCTTCTAGCAAAACAGGTGCACAACAACCATTCCATTTATCTGGTAATGTTTGATGCACCTGATTTTCTCCACAATACCAAAAGATGTCAGCTAGTGGTCGGGTACCTTTGTGTAGACTTGGTATTACTAGGAATGCTTTATCTGTTTCAGTGCACGAGTATTCTAATTTCTTATTACATATAATGCGAGTTGCGATTAATGTGTTTTGGGTGTCCATTACAGATTCACATTGCTTAGAGGCATTTCCTACAGGAATTAGTCCATTGGAACATAGGCATAATGGTAATTTAGTTATGTCTTTTATGTATACATTAGGGTGTGTCTCTTCTGAGGTGTCTATGGGTGAGTAAGTGCAGCTAGTACTTAAATTACGCATCCATTCAGCACCAGAGGGTTTGGCCGCTGCTCCAAGCAGACAGGCCATTGGGCATAGAAATTTAGTTGTTTTTAGAATTGTTGGTGGTTTCAGAGAAGGGCCAGCATCCGACTTTAGTACATCGGACGTTGAATTTAATCATTACTGAGTCTTTAACTCCTTTTACTATAGTTAAGGTATTGGAATTTGCTAGGGTATACACTTGGCCATCCATATATCCTTTCCAGACTTTACAGCGTTCGTCTTTGGGTTTACCAGTCATGATAAAGAAATCAGTTTCTAATGATAATGTTATATAGTGGTTGTACTTTTGGGCCTGGTATGTGGCAACGAGTGTTTTGTATGGTGACACCATGGTTTTTCCATTTCCTAGGACTAACATGGCCATTCCACATTCTACATTTTGATGGAGTATTTCTTTTAGGTGGATCATTTTGTTAGAATTCAAATCAATGACTATGTTGTTGCGAGTATTTCTGTTCTTTTTTATGATATATGGGATGGTAATGCGATTGCGAGTCATGTTAATGGCTCGCTTGTATCGATAACTTATGTTGGGCATGTAGTCATTTCGAGGAGGGTCAAGGGGTTCAGGATCTGTCATTCTATTTTGTACTATACACAACATTCTTATCATGATGACAGTTCCGATCATGAAACCCATTGCTAATGTCAATGTATGTATGTTAGCATAATTTAGTCTGTGTTGCTGTCGCATGGTGATGGTTCTGCTGTGAGTGGTTATTAATGTCAAGAAAATGTTCTGCTAGTATCTGATTAATTCTTAATTAAACAAAGTAATACTAGTTCTAATACAGGCTTAGGTTGTTATTATTGCTTTTTCTCATAACAAATCCTTTACCTTTTTTTTTTTATAAAGCTGCTGGTTGTATAGCTTTTACTCGTGCTCGGGTACGGTGTGTTGGACCATGTTCTTAATTTTCACTATCATCATCGTTGAAATGATTACTGTCGAAATGTTGTTCTGTCGAAGAGAGTTCTATGTCCTTTGGTGGTGTCTCAATGTCTTTCGGAACTTTAGCCTTGCAACAGTGATTTAAGTGATACCAGTGTTCTTTACCTTCTACCTTGATGGCTGTTGGGGTGGCAAGCACCACCTTGTATGGTCCTTCTCTGCGGCCTTGTGCCCAGTGTTTTTGTCTAAATACTTTGATATACACCCAGTCCCCTATATTTGCTGATTGCAGTCCTTTCTTGTTTATTGTTCCTCCATGAGTTGCTTCGTTAGTCTGTGAAAATAGAACTTTATGAATATCCGTTAAATGTTTGACGTAACTCTCCATTTCATTTTCAAGTTGTTCAAGAGCAGGTCCATCATATGGTGTGCGAATGCGGGGAACAGACATTGGTCTTCCGGTGAGCATTTCGTGTGGAGTTAAGTGCGTCATGCGATTGGTTTTAGATCGCATCTTCATTAGTGCTAGGGGCAATGCGTCCATCCAAGATAATTTAGAACTCGCACAAATCTTGGCAATTTTAGTCTTTAATACTCCATTGGCGCGTTCTACCATCCCTTGTGATTGTGGTTGATAACCACATCCTAATTTGTGTTTTATGCATAAAGCCTCAGTGACGGATTTTATAACGTCATTTACAAAGTGGGATCCATTATCCGAACGTAATACAGTGGTGTGAAAAACTATTTGCCCCCTTCCTGATTTCTTATTCTTTTGCATGTTTGTCACACTTAAATGTTTCTGCTCTACAAAAACCGTTAACTATTAGTCAAAGGTAACATAATTGAACACAAAATGCAGTTTTTGAATGAAGGTTTACTTTATTAAGGGAGAAAAAAACTCCAAATCTACATGGCCCTGTGTGAAAAAGTGATTGCCCCCCTTGTTAAAAAATAACTGTGGTTTATCACACCTGAGTTCAATTTCTGTAGTCACCCCCAGGCCTGATTACTGCCACACCTGTTTCAATCAAGAAATCACTTAAATAGGAGCTACCTGACACAGAGAAGTAGACCAAAAGCACCTCAAAAGCTAGACATCATGCCATGATCCCAAGAAATTCAGGAACAAATGAGAACAAAAGTAATTGAGATCTATCAGTCTGGTAAAGGTTATAAAGCCATTTCTAAAGCTTTGGGACTCCAGCGAACCACAGTGAGAGCCATTATCCACAAATGGCAAAAACATGGAACAGAGGTGAACCTTCCCAGGAGTGGCCGGCTGACCAAAATTACCCCAAGAGCGCAGAGACAACTCATCCGAGAGGCCACAAAAGACCCCAGGACAACATCTAAAGAACTGCAGGCCTCACTTGCCTCAATTAAGGTCAGTGTTCACGACTCCACCATAAGAAAGAGACTGGGCAAAAACGGCCTGCAGGGCAGATTTCCAAGGCGCAAACCACTTTTAAGCAAAAAGAACATTAAGTCTCGTCTCAATTTTGCTAAAAAACATCTCAATGATTGCCAAGACTTTTGGGAAAATACCTTGTGGACCGACAAGACAAAAGTTGAACTTTTTGGAAGGTGCGTGTCCCGTTACATCTGGCGTAAAAGTAACACAGCATTTCAGAAAAAGAACATCATACCAACAGTAAAATATGGTGGTGGTAGTGTAACGGTCTGGGCTTGTTTTGCTGCTTCAGGACCTGGAAGGCTTGCTGTGATAGATGGAACCATGAATTCTACTGTCTACCAAAAAATCCTGAAGGAGAATGTCCGGCCATCTGTTCGTCAACTCAAGCTGAAGCGATCTTGGGTGCTGCAGCAGGACAATGACCCAAAACACACCAGCAAATCCACCTCTGAATGGCTGAAGAAAAACAAAATGAAGACTTTGGAGTGGCCTAGTCAAAGTCCTGACCTGAATCCTATTGAGATGTTGTGGCATGACCTTAAAAAGGCTGTTCATGCTAGAAAACCCTCAAATAAAGCTGAATTACAACAATTCTGCAAAGATGAGTGGGTCAAAATTCCTCCAGAGCGCTGTAAAAGACTCGTTGCAAGTTATCGCAAACGCTTGATTGCAGTTATTGCTGCTAAGGGTGGCCCAACCAGTTATTAGGTTCGGGGGCAATTACTTTTTCACACAGGGCCATGTAGGTTTGGATTTTTTTTCTGCCTAAATAATAAAACCCCTCATTTAAAAACTGCATTTTGTGTTTACTTGTGTTATCTTTGACTAATAGTTAAATGTGTTTGATGATCAAAAACATTTTGTGTGACAAACATGCAAAAGAATAAGAAATCAGGAGGGGGCAAATAGTTTTTCACACCACTGTATATCTGGAATCCCAAATCGTGGAATTATTTCTCTAACTAGAAATTTTGCTACAGTTTTTGCATCTGCTTTAGCAGTAGGAGTAGCTTCTACCCATCGACTAAATCGGTCTTCCACGACTAAAATGTATCGTTTCCCTCTTTTGCGATCTATCATATCTACGAAATCCATTATTAAGTGTCTAAAGGGGCCCATGGGTTGAGGAATATGTCCTAGCGGAGTTGTTGATGGTTTTCTTATGTTATATTGACCAAAAATTTCACATGCTGATCAATAGTTATCGATTTGGCTGGCAAGATAAGGTGACCACCATTCTGAGCGTATTGAACGTACTGTAGGATTTCCCCCCTGGCGCAATGATCAATTCCATGGGCGGACTTTATTAACATGGGGAGGTATGATGCAGGAGCTACAAAAAGCCCTTCGCAACTACGCCAGATGTTAGTATCTTGATTGAGTTTTGCTCCGCGCCTTGTCCAAATAGCTTTTTCATAAGCAGGGGCGGAGTTTTGCATTTCTGCAATGTGTTTTAAAGTTAATTCAGTATCAACAGGTTCTATGTCTCCCGTAACTACTGGGATCATGACGCAAGTAGAAGCAGATCCCAGGGCTGCTTTCTTTGCAGCTTCATCTGTGTCATAGCATGCAAGAGGTCAGATATTGCTTGTCCATGAGAAATTGGCGATCCGTCAGTTCGCAAAAATCCTCTGTGCCCATATTGTTCCAAAAATATGAATTACCCCATACCCGTATGATGAATCAGTATATATAGTACACATTTTTCCAGCGCCGAGGTTACAGGCAGCTGTTAACGCTTTAATTTCCGCCAGTTGGGCAGAACATGGCTGAGGGATGAAGGCAGAGGAAACAACATGATACGTTTTATTGTCTGCGGATGGGGACACTATAGCGTATCCAGCTTTATTTTCGCATTGGTCTCGGAAAGACGATCCGTCTACAAAAAATACCTGCTCTGAATCTTTTAGCGGTTGGTTTTCTAAGTCCGGTCGGGCTTTAACAAATTTGTTTGACTCCTCTGAGCAATCATGAGGAGTTCCATCTATTGGTAATACTATTAAGTTGGCCGGGTTCAGTTTTACATCGTTCAATGGGTAGTTCGTATGCTGATAGGATGACGTCATACGCAGAACAACGTGCATTAGTTATCACAAACATTTGGCTAGTTAATAATGCATGTATTGCATGTGTAGTATACAGAGTGGTTGGATGTCCCATAGTAATGCTTGATGCTTTTTTATAAGCAAATGCAGCTGCTGCAAGACCTCTAACATGGGGGCATCCCTTTTTCAATGTTGTCGAGAGCAGTACTATAATATGCTATGGGTTGCTTGCCCATTCCATACTGCGTTTGGGTTAGTACGGCAGAGGCAAATCCTTGTCGTTCTGAAACGTATAACTGAAATGGTTTGGTATAATCGGGACTAGCTAGGGCAGGTGCTGAAGCTAACGACGTCTTAATACAATTAAACGAAGCTAATGCTTCAGGTGTCCAGATGAATGGCGAGTTGGGTTTGGTTCGAACAACAGTTTTAATCAGATCTCTTAACGGTTGAACTTGGGACGCAAAATCACATATCCAGGGCCGACTAAATCCTGCCATTCCTAAGAATGATAGCATTTGTTTTACTGTCTGGGGTTGAGGAGCTTTTAAAATGACCTCAATATGGGTAGGTGAAATTTTTTTTTATTGCTTCCTTCTAACACTCGCCCTAAATATTCCACTGTTTGCTTACAGAACTGTAATTTATCTTTGCTTACCTTATGTCAATTTTCTGCCAGCATAGTCAACACTTTCACTGTGTCCCTTTGACATTGTTCTTTTGTTGGACTGCAAATTAAAATGTCATCAACGTATATTAACAGACGGCTTGGTATCGAGAGCGTAGCTAAGTCACGCGCTAACACCTGGTTAAAGAGGGAAGGAGATTCCACATATCCTTGTGCTAAAGATTGGTATGTATATTGTTGACCTTCGTAAGTAAAGGCGAACAAGTACTGAGAGTCGGGATGCAGAGGAATGCTGAAGAAAGCGGAACATAAATCGATAACTGAGTACCACTTAGTCCCCTCTGGAATATTGGACAATATTGTGTGTGGATTATGGACTACAGGAGTGTCTGCAATTACTATATTGTTAATTGCTCTGAGGTCATGAACCAATCTCCATTTTTTTGAGTTTTCTTTTTGTAGCGGAAAAATAGGAGTATTACAAGGACTTTAAGTGGGAATAAGCACTCCAACTTTCACCAATCCTGTGATTGTGGGTCTGATGCCTTCAATTGCTTTGGATGACAGAGGATAGTGTTTTACATATGGGAGCCGGGCATTAGGTTTAACTTGGACTTTTATTAATCCCGCTGATTTGACTAGTCCTACATCTGTATGATGCTTAGACCATAATATTTCTGGAACTTCTTGAAGTATCTTTTCATCTAGTTCCCTTTCTTCATCTTCAATAACTGACATTTGTGCAATTGCCGTATCTTTATCTTGCAATTCTATATCTACATGTGTGGCAACAACACTGCCTATGTTTTCTTGGGATATATACATGAATTTCCTATCAGGTGATAGATGTATGTATGGATTCAAAGTTGGTTCCCTATCGCTTATTTGTTTGGCTTCCTTAACCATCTTACCTAGGTCTTTTTGTTCAAAATTTTCTGCAATCAGAGAGACATGCGGCACCGCATGTTCAACTTGGTACCAATCTTGAACTTTTTCGGGCAGTTGTGCAATAGCTGCCACTCCTTGTGGGCCGATTATGATTTCCATGGTTTTCATGTCCATTTCACTGCCTTCTATCAAGTCTTCCCACAATGTGGCAAATTCTTCATCATGGTTTGAGTCATACTTTATGGTGCAATGTAGTGGTAAGTCTATTTCCCGACAATCTGGTCGTAAATGAGTAATCCATGGTTTCCATTCTTGATAAGTGTTCCAGAGACCAGATGGTTGGTTGTATTCTAACCAATATACCACATTAACTTCTTTAGGTGTTGTATCTGGATTATGGATGAGTAGACATTGTGTTGCTAGGGTTTCTGGAAAGGTAACCCAGAGTCCTGTTGGTCCACAGTGTATTTTTGCTCCTAGATTACATGATGTGTCTCTTCCCAAGAGGTTCATAGGTGCATGCGGGGAATAAAGTAGTGGAGCATTGATAGTTACCCCATCCAATGTTATTTCTTGAGGCTCGGTAAACCGTAAAGTCTGAGTTTTTCCCGAGAAGCCCACTGTTTGTATTGCTTTACGGGTAAGGGGGAGTCTAGAGCCTGCTTGTCCAATGCTTGAGTATGTAGCTCCGGTGTCAATCATAAACGGTGCTTCTAGACATTGTCCTATTTTCACTGTCACCGTAGGTTCTTGAGCTGGATATAATGTGGTGACAAACTGCATAAGCTCCCCCTTATTAGGCTCCTCTGGGCATATTCAGTAGTTGGGGTTTTGGCCTTCAGAGGGGCCTCCCCATTGTCCACTTTGACTTGGTGGAGGTGGTTGATCGTGTCTTTGGTTTGGTTGGTTTTGTTCCCTCCATGTGTCTGACCAGCCAGATTGTTGTGTAGCCGGTGAATTTTGGTCTGACTGTGATCCTCGAGGTCCTCAGGGTCCCAATGTTTGTCCTTGCTGTTCAGATCTTTCCACTCTGTCTCCCCACAGGAAACTGACATGGGGACAGTCTCGTCTAATGTGGCGTAAATCACCACAAGCCCAACATCCTCTTCCTCGGCCCCTGCCATATTGGGGTGGTCTTGTCATTCGATGTCCTGGTGTATACGTTTGCCTCTGGGGATTTTGAGGATAAGGTGATTGTGGATTCACCATAAATGCAGCTTGTTTGGCAGCGGCTTCCTTCTCCTTCTTCTTTTCTTTTTCTTCTTGCTTGTTTCTGACAATTTCACCCAGTTGTGATTTACACAGTTGTCATCAAATTAGTGGACATTTCTTTTACTTCTAATTTTGCCTTTCGATATTGATTGACGAAATGGATTATGTGGGCTTGAAATGTTTTCGAGGCCATGGTGTTGAGGCCAATCACTCCATCCAACTTTTCCTATACTGGGAGTGGCAAAGTTTTCTTTAACATCATCCTAAACAAGCCCCTACTTGTATCGTTTTCATTCCAATGACCACCAGTTTCATCTCTCCAGGCATCTTGGAAATTTTGTATGAACTTGACTACATTTTCTTCTTCAGCCATTGTGATAGTTTCCAACCATCCTGGATCCATTTTTGTGGGATACATTTTCCTTAGGGCTCCCCAGATATTATTTCTGTTTCTGTTGATCATATCTGGCATCTTCAGCCTCATGCGGCATTCCAGCTTCTTGAAGAACCTCTGTGGTTTTGTTTTTTCCGATGGTTTGACCTAGTATGGCCTTGATGTCTCCAAGGGCCAGTTGGTGGCCCATTGTTTTTTTTCTTCAAATTGGGTGATCCATCTTTGTGCTCCTTCACACAGATCTGGAAGCCTGCCTATGAGACCAGTCACATCCATAAAACACCATGGTACATAGTGCAGTGCTGTTCCTTTTACTATTAGTGGACACTGGGATGAGGAGGTTGCAGGTTCATCTTCATCTATTTGCCTTCTCCTTTCTTTTTCCCTTTGGCATTCTTCATATTGAAAACATGTCTTGTTGCTATATCGATCTGGTTGTTTCAGAGTGGATCTATCTCTCAGTACTCTCATAGTTTGGCTGGCTTTTTCCCCTTCCACATCCATATTTTCTTCTATGCGGCTTGTTACATTTGCGTCTTGATTCTGTGATCGTAGACCATGTAGCTGTTTCTCTCTTCCTGTTTGTTGTTCAATACTATCTTCTTTTTCATTTAGGTCCCTTAATATTTCTTCATCATTGGGTTCTTCGTTTACAGCAGAACACTGCTCTCGTGTTGCATTACTCTGCGACATATCCTTCATATTGTATGCCATTTCATTTAAAGCTTTTAATAATCTTTGACTTTCCTTCAAGGCTTCTCTGTGTACCTCAGTTAGGTTTATTTGTTTTGTTAATTCAGTGACAGTTTTTCCATTGAAATCTTCAAGGATTTTCTGAAGAGATCTATCCTCTTCTTCTAATGGAGTGATTTTCACTTCTCCTTCCAGTTTGACTAATTGTCCTTGTTTGGTTACAGATTTATCTTTTTCTTTGATGTTCTTTCTTTCTTCAAATTCCGACCGCAGATTGGCAGAACTTTTTGGTCGTGTACTTGGTTCACTTTGTCGACGGATGAGTCGTTCTTTTTCCAGGCTTGGCTTTTCACCAGGATGTGGGATCCATTGAGGTTCCATGGTTCCTTGCCCTCGTGGAGAACTGGTACTAGGACATTCATTCCAATATGTTTGAGCATTCTTATCCATAATGTTTCTCCATGATTGGTCTTCAGGGAAGATTGAAATTTCTTCACTTGGTAATCCTTTGGTCGCATGTCGTTCTGAGATGGTTTTTGGATCTGATGATACTTTTTGAAAGTGTGCTCTTCTTCCAGCCCCTCTACCAGCAGAATTTAGATTTCATTCCTGATCTGCTGATCTTGCTATTCCATTCAGTGTTCCATGAAATTGCAATTCTACATTTGTCCATTCATCTTCAATTGTTGTTACTCCCATCATCGGGATAGTAGGATATACTTTATTCTCCAGGGATTGTTCAGTGTTGTAGGGCGGTGGCCTCATGCACATCTCTGGTGATGGAGGAAATGTTTTTCTTTCCATCTTGCCTTTCTGTAAGTTCTTCTTGTTCACATTTGTCTTTCTGTTCGGTGTCCTTGATTTCTTTTTCTCTTTTTAATATTATATTCATTACTTGTTGTTCAGTTTTTTCCTGTTGCTTTTTCCGTCTACGCTGTCCTTCTTCTTTAAAATAGTCTATTATTTTTAACTTGAATTTGAGTTTTTCTTCCATTTCTTTTTTTCTTCTTTTCTGCTCCCCAGCTTATGATTTTCTGTCTTAATTGATTACATGTTTCCAAGTTGAATGACCCATTAATAGGCCATTGGTCTGAACATCATTTTGTTTTGTCATGCCATTTCTTCATATACTTTGATATCTTTCTCTAGTAGATGGTGGTGTTCAATTATACTTTCTACTGGTTTATCCATTTTGGAATGATTCTATTCATTCATTCAAGATTTTATTTAAATTTTACTAATTATTTTATTATTATTTATTTATCTTTAATATATTTTATAAATTCTTATTTATTCTTTATTATCTAGTATTTGTTTATTTATTTGTTTGTAACACGATCCTCTGTTCCCCACACTATGAAAGCATTTCCCCTTTGAATTTAACAATGACATGTAATTTTTCATAGGGTACACTAGATGGTGCCACAGAGAATTACAACATAGCAGTAAAAACTACAACAATGGCGTTGAATTATGAGATCCTCACGTGCTTCCTCTAATCCGCCTCTAGACGTTTCTAAATGAAGATCTACCACATGTTTTCACAGCCGCTTGCTTGTGAGCGGTTATGTTCCGTTTCTTTAGTTTAAATGGTTTTTAACATTGTATTTGAACATTTACAGACAAAAATTCTACTAAATATAGGTTTATCAGTAGCAGTATAATATTGTTTTAACATATGTCCAGATTTCATCTATATTTATAGTAATAATAATAGCTTTTATAAGGAATTTTTACTATGTGAAGTCTTCTCCCTCAGCAACCAGGCCAGACCGCTCCTTTGCTCGCCACAGGAGATTTCTTTTCCTCAATGTTCGTGGTGCATGTTAGTCGTGTGCGCTGCGCCGCTGTTTTCCTGATTCACCCACAGCCATGTCTGCTTCAACTCACTCAAACACAATGTAATAACAATAACGGTTATAATTTTGATTAGATTCTACTTATATATATATATATATATATATATATATATATATATATATATATATATGCATATTTTACTTCTTTTAATTTCTTTTATATTAATTAAATATTTATGTACTTTATTAATCTCATTTTTGCTTCCTCATTTCTTACAGTGTATTTTAACTTAAACAGTTCTACCACCGACATTTAATAGATATGTCTTCTTTTGAAGCCTTCTTTCTCTTCCCAAATAATATCGCATGCGGGATTGAAAATACTATTTGCATCGGCAAGCATAAGTCCACATTCATTGCAGTTAATGCAAGAGCTATTAAATGTTCTGGAAACGGTGCATTCCTAAATAACTGCTCATCCATCATCCGCTCTGTACCCCGTGTAACTCTAAGCATGTGCTGTTCGGACATGGGTGCTTGTGAGGGAACCATTTGATAATAATATGGAATCCAAAAATTGGCATGTGTGTGTGCAGGGTTGATGCTTGGTGACTGTATTCTTCGTCCTCTTCTTCTCAGATTATTTCGGTCTCTGTTTTCTCTCATTACTCTATTTGTCTCTGGATTATCTCTCCAGAGTTCATTCAATATCCTAATGTCTTTTTCTATGTCTCTGGATTATCTCTCCAGAGCTCATGCAGCTTCTGCCCTCGTGTGCAAATACTTCTATTCAACTCTGCCAGATCTCACTTAAGAGATGTTCCAGGAGTGATATAGCTGTATTTGTCACCACAGGCAAGAAGCTATTCTATCTACTATGTCTCCGGATTATTTCTCCGGAGCTCATGCAACTTCCGCCCTCGTGTGCAAGCACGTCTATCCAACTCTGCCAGATTCCATTTAAGGAATGTTCCAGGAGTGGTATAGCCACACTTGCCACCACAGGCAGGAAGTTATTCTACTTATTTTAATTAATTACTTTCAATTGTGCATGTATGTGTAATATATATGTATGTCTAAATAACACAATACAGTGTGCAATACAGTATTTAAACTAAATATATTTAATTATTTATATCCAATTATATGTATATACAATATTTGACAGTATTTATATTTTATGTTACATTTCTCTTTCTGGTTTTTCATTCACTTTCTAGCCGTACACGTTCCACAATTCAACAACACAATTACGTTTATACATCATACATTATACAAATCACGACTCACAAAATTGCAATCACAAATCAACACTATCTATTCTAATTTTCTAACCATGCATTTCCCCACCAGCCACCTGATCAGGAATTTCCACCTGTCATCCTAGCCCTGCTAAAGGAATTTTCCAGTCCCTAGAGCAGCGGTTCTACAGGAATTTTCCGCTGGAAAATTCCTCGCCCCGTTCAGACCTACCTATCACGCCAATCATTATACCTGGACGTACTATGGTATCATGATGGTAGCGGTATCCACGAGATTTCCTTTCACACCGTAGTTGTATACTACATATTACCACGGTACCTACGTATATTGTAGTACACGGTTACTTGTACCATGCCAACGCATGCACGCACACCTACACAATCACACACCTACCTACCGGCATTTCTTATATCGACTCTTTCAATCAACACTTTGTTAATTGAAGGCAGCCCTACTTGTAAAATGTTACACACTTACACAATACAAATAACAACAACAAGCTCAAGCTCAGCAAGCACATCAATTCACAAGCGCATACTTTTTTGCTATTTCATCAAAATAATAAAATTGCATCATAACATTGCATCAAACATTAAATTACTCAATTATCAATTACTCAATTTGGTTCCCGGGGCCAGCAGTACGTCCCCCAAGAATCATTCGACCCCCACAGACAGCAGAAAAACTACAGCAGAATTTGAATAACAGGTTTCTGCTTACCTTGTTCCTATTGCCGCGCGGCGGTTCTGCTGACCGTGTAGGGCCGCCGACCCCAGGGGGCAGCAACGACCAGCCGTGGGTATCCTCCCGACAACGCCAATTATGTCGTGGCAAATTTGTTGTGAACTATGTAAATTTTCCAAACAAAATCAATAACTACTCAAGTACTGAAATAGCAAGAGTTTATTGCAACCAAAAGTAAATGGACGGCACTGGACTAGCCAGACAAAAGACGAACAGATAAAAACTGCAAGATTGCTCTCCTTTCCTCTCTCACTTCCCTAATTTTACATGGTTTATATACCTTCACTTAACAATTACATCATTGTTTGCTCCTTCTTAAGTCAAGAAACCTTTTTAATATTCATGAGATGTGAGCTAATTCTGCTCAGGTTAGATTGATGTGGCACCTCCCAATTGCATAATTTTTCTTCTCATCTCATATTTATTCATGTCTGGGCAGGCCTAAGACGTTAGACGGTCTTACGTTCTCCTTTCTTGGAGAAAGTTTGGTTTATTCCTTTTTTTCTTGACCAGACCATTGACCACCGCTGGTGACTTGGGTTTTTGTGGAATCCGCAATTTTTCAAAATCTTCCTCATCAAGATGTGTAAGTGTTATATTTTGGTTATTCTTACCATAGTTAATTTTATCTAATTTGTCTTTAACTGTCCATTATGTATTTACTTTATTTCCTTGTATAGAGATTATTTATCTATTAGTACTTTAATATATTCTGGTTATTCATTTTGATATTGATATTAAACCTATTTATATAACTAAATGATTATTTTAATGATTTTGAACATGTATATCAATTAGTATAATTTTTGTTTAATTTACTTAATTATTATAGGATAGATATTACGATTAAAGATTAATTAAATCAGCTTAAATCAGTTCATTGATTAGGTTTGTTAATATTTATTTTTCATTTACCTGCTACTATTCCTATACTATGGTTAGTTTAAGACAATCACATTAATCTGATTATTGGTATGATTATTTATATTGCTAGTTCTTAGGTCCTATACTACTCAAATCAATAATGTAATGTTTCTTTTAATATGTGCAGAGTGCATTTTTTTCCCCCAGATTTACTAAACCCATGTTTGCTAAATCCTCTCTAATTTTGTTTAATTCTAGCCCGCAGGCAGCGTTCTTCTCGCTCATCCTCTCATCTGAGATTCCTTCTGGGAGCAGGTGGTTACACCTTCCCTTACTCAAACTGCCTCAATCATCACCTTTTTCAGAGCACTTATTCCTCTGAGCATGATATTGCTGAAAATTACTGATTAATTAGATTTTTTCTTTATAACAAATATGATTTATGCTGTTTTTCTGCTTCTTAAAAGCAGAAGTCTGGCTTTTTTCACTTTGTGTCCCAATTAAAGCAGAACCGAAAGTTTATTTTTATAATTTATCAATGCTTGCATTTTCTGTATTTTCCCCTCCAATAAAGTTCCTTAATTTCTTGCACTGTGTGTGTACGGGTTGTTCTTGGGTCACACTTTGCATACTTTTTTCTTTAATTATCATTAAAATATTATCATTAACCATGTAGATATTACGAGTAGATATTAGTACATAATGATAAAATGTTAGTAAATATTATTGATATTGTTTTTTTCTTTAGTTTTCTTGTCTGTTACCTATCCCTTGCATCCTGCCTGCGTGTTTTCTGACTTCCTCAATTTGTCGTGCAGGCGCCTTTTCTGTTTTTGTAGCGAGTTGGATCAAGGCCTCTTGGACAGAGGCCTTCTGGGTATTTGGTACCTTACACTTGACTACAATTATAATTCAATAAAATTTTTCCACAGATTACACACAGGTGCACTCTATTTAGTCATCAGCACTCATCAGGCAATGTCTATGGGCAACTGACTGCACTCCGACCGAAGGGGGCTGAATAATTACACACACCACTTTTCAGTTATTTATTTGTAAAAAAATGTTTGGAATCATGTATGATTTTCGTTCCACTTCTCGCGTGTACACCACTTTGTATTGGTCTTTCACGTGGAATTCCAATAAAATTGTATTGGGGGGTGGGGTATTAGTTGGAGTCATAGGTCCCCACCAATGTCCAGAGCAAACCTACGCCATTGCTGTAGTCTATATATTTGTGTTTGTTGTTTTCCTGGGGGGGTGGTGTGTTTATGTCTGCATTTTATCTATAAATCATGTGTGTGTGCACGGAGAGTTTGTGTGTGCACACGGAGAGTTTGAGTGTGCCCCTTTGATGTGCTGGGTATGGCGGGGCGTCGAATGCTGATCAGTGTAAAGTAGCGTACTTTACACACACTGATCAGCAGTCGACGCCCCGTCGTACCCAGCAGAAGGAGCAGTTATCGGCTATGACACGTTGAAGGAGAACTTAATAGTTCTCAAAAATAGTGTAAATGTCTGCAACAATCACTAACCATTTAAATGTTTGTTTTTTTTTGGAATTAAACACGAAAATATTAATTATATTTTCTTTATACATATTTCCATTTTATATATATATATATATATATATATATAATTTAAAACAATTTATTCATTTGTCTTTTATTTACTTACTAGCGAATATATATATATATATATATAAAATGTGTTTAATTAAATTCTTAAATCATCGTGTTCACCCATGCACTGAAAAAAAGAACGTAAGATTTACTTGATAAAATCCTCGTAACAATTTGGACACATAGATTTTAAGTAAATTTTATTGCTCCAATATTAAGGCTGAATCCCAATTCTACCCCTTCCCCCTACCCTTCCATTTGGCGTGTTGACGTGAAGGGGTAGTGGTGTCTCATTTCTCTTTTGGTTGGAGGTGTAGGGGGAAGGGGAAGGGCCAGATAGCCCTCCAAACGAAGATTTTTCGGGACCTCACTTCAAACGAAGGGCTAAAGCGAAATTTTCAACATGGCTGCTCACTCGAGCAAGCAGAGACATAAATGTTAATTTTTTCCATTAATAAAGATTTTCATTATATGTATATTACCTTTAGTCTTGTGTTTGTGTTTATGGTGATGTTCTGTAAAGAAACGTTTGCAAAAAAAATCGCTAAAGTTTGCTAGCGGATAGCACAGATTGCACAATATTACAAATATATATTTTTATGTCACATACACTTTACTGCATGCTACAAACAAATATGAAAAGTTCAGTAGCACGGCAGTTGGCCGAGCATTTGATAACGCATTGCTTGTTTTGCTTACGGCCATATGTGTACATGTAAATGAAGGGTGCTTACACTATTCTTACTTACTGCAACGTGACCACAGTTTTGTAATTTATATTCTGTATAGGGACGGCTGAGGAAACCCGAAGGCTCAGCCGTTTTCGTGGTAAAAATGAGCAACTTTTTAAAAATCGTAATACGGCGCAAAAAAACTTTGGGTGTGAGTAATCTCTCTCTTATTGGAATGTGTGATAAACATCGGTGCATGTCCTCTGACGTAACATTAGGAACTAGCGACAACATATGATGACGTATAACAGTGTTGTAGTGGTGTCCCATTTCTTAGGGGAAATATTTATACCCTTCCCCTTTCCACTTTGTTTCAAGGGACATGGGGAAGGGGTAGAAAATAGAATTGGGATTCAGCCTAAGTAAAACTCACCCGTAATTGTCAGGTAAAATCTACTTAACAATTAAATTAACAATGAAAGAAATCAAGTAAAAGTTACATAATTATATTTAATGCACAAATTAGATTTATTTAAAATAATCAAGTAAAGTTAATTCATTGTTGTATCAGCAGGAACCTTGATTTTATGAAATTACTATCATTTTGTTTTGTGAGATTTTCCCTTACTTGGTTTTATCAATTTATATTACTCCCTATAATAATGTAAACATTGCTAATTTATGTTTTGGAAAGAAACTTAAGTAATTATTTCATCTATATCTTTCATAAATCACACAGATAAAATATAAACAGTTTATTCACCAACATTACCAAATATTTGTGACATTCACAGTCTAGATACAGGTTGTCTTTTTAATAAAAGTGCATTCAGCTAAATTTTGCATCCATAGAAACAACTGCATGGCACCAGGGCCTGAAATACTTGTTTTAAACAAAATTGTGTAAAATAATAATAATAATAATAATAAATAAATAAAATACAGCATTCATTTAGAAATAAAATACAGCAGAAAATACATTAAACAAACTGTAGAATAAACGTTAAAACTTAATAGCCCTCTGAAGCAGTGAAGTTGCAACATTCAAATTAGCACTCTGGACTAGTGCACTTAAAAGTATGCCATTGAAACCATAACGCATTAAAACATTTTAAGCTGAACATGTAAAGACTTGTAGTCAAGCCAAATCAAATGTTTTAAGATGATAACTTCATCTTTAAAGCTTGCACTTTTGGTGATAGCTTAATCCCATCAAGTTCTAGAAGAACTTTCTGAAAATAGCTCAAATGTGTAGCGCAGTGCTCGGGGCTATTGCCACATTCTTGCAAAATTTCCTCTCCTTCAAGGATTATGGATACACCAACTGGTTCTTCCCCTTCAACAGCACGAACGACAAGGATTTTAAGAATGTGCAAACTGGCATCACTTCGTCTGTCCCCCTGCATAAAATGTACAAGAAAATAAATAATTTATTTTGAGAAACAAAAAAAAAAAATCTGAATTGCTTCAACCTGTGCTGACTTCATTTCACAGAGAAAAAAATAATAATAAAAATAATTGATAATAAAAAATGACCATCACTTCATATACTTCAGATTGTTAAACTTGGGTTAAATTGCTTTAGCAATAATCTTGCATCAGTAAAACATTGTAAAACATGGCATGAGATGGCTACACTCCATAGATTACTCTGCACCTTTACAGTGTCAGGAAATCCTATGATGAATGCTGAGTTTGTATTTAAAGGGTTAGTCCAAACATGAAAATTCGTTCAATAATTACTCATATTTATATATTCATTTGCATTTATATGCTTCTGTCCAATACAACAAACACTATATTCAAGGTATTAATAAATTGTATAATTAATAAGAAAACAATGCTTTACCAGGCAATCAAAGAGATCCTCTTCAGATTCACGTCTCATCTCTACGCTTTGTTTCTGTGAAAAAATTGACATTGTATCATTACATAATATTTTATTCGTACAACTACATTTAGGCATTTCTTTATCTTTTGTAAGTTTGCCTTTATCCAAAGCAAATTACAAAAGAGGAAGGCATCAAGCATGTCAAGCAGTGCTACTAACACAAAGTTTCTGACACCGTTAGAAAAATACAAGATAGATCAGTGAGGGATTAAGGAAAAAGTGAGAAGCAAGAATCATGTGTGGAAAGATTAAGCATGCAAGGTCACAGGATGACTCCACTTATTTTTATTGTCTGCAATGCGATTTAGACAAATTAGAGCTGCTGTCAATACTGTATGAACATATGTACAGGTTCTTTACTCGTAAATCATTAATAAAGTTCGGCTTCAGAAAAAAAAAATGTTTATTGCTAGTGCTCTTTTACCATTTAATGCTTTAACACAGTTTGTTCAGAAATGGCATCTCACTGGCGAGCCTTTGTCTGAACACGCCGTTTTCACGAGGGGTGGGTGTAAGAAACACGCATCTCGGTGTATTAATCCGTGCGCTCGGTTCGTTATTATTTTATTTATTTATTTATTTACCACAGGACGCCTGGGGGGCTCCGTAGGTTCAGGTTTTTACACGAAAACGGTGTTTTGTGTATCTCCACACTATTAAAAACTGAAATTGCTAATTGTACGTCTTGAGATTAAGATGAACATTAATTGGGAGTCATGAAAGCGAGAATCACATCCAAAACAGAAAGCTAAACTTACCTTGAACACGACAAACTCCAACTCCAGCTCCAGCCACGCCGTGTAGTACCTCCGTGATGATTCCCAACCGACTGCGCGGGCACAGCGTCTCCAAACACGCATGCGCGGTTTAATTTGGACACATTTTCGGCTTCAGTATACACACAATACTTCAGACTGAAACACGACTGCCCCCTACAGGTAATAAAGGGCAGCTTCCCGCACGCAGCCGCGGCATGTCACAGGATCCCTTTTCTCGAAACGTGCATTTTTAATGGCGACATCTGTATATCAAATTCCTTGTGCAAGCATATTTTCAGACCTGTCCAGCTTTGCACGCATACCTCTGATTATTTCCAAATGGGATACCTTCTATTTCTTAAGAGTAAGTAAAGTATAAGTAAAATCACATAAAATCTAAACAAATTTTCTCCCATAAGGTTCACCTCCCAGCAGGACAACGACCCTAAACATAAAGCCAGGGCAACAATGGGAATGGCTTAAAACAAAACATATCCATGTGTTAGAATGGCCAAGTCAAAGTCCAGATCTAAATCCAATCGAGAATCTGTGGCAAAATCTGAAAACTGCTGTTCACAAACGCTGTCCATCTAATCTGACTGAGCTGGAGCTGTTTTGCAAAGAAGAATGGGCAAGGATTTCAGTCTCTAGATGTGCAAAGCTGTTAGAGAAATACCATAAAAGGTGGTTCTACAAAGTATTTACTCACGGGGCTGAATAATTACGCACACCCAACTTTTCAGTTATTCATTTGTAAAAAATGTTGATTCATGTATGATTTTCGTTCCACTTCTCACGTGTACACCACTTTGTATCAACTATTATAGCTGAACTGCCTGCCACCTAACACACTGTATAAAGCAGATCATTTCCTGCTATCTGTTTCACCCAAATGAGGATGGGTTCCCAGTTGAGTTTGGTTCCTCTCAAGGTTTCTTCCTATTACCATCTCAGGGAGTTTTTCCTTGCCACTGTCACCCTCGGCTTGCTCACCAGGGACTATCTGACCATGTTGATTCATACACATTCCATACAAACTTAAATAATTCTTTTGATTGTGTAAAGCTGTTTGAGACAATGTCAACTGTTAAAAGCGCTATGCAAATAAAATTGAATTTGTATTGGTATTTCACGTAGAATTCCAATAAAATTGATTCATGTTTGTGGCTGTAATGTGACAAAATGTGAAAAAGTTCTGTCACGATTCCTTCTCTTTCTGTGTCGGTTGTGTGAGCGTGGCATGACTGCGGAGGCGAGCTGACGGTTAACAAAGTTCTTTATTTAAATTCCAACAAAACATAAAACACTCCAACACAAACTACTCAACTAAAGACAAATGCTAGACGCCTGACTGAGATTCAGTCAGGCTATTTATACACAAACAAAACCTAATCATCAAATTAACTTCCCCTCGGTTCAGGTGAGCTTCTATGTCACCTGACCGAGGTGCAAACTGGGAAACGAAGTAAAACTCGACATAAACAAACTACAACTCAAAACATACACGGGCGTTAGGCACCCTCTAGGGGTTAACTGTTACATTATCCCGCCCAAAAAAAATGCTCCTCCGGAGCATCACCGGAGGCCCCAGACACCCAACCCAATGTTCCACCTTTCGCCTCCTGACCAGGAGGCTGGGTGACGGGGCTGGAGACGTGCTCGGCGGCTGGTGGGCTGGAGGCGTGCTCGGCGGCTGCTGGGCTGGAGGAGTGCTCGGCGGCTGCAGAGCTCGAGTTGCACTCGGCGGCTGCAGAGCTGGAGACGCTTGGCGGCTGCAGAGCTGGAGACGCTTGGCGGCTGCAGAGCTGGAGACGCTTGGCGGCTGCAGAGCAGGAGACGCGCTCGGCGGCTGCAGAGCTGGAGACGCGCTCGGCGGCTGCAGAGCTGGAGACGCGCTCGGCGGCTGCAGAGCTGGAGACGCGCTCGGCGGCTGCAGAGCTGGAGACGCGCTCGGCGGCTGCAGAGCTGGAGACGCGCTCGGCGGCTGCAGAGCTGGAGACGCGCTCGGCGACTGCAGAGCTGGAGACGCGCTCGGCGGCTGCCGACGCGCTGGGGACGGCATTGAGTTCGACGGCGGCGACGCTGGAGCTGGCTCTGAGCTCGACGGCGGCGGCGGCGCTGACTCGGAGCTCGATGGCGGCGCTGGGGCTGGCTCGGAGCTCGTCGGCGGCAGCGGCTCAGCGTCGTCCTCAAAGCCGGGAGGCGGCGGCAGAACGGGTGCGTGGGACAGCGGCTGCTGACACGCTAGCTCGCTGTCCTCAAAGCCGGAAGGCGGCGGCAGAACGGGTGCGTTGGTCAGCGGCTGCTAACATGCTAGCTCGCTGTCCTCAAAGCCGGGAGGCGGCGGCAGAACGGGTGCGTGGGACAGCGGCTGCTGACACGCTAGCTCGCTGTCCTCAAAGCCGGAAGGCGGCGGCAGAACGGGTGCGTTGGTCAGCGGCTGCTAACATGCTAGCTCGCTGTCCTCAAAGCCGGGAGGCGGCGGCAGAACGGGTGCGTCGGTCAGCGGCTGCTGATATGCTAGCTCGCTGTCCTCAAAGCCGGGAGGCGGCGGCAGAACGGGTGCGTGGGACAGCAGCTGCTGACACGCTATCGTGCTGTCCTGGATGTCTGGAGGAGGCGGAAGAATGACGCTTTCCAGCAGCGGCGCGTAGTCCTCCGGCAGGCAGTGGCGGAATGGGGAGCATGTCGTCTGGGTCCGAGAGAGGGAGGACCTCCGGGACTACAGCCTGGCTCTCCCGAACCTGGACGAACAACTGTTGGAGCCGCACCACCTGCTCCCGCAGGTCTCGGATGCGCTCCTCGTTGTACTCTGCCCACTGCCTGTAGGACTCTCCCGTCTCTCCCTCGGCTGTCACACCCCTCCAGGGCGTGCGCCGGATGGCGAACCCGCTGCCTTTCCAGCCATGTCCTGCCATCCTCTCACTCTCCGTCACGTTCTCCTCCTCCATCTCCGCCCCCTCGGCGTACCTGGGATTTTCCCGGCCTTGCCAGAACTCAGTCTCGCCGTGCTCCTCGCTGTCCTCCAGCAGCCCCTCCTGCTCCACCAGCAAGCTGTATTCCCAGCCGCGGTACATCTCTTCCTCGTCGTCCTCCAGCCCGCTGTAAATCCAGCCGCATTGCTTCTCTTCCTCGCTGTCCTGTAGCCATTCCGCCAGCTCGGGCGAGATCGTACCAGCGCCCCCCCAAAAATTGTTCAGGGGGAAAACCTCCGCCATGCCACTTGGTAGGTCTAGCATTCTGTCACGATTCCTTCTCTTTCTGTGTCGGTTGTGTGAGCGTGGCATGACTGCGGAGGCGAGCTGACGGTTAACAAAGTTCTTTATTTAAATTCCAACAAAACATAAAACACTCCAACACAAACTACTCAACTAAAGACAAATGCTAGACGCCTGACTGAGATTCAGTCAGGCTATTTATACACAAACAAAACCTAATCATCAAATTAACTTCCCTCGGTTCAGGTGAGCTTCTATGTCACCTGACCGAGGTGCAAACTGGGAAACGAAGTAAAACTCAACATAAACAAACTACAACTCAAAACATACACAGGCGTTAGGCGCCCTCTAGGGGTTAACCGTTACAAGTTCAAGTGGGCCAATTCTTTTGCAGGCCACTGTATATAATCATTAATGCAACTTTGACACTGAAATCCCCAAATGCTAGCTACCAAATACTTACATTTTGTGATGTGGGAGTCATTCCTCCAAGGGCCTCCACTGCCAGCAGCAAGGTCCGCACTTTTGTAGCAACTTTTCTAACTCTTTCGTTGCAAATGCAAACTCAAACAACACCTATATGTAAAACAGATGAATGATTACTCCACCAAAATATGTTCTATACTAACTAATGTTACAATTACATATGTATGTTTTTAAGCATAAATAATACACAATTCTTAATAACTAATCATTTAAGCTTAAATACTGCATATCAATTTACATAAATACTCACATATTGACCATCTGTCAGACAAGGGTACTTTTTTGTGATGGCTGAGATGCCCCCCTCTGGACTTTTGACCAGCATCTCCACTCTATCCTGCCTAGTGCTTTTCAGCAGTGGATTTATATGGAAGGGGCTCTGTCCACTCTTCTGCTTCTCACACTCTTTCCCCAGTTCAACATGTCTCGCCACATCCTCTGCGGAAACGACCTCTGGCTGTTGATTCGCAAAGTCAAGCAGCCTGAAACATCTTTCTTGGTAGGTGGATTTCGTTGGAGATGCCAGGCTGAGGCTGTGACTTTTTTTTTTGAGCGCACAGCGAATGTGCCTTATTTTTTTAGATAGGCTCTTGTTGGGGGCAAACTGAAATCAGGAGAATTTTATAAGTGGGCAGATAATTACTTAATGATTAAGTAAGCAAATGCTTATTTAATGCTATCCTTAGATTTTTTTTCTTACTGGTAATCATAATGTAAATCACTTGGAGAGCCTGCATCACTTGGTGTCTTTGGTGTTCTTGGTGTATTGGGGCATTCTTGTCTAGCTGTGGCTGTGCTAGTGGTAAGCAGTGACTCTGGCAGTGTCTGTACTGGACTCTGCGTAGGCGTGGATGGCATCTTTGGTGCTGCTGTCCAAGACTAGTAGGAGAAGCAGGGTGGAACCACGCAGCTCAGGTGAGAGAAGAATTTCATCTTCGTCAATCACAGTCCTATCTTCTTCCAACACTACTGTCAGGTCAATGATGTGGGGGCATGGTAGGAGAACAAGCTTTTGGGCACCTAAAATCAAGTACAGCAATAACATTAATTACAATGAATATTAATATATCAAAATTTTAAGTAAAAAATTTATTGAAATGCATAAATAATAAATAATATTGGACTCACCTTTCTCCTTCAAATCATTTAATGATGATGCTGACATTGTCTGTTTTCTTTAAAGTATGTGTGGTATTCCAAACTTTACAGATTGGCATGGTCTATAGTCTGAGATATTTTGTGTAGTAATATTAGATGGTGAGCAAAGCTTATGAAAGTTATATCACACCTGATATCAATCTATAATACAATGGTAATGGTTTCTCCAATATAATACTATCAATATACATGAACCTTGTAATTAGATGATTTTTTGTTGTTGTGTATGCACAGGCATCAATGCAACAGGCAATGGAATCATGGGGGTCATTTTTGTGAAATTATTCAAATAAATGGGTAGAGTAACCACATAGGTTACACTGAAAAGTTCCTTCTTCTATTCTTTCAAATTCAATGGAACATATACATAAGTGAATGTTAGTGTTCACTGTCAGAACTCCTCAGTGCATATATATTATACATGGTGTTGCGTTTATGACAAATTATATCTGTACAAAAAATACTATACAGTGGGAGCCACGTCAAACAGCCGTTTGGAGCATGATAGATCCATGGCAGGACCATGAAGGGTTAATGCACGGTCCGTGCACGGAATGTGATCCCCCGCAATGACGCAGTTAACGATGCCCCGCCCCATAAACGCCCCCATGCGCTTTCTAAAAAGATGGTTGCAATGCCGTATAATTCCGCCAGATGGAGCATTGACTGGCACAGTTAACTGCAGTGTCCAGGAAGCCCAATACCGTATCTTTAATATACAGACAGTTCTTGTATTGTCAACATAGTTTCATAAATAGATGACGTGGTAAAAAACAACAACAAACCGATTAATAAAACAGATTTGTTAAATCACTCAATACACAACCCATGATGATTATGCTATTTATAATTTAATAATGAATTAATATAATAATTAATAATTCCATAACAGGAATTAATATAACTAGTTAGTGAAATATTTTTTAAGACATCCTGAAATGATCCTTAAAGACACGGTAACATCTGTAATTTGTCTATACCGATCATTGTAGGTACGGAATACAAACGCGGGCTATGTACAGTATTTTACATTACGGTGTATTTTAAGTAGTTCCATTTAATATACTCATTCATTCATTCATTCATTTTCTATACCGCTTAATCCTGTGTTCAGGGTCGCGGGGGACCTGGAGCCTATCCCAGGAGACTTCGGGCACTAGGCGGGGTACACCCTGGACAGGGTGCCAATCCATCGCAGGGCACACACATACACACACTCACACACCCAATCACACACTACGGGCAATTTAGGAACGCCAATTAGCCTAACCTGCATATCTTTGGACTGTGGGAGGAAACCGGAGTATCCGGAGGAAACCCACCAAGCACGGGGAGAACATGCAAACTCCATGCATACAGAGACGGGAATCGAGCCTGGCCGGGGAATCGAACCCGGACCCTGGAGGTGCAAGGCGACAGTGCTAACCACTACACCACCGCACCGCCATTTAATATACTGATTGATAATATTTTGCTGCAAAGTAAAGCTCAAAATGTAACGTCTGCTTGGGATGGTTTTCGTTATATTTTTTATGATGTTTTTTTTTCACTCATAGTCAACAAGTGGCATAAGAAAGGCAATTAATGGCGCGTGCAACCTGGAACAAATATCTGCCCATATGGATCAGTATTTCTTTAGTCATTTAATTATGCATAATGCTCCCCCATCAAAAGATCTGATGGGGCATTAATCACTTATCACAATTGTGAATGGATGCGGCAGCAGAGACAGATTAAATCCCCATAAACACTTGGAAACAATAGTAAAAAAGTTCCAGAGGGTTAGCGCCTGTTATACTAACGTATTTTTACTGATTTTTTACTGCTTATATTTAGTTTGGTTTTACGAAATTTCATGTGTGTGTGTTTGTGCGCATGAGAGAGGATACTCTGACAAGAGCAACTTCCGTGTGGCTCCAGTGGCGCAATCGGTTAGCGCGTGGTACTTATAAAGCAGTCCAGGTGAAGCAATGCCGAGTTCGAGCCTCACCTAAAGCACCCAAAGCATTTTACTGCATATCGTGCTGTGTATGTGACTAATCAAATTTTTATTTGAAAGTAAAGCTTAAAATTTAACTTCTGCTTGGGTTTGTTTTCGTTATATTTTTGATGTTTTCGCTGATAGTCAAATTGGCATAACAAATTGATTAATGGCGCAAGCAACCTGGAACAAATATCTGTCCATACGGATCAGTATTTCTTTAGTCATTTAACCAGCATAACGTCCCACATCAAAGATCTGATGGGGCATTAATCACTTATCAAAACTGTGAATAGATGTGGCAGCAGAGACAGATTTAATCTCCATAAACATTCACACTTGAAAACAAAACTAATGTGGGAGAAAATTCTTCCACCTTTTTGAAGTTGCCTGAATTTAAAATATCAAATAGTTAACAAATTACTTACAAAGACAATTTAAAGTATAATCAAAGAAGATTTCAGAAACCACTCAGAGCTGGATGAAGTAAGTCAGGTTTATTATTGCAGCAATAAGAACCCAAGTGAGCCAGGCTTAGCAATGCTCTAGATCAAATCACAAGCAGTGCCAAAGTCGGACTGAATTCACAGCAAAAGACACACACATTTTATACACTTCAATGAGGAGGAGGGGGGGGGGTCCCGGGGAATCTCCCGAGGAGGGGGAAGTCCCCGGGGAATTTCCCGACCCCTCCTCTATACACTTTTTTTGCTGACCACATCAAATTTTTATCCCATTATAATCCATTTCTATCAATTGTTTTATTCCAGTTTCTAACAATTAATTTTCCATTATAATTACACTTTTGTCATTTAACCCTTTCCTGCGCGTATCTGACTCCTCCTTGCGCTCATCTGACTCCTCCTATGCTTATTAATCTTTCCCATTAAACTTAATTTTCATTAATAATTATTTTCCATTATCTTTACACTTTTCGTACCTTTTTTATAAAAAAATATAGGGGTGGCGTTTGTTTTCAAGACTTTTCTTTGTTTGTTTTTGGTTTATTCCTCATTTCTCAAAAGACCAGCCATGGGTAAGCATCTCCCTTTAGTTATATTTATTTACATTAAATATTTTACCCATTTCAATGTTTTTAAACACTGTATTCTATTTTATAGCCAACTGCGACTTCTCCATTGAGGACTTCATCCCTTTGGATGATTCGGACAGCCAGGACAGTTCAGATCGTGTTCCTTCTGAGGACTACAACCCGACTGAGCCTGTGTTGGATCCGACCTCCGTGAGTCCTGTCCGATCTGATTCCGAGTTGTCTGGATCTTTGATGCAGTATCTACGAAATAAAGGACTTACTTATTTTAGAAAGGATGACTCTAAGCCTGCTCCTTCTAAGAGACGACGCTTGGATTTTGAGAGCCCTCACTGTTCTTTTCAGGCAGTGAGGGCCACATCCAACAGACGGCCTAGATTTAAAGTAAGTGTGAGTACTCAGACTGATCCAAACGTGTCTGTTGGTACACAGACCAATGGAACTAATTCCATTGGTGTTCAAACAGATTTTCCTCAGGCCTCTGTGTCTATGTTAAACCGTGGGGTCTCTGTGTTCATTCCCCTTACTGACCTTCCACTAGGAGTCGTCCTAGGCCAGAGAAGGCTTGATATGTAATTTACTTTCTCTAGATGCTTACCCATGGCCCCCTATCTTGTATGTTTTTTTTCCTTTGGGCCTTTATACTGTTTGTAAGTATTTTATGTTATTACCATGTAGATACGTATTTTATTCTGTGTCTACTCTTATTAAACTATGTTATTCATAAGCCTGTTTCTGCGTCTTTTTTCTGTCTCTTGTTATCAGCTTGTACCAGTCTACGCTCACACATGTACACTGTCCTGCCTGGAAATTCCCCTGGAAATTCCCCTTGTCATATAGGTTTCGGTCAACTTAAATTATTACTTTGTTTTTCTCGCGATCCTGTCATGTACGGTTTTGATAGCTTATTTATTGCTTTGTTTTTCTCGTACCTCCTTGTCAGGTTTATCCAATTGTTTTTGATTTCTAGTCTTATGTCTCCCTTATCTTATCTGGTCATCTGTTGGTTCTGGCTACGTCCGGTTCCTGGTCCTTCCATATTTTCATTACCTCATCTAGTTGTCCTTTTATGTACTTCCGATCTTCCCCCCAACTCTTCACTAAGTGTGTGTGTTCAGTTTCTTCGCTACGTCCGGCACCTTAAGTGTGTGTGCTCAGTTCCGGCTAATCCGGCACCTGGCGCCTTATCTGGTCTATGTTTTACGACCTGTCATGCTCCCTGGATTCTAGGGACTTTTCCAGTCCCCCCCCCAACTCTTGTCTTCGTTTTTTATACTATAATGGTACTTTTATAATTCTTTCTATATTTCTACTTGCATAAATATACAGATGTCGCCATTAAAAACCCGCGTGTTTTCCCGCGGGATGCCGCAATTTAGCGCGCGGCTTGCCGCGACTTGCCGGAGGCAACATTCGGGAATTTAAAATAAATGTGTTGTGCTTCACTGAATATCCGCCAGATGGCGCATAGAAGGACTTTATCTAAAAGCCGGTGGTCTGGGAAAGTCAGTTTCCCTATGTTTCCCCGGTGGCGCGCAGATTCAAATCATGATGTCACTCGCTACCTAACGCTGAGAAGGCGAACGAGGATTTTAACAGTTTTTCTCTCGTTTTAAAGTGTTTTTATGAACTTTTTGAATTAAACAAATAACCTATGCATAATAATCGAGTGTCTTTTCGCTTTTTTTTTGTATATTTGAAGACAATTCATACGTTTTAAGCCACTGCAAAAGGCTGGTTTGCTGGGCGAGTACTGACATCACGACTACTTTTATTACACCTACATTTGTTTATTTGTATACAATGGTGTGAAAAACTATTTGCCCCCTTCCTGATTTCTTATTCTTTTGCATATTTGTCACACTTAAATGTTTCTGCTGATCAAAAACCATTAACTATTAGTCAAAGATAACATAATTGAACACAAAATGCAGTTTTTAAATGAAGATTTACGTTATTAAGGGAGAAAAAAAAACTCCAAATCTACATGGCCCTGTGTGAAAAAGTGATTGCCCCCCTTGTTAAAAAATAACGTAACTGTGGTTTATCACACCTGAGTTCAATTTCTGTAGTCACCCCCAGGCCTGATTACTGCCACACCTGTTTCAATCAAGAAATCACTTAAATAGGAGCTACCTGACACAGAGAAGTAGACCAAAAGTACCTCAAAAGCTAGACATCACGCCAAGATCCAAAGAAATTCAGGAACAAATGAGAACAAAAGTAATTGAGATCTATCAGTCTGGTAAAGGTTATGAAGCCATTTCTAAAGCTTTGGGACTCCAGCGAACCACAGTGAGAGCCATTATCCACAAATGGCAAAAACATGGAACAGTGGTGAACCTTCCCAGGAGTGGCCGGCCGACCAAAATTACCCCAAGATCGCAGAGACAACTCATCCGAGAGGCCACAAAAGACCCCAGGACAACATCTAAAGAACTGCAGGCCTCACTTGCCTCAATTAAGGTCAGTGTTCACGACTCCACCATAAGAAAGAGACTGGGCAAAAACGGCCTGCATGGCAGATTTCCAAGGCGCAAACCACTTTTAAGCAAAAAGAACATTAAGGCTCGTCTCAATTTTGCTAAAAGAACATCTCAATGATTGCCAAGACTTTTGGGAAAATACCTTGTGGACCGACGAGACAAAAGTTTAACTTTTTGGAAGGTTCGTGTCCCGTTACATCTGGCGTAAAAGTAACACAGCATTTCAGAAAAAGAACATCATACCAACAGTAAAATATGGTGGTGGTAGTGTGATGGTCTGGGGTTGTTTTGCTGCTTCAGGACCTGGAAGGCTTGCTGTGATAGATGGAACCATGAATTCTACTGTCTACCAAAAAATCCTGAAGGAGAATGTCCGGCCATCTGTTCGTCAACTCAAGCTGAAGCGATCTTGGGTGCTACAGCAGGACAATGACCCAAAACACACCAGCAAATCCACCTCTGAATGGCTGAAGAAAAACAAAATTAAGACTTTGGAGTGGCCTAGTCAAAGTCCTGAGCTGAATCCTATTGAGATGTTGTGGCATGACCTTAAAAAGGCGGTTCATGCTAGAAAACCCTCAAATAAAGCTGAATTACAACAATTCTGCAAAGATGAGTGGGCCAAAATTCCTCCAGAGCGCTGTAAAAGACTCGTTGCAAGTTATCGCAAACGCTTGATTGCAGTTATTGCTGCTAAGGGCAGCCCAACCAGTTATTAGGTTCAGGGGGCAATTACTTTTTCACACAGGGCCATGTAGGTTTGGATTTTTTTTCTCCCTAAATAATAAAACAACTCATTTAAAAACTGCATTTTGTGTTTACTTGTGTTATCTTTGACTAATAGTTAAATGTGTTTGATGATCAGAAACATTTTGTGTGACAAACATGCAAAAGAATAAGAAATCAGGAGGGGGGCAAATAGTTTTTCACACCACTGTATGTATGTTATTAATATTAATTTTTTAGAGATTGTGTGTGCGTGCACGGAGAGTTTGTGTTGATAAGTGTATGTGGATAAGTTGATAAGTGTATCAGAAAGCATTAAAATGTTCATTTGAATTAAAATGACACACACACGTCTGTATATACAGTATATCAATTACATATATATCAATTTCATTAGTTCGTTCATTCTATTTGAAGCTTCGGATGTTTTTTTTTTTTTTGGTTTGGTTAGATTAGTTCTGAACTCGCTTCCGTGAAACTATCGCTAAAACAATGTACTGAGCCCTCCTGAGGATATAAAGCTTTATTATTGTGTTTGAATAAATATTCAGATCTACCACAGCAGGTAATAAACTATGGTGTGTCATAACCGAAGCAAACACCACGATTATGCCTCGTTTCGTTCGACGGGAACGTGGTTCACTTGGCCGCAGTGTATTATAAACCTGTGGAATGTTTCACTGTTTATGCTCACATAAGAGTAATAAAAGCGAGTGAAATGTGGAAATGATGTGTGGCAACTCAATGAGGACTAAACCAATGATTTCGGTAACTCCACTGAGTGTAACATCTGCATAGTGACACTGAACATCTTCACTTTTTCGTTTACCTCTGAAAAAAAAGCTGTATTTTGTTTGTTTATATTTAGAGTTTTTATAACAGTAGAACAAGTACCCGCGCGCACGCACACACACACTCCCCTGAGCCCTCGGGAAACATCCAATCACCGTCGGTATACAAATGAGTCAAGACGTAGCCTAACGTGGTGTCGTGTCGGATTTCAGTGGTCACGGAGTGGGAAGACTTTGAAGAAGCTGCAGTGACAGTAAACAGCTGAACAACTTCACTTTTCCGTTTACCTCTGAGGAAAAAAAGCTGTATTTTGTTTGTTTATATTTAGAATTTTTATAGAAGTATAAGAGAAAGTTACAGTTTGTGGTCTGGGTACTGTAGTTCGCACCCTTGTAGAGAATAAATAAATGAATAACACCTTCATATCCCCTCTCAAGAGTGTCATAGTCCATTGTTAGTTTTAATGATCTGGCTGAAACTAATTATCACTACATAAGTACCCTAACACCATTGATCATGAGTCTCAGCTGAACCTAATTCTATACTTGTAACAGAAAATGTAGATGCAGATTCCAAATGTGTATTTATATAATAGATAGATAGATAGATAGATAGATAGATAGATAGATAGATGTGTGTGTGTGTGTGTGTGTGTGTGTGTGTGTGTGTAGGCTCTACGCAGGGGCAAGAGAGGGCAGCGCACCCTTAAATGTCTGCACATGTTAATATATTCCTAAAATGTATATATTACAAGTTGATAAACTGATCTGCGGTAGCGGAAAAATCCGCTGAAAATAGGACAGGCTACAGCGCACGCGCACACACACACATACACACGCGCGCACACACACACACACACACACACACACACACACACACACACACAGACACACCTCCCTTGAGCCCTGCGTCTGTCGGATTTCAGCGGTCACGGAAAGACTTTGAAGCAGTTTATATATGAATCTAAGCTTGAACTTATCAGCATTGTAAATATATAATACTTTTCAAATAAAATCGCTATTACTTTGACCCTGAAGTTTAGTTAAGCACACACAAAAAACAGAAAAGTCATTTCTGGTAAATCAACGGAATGTGTAGTTTATTTACAGTAATTCATTAAAAAATGAATATACATTGTACAGTACACGGTAAACACGGGAAAGATTACAAAATGAAAAAACAAACAGTGTCTACTTTATAAACAGCTTAGTATGTGCGTCGAGATGCTGAAATCCCTTGCATGTTTTTGCTTCCAAGTGGAGAGATATTTGACCGATAGCCTAGAACAAAAGATCTATAGGTGTGATCACAACCCCCTCCGACCGACCGTGCCATCAATCACTGACCACCTCAGAAGTTCCCTCCAATGTATGGCTGCAATACTTGTTTTGCAAGTATTTTTAAGACCATTCAAAGGGGCAGTTATCGGCTATGACACGTTGAAGGAGAACTTAATAGTTCTCAAAAATAGTGTAAATGTCTGCAACAATCACTAACCATTAAAATGTTTTTTTTTTTGTAATTAAACACGAAAATATTAATTATATTTCCATATATACACACACATACACACACACACACACACACACACACACACAAGGGCGTAGGTTTGCTACCTATGACTCCAACTAATACCCCATCCCCCAATCCCCTTTTCCACCCACCAACCCCCTGCCCCATCCACCTACCAACCTCCCACCCCAACTATGTCCACTGAATACATGTTTTTCTTAATATGGTGCGAAATCACTTTACATTAATACTAGCAATGCTTCGATTGATATTAATCCACTCAAAATGCAATTCATTAAGTTAAATTAAGGAATAGTGTAAAGTTAAAGGAATGTTTCATAACTGACAAAAAGATAGTCTTTAATAAAATAAAAACTATTCTTTATTGAGCCCTAGTGCAAATGAAACATCTCAATCATCTGTATATATATAAAAGTAGATTACATCTAAACATGAACTACTAGGTAGAGTACCACACAACAGCTCAATGCCTATTTCTCCTATATGAAGGAGACAAAAACATGCCTTCGCCTCTCGTTAACAAAAATAAACTGCTGGCATATTTGTTTGACATCAATATTGTCCAGGCTGTTCTTTTTTTCTTCTGATAAACACTAAAGATGATATTTTGTAGAATGCTGAAAACCTGTAATCATTGATTTACATAGTATTTGTTTTTCCTGCTACGGAAGTCAATGTTTTCAGCTTTTTTCCCCAATATCTTATTTTGTATTCAACAAAATAAAGAAAATCATTAAAGTTTGGAACCACTTAAGGAGTAAATAGTGAGTAAAGTTTTTTTGGGGGTGAACAATGGCTTTGACCCTAACTCTTCCCCTGTGACTGCACTAGGACCAGACAGCATTGCCACCTGATGAAATAGCGTGACAAAAAAGTGAAATGTCAGTTCAAAACTTTTGCCAAAAACACTAATGAATCACTTACATCCTCAGCCTATCACTCCTCATAATGCTAAATATTAGTATAATCAACATGTATAATACACGCACACATATTATATGTTATATACTGTATAATCAACATTCAGATTGACCTCCTGTGAACTCGCCTCTTCACCTGAACTACAACATGGCTGATCTGCTTCTGTCCCCTAATTGAAAAACATTGAGGGATTCCTTATGAGCATGGACAGAGAATGCCTCAGCCTATTATTGGTAACAATGTTAAATCTCAGGACAAGTACAGTGGCTTGCAAAAGTATTCGCCCCCCGTGAACTTTTCCACATTTTGTCACATTACAGCCACAAACATGAATCAATTTTATTGGAATTCCACGTGAAAGACCAATACAAAGTGGTGTACACGCGAGAAGTGGAACGAAAATCATACATGATTTCAAACATTTTTTTTTTTTACAAATAAATAACTGAAAAGTGGGGTGTGTGTAATTATTCAGCCCCCTTTGGTCTGAGTGCAGTCAGCTGGCCATAGACATTGCCTGATGAGTGCTAATGACTAGAGAGCACCTGTGTGTAATCTACACTCTCTCCATCGCTGTCTGATATACAGCACAGGTGTTTAGGTTCTGTTACCTGACAAAACAGGATAAACACATGCCATTTAAACAGCAATCATTTTATTTCACTTTTTCTGAGTCTTAGTGTGCAAACCTCGAATCAAATCATTAATGTTCGCCAAGTAAGTGAATGCATTCTAAAAACTATTTTTCTGATGTGGATTGTCTATTGGTGTCAACAAAATTCTAGACATATGGCAATATTAGTATATTAGTTTATCAATTTCTTTCACAATACTGATTTCTGACAAACAGTCACTAGATTAGGAGACTGACAGGGATCATATTTATACTTTTACATTTAGCTGTTTAATCTGCTGTTAGTTTTAAGTCCGTATTCACAGACTATATCCTGGCCTGCTGTACTGAATGTGAGTCCACTGCATTTGGCGCTGCTTGTGTCTGATCGCAGCCAATCGTCTATCACATGATGGCAGGGAAAGGCACAGCCAATCAAAATGTTCATATGTGTTTTGGGGGCGGGAGGACTCAAGGAGAGAGCGTGATTTATCCCTTTCTGCGTGTCTAGGTTAATGTTGACAGAACGATTTAAAAAAAAGTGGATTAAATTATTGGTGGGGACATTTCAATGGTCGGAGGATATTGGTGGGGACACATCCCCTCCGTCCACCCTAAATCTACGCCCCTGTATATATATAATTTAAAACTATTTATTCATTTGTCTTTTATCTACTTACTTACTAGCGAATGCTTTTTTAGGGCTCTAAAAACTACGGCAGTATGAATGACAATGGAATAGGACGTGTGAGTTGCACCGGTCACACACACACACACACAATAAATATATATATATAATTAAATTCTTAAAACATCGTGTTCACCCATGCACTGAAAAAAAGAACTTGTAAGATTTACTTGATAAAATCCTCATAACAATTTGGACACAGATTTTAAGTAAATTTTATTGCTCCAATATTAAGGCTGAATCCCAACCCTTCCCCCTACCCTTCCATTTGACGCATTCACGTGCAGGGGTAGTGGTGTCTCATTTCTCTTTTGGTTGGAGGTGTAGGGGGAGGGGGGAAGGGCCAGATAGCCCTCCAAACGAAGATTTTTCAGGACCTCACTTCAAACGAAGGGCTAAGCGAAGTTTTCAACGTGGCTGCTCACTCGAGCAAACAGACCCATAAATGTTAAGTCATTTTTGCCATTAATAAAGATTTTTATGACAAGTTTTCATTATATGTATATTACATTTATTCTTGTATTTGTGTTTATGGTGATGTTCTGTAAAGAAACGTTTGCAAAAAAAATCGCTAAAGTTTGCTAGCGGATAGCACATATTGCACAATATTACAAATATATATTTTTATGTCACATACACTTTACTGCATGCTACAAACAAATATGAAACTTCAGTAGCACGGCATTTTGCCGAGCATTTGATAACGCATTGTTTGTTTTGCTTACGGCCATACACTATTGTTTTGCTTACACTATTCTTACTTATTGCAACGTGACCACAGTTTTGTAATTTATATTCTGTATATGGACGGCTGAGGAAACCCGAAGACTCATCCGTGTTCGTGGTGAAAATGAGCAACTTTTTTAAAAATCGAAATACGGCGCAAAAAACCTTTGGGAGTGAGTAATCTCTCTTATTGGAATGTGTGATAAACATCGGCGCATGTCCTCTGGCGTAACATTAGGAACCAGCGACAACGTATGATGACGTATAACAGTGTTGTCCCATTTCTTAGGGGAAATATTTATACCCTTCCCCTTTCCACTTCGTTTCAAGGGACAAGGGGAAGAAAATAAAATTGTGATTCAGCCTAAGTAAAACTCACCCGTAATTGTCAGGTAAAATTTACTTAATTAAATTAACAATAAAAGAAATCAAGTAAAAGTTAAATAATTATATTTAATGCACAAATTAGATTTATTTAAAATAATCAAGTAAAGTTGCAGGAACCTTAATTTTATGAAATTACTATCATTTTTTTTGTGAGATTTTCCCTTAACTTGGTTTTATCAATTTATATTACTCCCTATAATAATGTAAACATTGCTAATTTATGTTTTGGAAAGAAACTTAAGTAATTATTTCATCTATATCTTTCATAAATCACACAACTAAAATATAATTAAACAGTTTATTCACCAACATTACCAAATATTTGTGACATTCACAGTCTAGATCCAAGTTGTCTTTTTAATAAAAGTGCATTCAGCTAAATTTTGCATCCATAGAAAAAACTGCACGGCACCAGGGCCTGAAATACTTGTTTTAAACAAAATTGTGTAAAATAATAAATAAATAAAATACAGCATTCATTTAGAAATAAAATACAGCAGAAAATACATTAAACAAACTGTAGAATAAACGTTAAAACGTAATAGCCCTCGGAAGCAGTGAAGTTGCAACATTCAAATCAGCACTCTGGACTAGTGCACTTAAAAGTATGCCATTGAAACCATAACGCATTAAAACATTAAGCTGAACATGTAAACACAACATGTAAAGACTTGTAGTCAAGCCAAATCAAATGTTTTAAGATAACTTCATCTTTAAAGCTTGCACTTTTGGTGATAGCTTAATCCCATCAAGTTCTAGAAGCACTTTCTGAAAATAGCTCAAATGTGTAGCGCAGTGCTCGGAGCTATTGCCACATTCTTGCAAAATTTCCTCTCCTTCAAGGATTATGGATACACCAACTGGTCCTTCCCCTTCAACAGCACAGACGACAAGGATTTTAAGAAGGTGCATACTGGCATCACTTCGTCTGTCCCCCTGCATAAAATGTACAAGAAAATAAATAATTTATTTTGAGAAACAAAAAAAAAATCTGAATTGCTTCTACCTGTGCTGACTTCATTTCACAGAGAAAAAAAAAATAATACAAATAATTGATAATAAAAAATGACCATCACTTCATATACTTCAGATTGTTAAACTTGGGTTAAATTGCTTTAGCAATAATCTTGCATCACTAAAACATTGTAAAACATGGCATGAGATGGCTACACTCCATAGATTACTCTGCACCTTTACAGTGTCAGGAAATCCTATGATGAATGCTGAGTTTGTATTTAAAGGGTTAGTCCAAACATGAAAATTCGTTCAATAATTACTCATATTTATATATTCATTTGCATTTATATGCTTCTGTCCAATACAACAAACACTATATTCAAGGTATTAATAAATTGTATAATTAATAAGAAAACAATGCTTTACCAGGCAATCATCAAAGAGATCCTCTTCAGATTCACGTCTCATCTTTACGCTTTGTTTCTGTGAAAATATTTACATTGTATCATTACATAATCTTTTATTCGTACAACTACATTTAGGCATTTCTTCATCTTTTGTAAGTTTGCCTTTATCCAAAGCAAATTACAAAAGAGGAAGGCATCAAGCATGTCGAGCAGTGCTACTAACACAAAGTTTCTGACACCGTTAGAAAAATACAAGATAGATCAGCGAGGGATTAAGGAAAAAGTAAGAAGCAAGAAACATGTGTGGAAAGATTAAGCATGCAGGGTCACAGGATGACTCGACTTATTTTTATTGTCTGCAATGCGATTTAGACAAATTAGAACTGCGGTCAAGCCAGCCGCGATTGATTTTAGTGTGCGCACATATTACAGTGATTACGGTAGTTTCAGGACCAACACAGAGACAATGCGCTTTCAGAGCGCTTTTCATTTAGACGCCCAGGACTGAGAGATAATACAACATGCTCGTCAATTTTTACTTGCTTATTTATTTGCATTTCTGCTTTAATATCCGTGTTATTTATTGGTGACTTTGACGGTTGTCTGTTACAATATTTTTCTTAAATATTCACCATTCAAATAATTGTTTTATGTAGATAAGTTACAGCAGAATTCGTAGAAAAAAGACAAAATAATGTATTTAGTCTTTCTAAATACCAGAATTGATTTTTATTTAGTTTTACTGTTCAAAAGTAGCAGTTATTCTTCAATGAATGTTTTCTATAATGAGGATTAACGTCTGCTTTGGAAGAGAGGTCAAATAAACAAATGTTCACAATGGGGAAAAAAAGTTAAATAAAATGCCTTTATTTCACTTCAGAGACCTATGAAAAAATAAATTCTAGTAAGTATAAAACGCCATGGTCAGTTTTTATCCCATATAATGTACACACATTATATGATAAAAAAAAAAGTAGAAAAAAAACAATGATCTGTTCTTATTCAGGACGTCCCATACTATATACACACCAAATATGAAACAATTTTACTGCAGCATTTTTCAGATATGGGGCATTATTACATTTTAAAGGGGTATAAAGACCCCATTTCTAATAAGTAGAAAAAAACAATGATCAGTTCTTATTCAGGACGTCCCATACTATATACACACCACATATGAAACTATTTTACTGCAGGATTTTTCAGATATGGGGCATTCTCTCTGTGTTGTTCATGAAACTACCGTAATCACTGTAATATGCGCGCGCACTAAAATCAATCGCGGCTGGCTTGACCGTGTTTTTCTGAACCGCGGCTGGCTTTACCGCAGTAAATTAGAGCTGCTGTCAATACTGTATGAACATATGTACAGGTTCTTTACTCGTAACTCATTAATAAAGCTCTGCTTCAGAAAAAAAAACGTTTATTGCTAGTGCTCTTTTACCATTTAATGCTTTAACACACACGACTCAGTTTGTTCAGAAATGGCATCTAACTGGCGAGCCTTTGTCTGAACACGCCGTTTTCACTCGGGGTGGGGGTAAGAAACACACATCTCGGTGTATTAATCCGCGCGCTCGGTTCGTTATTATTTTATTTATTTATTTATTCACCACAGGACCCATGGGGGCTCCGTAGGTTCAGGTTTTTACACGAAAACGGTGTTTTGTGAATCTCCACACTATTAAAAACTGAAATTGCTAATTGTACGTCCTGAGATTAAGATGAACATTAATTGGGAGTCATGAAAGCGAGAATCACATCCAAAAAAGAAAACTAAACTTACCTCGAACACGACAAACTCCAGCTCCAGCACCGCCGTGTTGTACTGTACCTCCGTGATGATCCACAACCGACTGATCAACAGCGCGGGCACAGCGTCTCCAAACACGCATGCGCAGTTTAATTTGCACACATTTTCGGCTTCAGTAGACACACAATACTTCAGACTGAAACACGACTGCCCCCTACAGGTAATGAAGGGCATGTTCACAGCTTCCCGCACGCAGCCGCGCAAAGCCGCGGCAAGTCACGGGATCCCTTTTCTCGAAACGCGGGTTTTTAATAGCGACATCTGAATGTTGATAAAAATTTGCTTACACTAACAGAACTAAACAGTTCTAGAGTGTTAGTGCCTGTTATCACAGGACAGGAATAACCTACAGGATACTACTATATTTTTACCGCTCATATTTTTTACCCTAGTTTCATTTGGTTTTACGTGATTTCATGTGTTATTTGTGTGTGTCTGTGTGTGTACAGTGTGTGTGTGTGTGAGTGCGAGAGATAGCGTGAGAGCGCGTGCGCGAGAGAGGGCTTACATGGTGATTTGTCCTAGGTTACTAAAACCTGGCTTACTACCTATAAAAATTATTTCAATTTAACTCATGGGTCTCAATCACAGATGACACGACAAATTATAAACTCTGAAACGTTCATTTGAACATTTAAAAATATATACAAAAACATAAATACTAATGTTATCATGGTGTAAATTATTAACATTAGGTTAGGTCCTGCCCTTAATTAATTCATATTATAATTACTTTTACATAGTATAGTTACTGGACTGACATGACCAAAACTAGCTATTTCATTTAGCCTTTCTAAAATCAACCCATCTATCATTTATAATCAGAAAACATAAAACATATTATGATCTGTTCAATAGCCCATCTGTTTTAATTTAGTTTGTATTTTTTATTATTTATAAGACAACCTTTCAGTTTTGTAAATATTTTAGTTATAGTGTGTTAAGTCTTACTTTAGGTTAAACGTTTTTGAGAATTTGACCATCCAGCTTAGATAAATGTTATGTCATTGATTGATAAAATCTGGATTAAGGATATTTTATTTTATTTCTTTAATTTATTTTTTTTAGTTTCCCCCCTGAGGGATTGCCACCTTATTGTGGTCAGGGGGTTTGCGTGCCTCAACACAATTCAGCAAGGACAATACTCAGGGATTAAAGTGAAAAAAAATCTTCTGACTGAACTTTTTTCAGGCCAAGCTATACAGGCAAAGATATAAGCGGGTATAAACATAGTAAGGGCCCATCTGATTGGTCAAATTTGGACACACAAATGCTTGGCAAATAAAGTATTTATCGCAACTCCTTGCGATATGGTTATCGCGCATGCCATTATCGCGATAACGATATTTTTTCGATATATCGTGCAGCCCTAAATGACATCATATCAGAATCAGAATCAGAAAGAGTTTTATTGCCAAGTACGCTTGCACGTACAAGGAATGTGTTTTAGTGACGGAGCTTCCAGAACAAAAAATACAAATGACAAGACAAAAACAGCATGACGCAAAAAAAAAAAAAAAAATTTTTAAATGGTTGACATCAAATGGAGTACGATGTGAGATACTTTTAAATAAGTTACATAAATATCTGAAGTCTGTGGTATTATACAGTATATTGCACAGTGGTATTGTACACAATATTGCACATACAGTGGTGTGAAAAACTATTTGCCCCCTTCCTGATTTCTTATTCTTTTGCATGTTTGTCACACTTAAATGTTTCTGCTCATCAAAAACCGTTAACTATTAGTCAAAGATAACATAATTGAACACAAAATGCAGTTTTTAAATGAAGGTTTATGTTATTAAGGGAGAAAAAAAACTCCAAATCTACATTGCCCTGTGTGAAAAAGTGATTGCCCCCTTGTTAAAAAATAACTTAACTGTGGTTTATCACACCTGAGTTCAATTTCTGTAGTCACCCCCAGGCCTGATTACTGCCACACCTGTTTCAATCAAGAAATCACTTAAATAGGAGCTACCTGACACAGAGAAGTAGACCAAAAGCACCTCAAAAGCTAGACATCATGCCAAGATCCAAAAAATTCAGGAACAAATGAGAACAAAAGTAATTGAGATCTATCAGCGTGGTAAAGGTTCTAAAGCCATTTCTAAAGCTTTGGGACTCCAGCAAACCACAGTGAGAGCCATTATCCACAAATGGCAAAAACATGGAACAGTGGTGAACCTTCCCAGGAGTGGCCGGCCGACCAAAATTACCCCAAGAGCGCAGAGACGACTCATCCGAGAGGCCACAAAAGACCCCAGGACAACATCTAAAGAACTGCAGGCCTCACTTGCCTCAATTAAGGTCAGTGTTCATGACTCCACCATAAGAAAGAGACTGGGCAAAAACGGCCTGCATGGCAGATTTCCAAGGCGCAAACCACTTTTAAGTAAAAAGAACATTAAGGCTCGTCTCAATTTTGCTAAAAAACATCTCAATGATTGCCAAGACTTTTGGGAAAATACCTTGTGGACCGACGAGACAAAAGTTGAACTTTTTGGAAGGTGCGTGTCCCGTTACATCTGGCGTAAAAGTAACACAGCATTTCAGAAAAAGAACATCATAGCAACAGTAAAATATGGTGGTGGTAGTGTGATGGTCTGGGGTTGTTTTGCTGCTTCAGGACCTGGAAGGCTTGCTGTGATAGATGGAACCATGAATTCTACTGTCTACCAAAAAATCCTGAAGGAGAATGTCCGGCCATCTGTTCGTCAACTCGAGCTGAAGCGATCTTGGGTGCTGCAGCAGGACAATGACCCAAAACACACCAGCAAATCCACCTCTGAATGGCTGAAGAAAAACAAAATGAAGACTTTGGAGTGGCCTAGTCAAAGTCCTGACCTGAATCCTATTGAGATGTTGTGGCATGACCTTAAAAAGGCTGTTCATGCTAGAAAACCCTCAAATAAGGCTGAATTACAACAATTCTGCAAAGATGAGTGGGCCAACATTCCTCCAGAGCGCTGTAAAAGACTCGTTGCAAGTTATCGCAAACGCTTGATTGCAGTTATTGCTGCTAAGGGTGGCCCAACCAGTTATTAGGTTCAGGGGGCAATTACTTTTTCACACAGGCCATGTAGGTTTGGATTTTTTTTCTCCCTAAATAATAAAACCCCTCATTTAAAAACTGCATTTTGTGTTTACTTGTGTTATCTTTGACTAATAGTTAAATGTGTTTGATGATCAGAAACATTTTGTGTGACAAACATGCAAAAGAATAATAAATCAGGAGGGGGGCAAATAGTTTTTCACACCACTGTATATTTATTGACCGTTAGAATGATGTTTATCTGTTAAGGAGGTAGATTGCCTGGGGGAAAAAACTGTTCTTATGCCTGACTGTCCTGGTGTTCGGTGCTCTGTAGCGTCGACCCGATGGCAAAAGTTCAAAAAGAAGGTGGCTTGGGTGTGAGGGGTCCAAAGTGATATTCCGTGCCCTTTTCTTCACTCTGGATATGAGATATGCTCCCCTATTGCATGATTTCTGCTTATGACAGCAAGGCCAGAGAGCCGTTCCTGAGACATGGTTGACCTCAGGTAGGGCTGGGCGATTTGGCCTAAAATCAAAATCTCGATTAATTGAACATTTTAACTCGATTTCGATTAATAAATGATTTTTTTTTGCCCTCATAGTTCACTGACAAGTTTTGTACAGTAAATATGCTCACAATTGAGAGATTTTTGAATGAAGGCTGCATTACTTGATTGATTAGTTGAAGGCAACACACACTATCTATGATTATTTATTTAACATCAATGTTGAACAACTTAAACTGAAGCCACAAAAATTAAAGGGTTCATTAAATTACATTTTAAAGTATAGTTTATTAACAAAAACAGATGACAGATTTGGCCTTAAAAATTAAGATACTATAGGCACATGCTCAGAATCTTTACAAGGCAAAGATTTTTATTTAAAAAAAAATACTTGTTTGTGATGATAAAAAGTATCTTGTGATATATTAATGTTTTGAGATTTTTAAACAATAATGAGACAACATTTAGCCCACACACACTAGGGCTGTCTTTTTATCCCACAATTCAGAGTTAAATGAAGGCTATTTCACACGGCCCCAATAAACTGACATAATGGCTTAAGCATGCAATGACAACAAACATGGAATGAATTATGCAGCTATCAATCTGGGTCAGGACAATTTCACTTTTACTATATAGTTGGGTACCTGCTAGGTGTTGTATAGTTCATATTTGCTTGGCCAGAATGGTTTAAGCCACGAAAATAATGTTTTATTGATAAACTGCGCAGCATTCGGCAACGTGAACACGAGGCTATACTTCGAGCCGTAAAATGAGACGCTGTGCAATAAGGAGCCAAACAAACCGGAAGCTGCGAATAAGGAGCTAAACTTCAGCCGCAGAGTGAGACGCTGCGCAATAAGGAGCCAAACAAACCGGAAGTTGCTTTTATTGATAAACTGCGCAGCTTTCGCCAGCGTGAACACTCCCGTTAGTAACGAGGCGAAAAAGGAGCTAAACTTCAGCCGCGGAATGAGACGCTGCACAATAAGGAGCCAAACAAACCGGAAGTTGCGAATAAGGAGCTAAACTTCAGCCTCGTGTGCTTAGGGGCTTCATATCTTTCGCTAGAAAGTTAGAAACGGCCCTGGTTATATCCTTGCTCCTTTTGGAACCTTTCATAAAGTGTAATGGCCACGAAAGACGACACGAGCGATATCTGCTTTGGTACAGCCCCACTGCTAGCGCTGCTAGTTGACGGAGTAGCATCGGGCCGCATGTTCATGCTCTCAGTGTGGTCGTGTGGGTGATGCGTTCATATAACGGAGTTCGTGCTACCTTTTTTGTCGACAATTTCAACATCTTTGGCTAATAACTCGAGGATAGATTCACTTTCGTCGCTGCTTCCACTCTTTTTTTTTTTTTGTCGTCCTGGTGTCAAGTTTGCTTCGCAAAGTGCGGCAGGAAATTAACTTTGACCTGCACGGCACGCGCAAGCTGCACGCTGATTGGTTGTTGTCGTGTTGTTCTGCTGTGTGATTGGCTCTTAGATTAATCCATATCGACCAAAAAATGTCTATAGCTTTTCATCGTTTTTAAAATCAAATAAATCGCGATTCGATATGATATCGTTTATCGGCCCAGCCCTAACCTCAGGTATGTCTTGATTAACCTGAGTTTGGAAAAGCTCCTCTCTGCTTGAGCTACAGTCACTGGCAATGTAAGTGCAATCCTGAGAGCAGTCCAAAAGTTGGGGTAGATCTCAGATAGATCCTTATCGTGCAGAAAAGTGATAAGCTCAAAGAGGCTCATGGTTTTTGATGGCAGTCATTAGACACTTTATTAATCTAATATAATCTAATCTAAGGGAGGAACAATTAGCTCCTTGGTTAATTTACTGCCTCAAATTATATGCTTTGTCACGTAACAGAGTTATAGCAAATGGAAAATGTCTTTTAAACTATCTACACATATGTAAATTAAACTGGCTATTTACAGTATACTGTAAATATATCGGCTATAGCCAACATTAACATAAACAATGGAAATAAATAACTGTACTTGCTGCAGTCTTGCTGCAAAGCATCATTTTGTGTTTACATTTTGTGGTATTTAATAGAAACCATTAGAATTTCTGTGATGGTTTGTAAATTAGGCTTTTATTGTGTGTCTGTGTTTTTAACAAGGTAAGCATAGCAAGCATCATAAGCAAGAAGGCTAACAAACCTAAGAGTTAACGTTATACCACTAATTAACATGATGACATGAATACCTTAATCATACAGAGAGAACATTGTTATATTCCTTTATCTTTTATCCGTTTCTCCTCATCTTCTTTTCTTTTGTTTCTAAATTGGGCCCCTGACAGCTTTGGTCTTTTTCTCTCCATCGCTGTGTTTATACTTTATAATTGACGATTCGACAGTCAGCAGATTTCCCCCAACGCTGTCACTCACGACCAGAAGTCAAGACTAAACCAATTCACCTCCACATCATCATCGCTTTTATTATCTATTGTTATTTGCCATTTCACACAATTAAAAACATGAAAAAAGGGCAAATTACTGGTGTGTGTTTATAATATTTTGAATGATATGTGCGTTATTTGTAAGAAAGCGGCACAGATTATTATTTTTTACTCCAGGTTCGTGTGCAGCCCCCCACGTGACATAAAAAAAATGCCGCCCTGGCGGCTGCCCACTTCGCCCTACCCTAAAACCGCCACTGACTGTGAGCGACAGGTCATGCTCCGCTATGAAAGAACATAGGCGCACTTTTACATAGCGCACACGGTCGGCCACAGATGTGTGAATCTCCGTTGTGGTTCTTGTCGCAGCAGAAAGGGAGCATGTGTACTGTTAGAGCACGAACCGCAGCATTGTGACGAGCTGCTGACTGATGGCGAGCTCGCACTTTGTTTTGCCATTATTGCCATATTGAAGTTTCCTGTGGCATACTGTGCAGAGACACCTACCTGGATGTTTGATTTTTTTAGTCCACGAACTAAAAGGCTTGCCATTCTCCCCAATTTCGCTAAGCCAAGCCCATCTCCATTTATTTATTTTTTTACACTTTTATCAATCTCCGAAACATCAGAGCCTTCCTGCATTAAGTGTGTCCATGCTATCTTAAATATAGTTATACCTCAGCCTGACATGTAGTTCTTCAAAACTAAACCAAAACCCGGAGTGGATCCATACCGGAGTGATAACAAAACGCTTAGAGTGGAGAGAGGAACGTGCAGTCGCTCCACTCCAGGCTTTGATCACATCCTTCTCAGCAGGCTGAATACACTGTCTTTCCTTAATTTAACACCCATGTAAGCCTATATATACACACACAGCATTAAAATTATGAAAAGTGAATTTTAAACATTAAGGACAGGCGGAACAGTGTGATTGACGGAAATCCGTCGTAACGACGGAGAACTTTAATCCCTGCAATACTGTTACTATAAGCCCAGGGAAAAACAGTGCTCAAACATGATGCCCCCTTCAAATTTCTGACTGCGCCCCCCACCCCGTATGGTCTGGTCTAGAACGGCCCTGCCTCTGACCGTCTTTTGTCTTGTAAATGAGTATTCTCAGTCACCTTCCAATCCCCCCAGCGCACACACTTTGTTTGTCATGTAAACTGTAACTGTGTTTGCTAGGGCACTTGGTTATACACAGTACTTTAATGTATGGAACACTTACTTAACTTACTGGTTTGGTTTAAATATCGCTTATTACCTTATTCAGTAAAATAAATTAATTATTAACGTATTGAAGTATTTTAGTTAAGGACAAAAACAGACCCTGTGCTTGTGTTTAGAACTGCTGAACAGCCATGTTCATAGGTTTAATCAATGATGGATGAATGGAGAGATGTGTGTGTGTGTGTGTGTGTGTGTGTGTGTATAAGCGCGCGCGCTCTCCTGCATTTCTCCGTTGGCTTCCACCCCCCCCCACCCCCACCCCCCCCCCCCGCCAAAAACACACACACCCATGACCCCGCCAAAAACACACACACAGAGCAATTAACACCATGTCATACTCAGTATTCTCCATTGAGGTTTCTCACCTTCCACTCCTAAGTTTGTTGTTGCTCTTTTGGAGTTCTTAAAACCCAAAACATTTATTTATACTGAGAAAAAATTATTATGGGTCACATAATCACAAACACAAATACATATAATCAACTGGTTTCATTTGTTTCTATGACCAATAATTATTATTATTTTGATTTTCAGCCCAACTCTTTGACTATTTAAAACAAAGTTGTGTCCCATTTTTTGCCCATTGAAGTTGTTGGTTCAACTAAACATTTTTTAAATACCCAAACAATCCCCCAAAATTAAAACACGCAAACATGACTTTACCAATTCAATTTATTCTTCCAAAACTAGTCAAAGTTAAAACAGTAATTTGTATAAAACAGGTGAATACATGTTGTCTTTTTGCTTAAAGTTCATTAAACTACCCGGATACACCAGCTGCTTATGTCTCTATCTATAGGTCTTTTATATTAAAATATCAACTTTTCAAATATCAAAACTATTAAACATGGAACAGTTTAAGTCTTTGTTTCCTCCAAAGTACTGTATCAGACATTTTGCAGTTCTATGTTCAGAATATACAGTAGACCTGATCAAACATCATTCTAAAGCTGTCGGACTGTGACGTCATCCCTCCTACAGCTCCATCAACAGCTTGTTCAGGCTCCTCCAGTCCTGTAGCTCCAAAAGTCATCTGACCATCTGACCATCTGACCCCCCAATCCTCCACAGCGGAGCTCTGCTTAAAGACAACAGGAGAATTTAGTGAAGACAAAAGATAAATAAACTTCACAGAACATCTAGTTCTAATAAAAAATAAAATATATTAATAAACCTATTTACCACAGAGGGTGTAAAATACTGTTTTGGGAATTCTGGAATGTAAATAAACTGCCTGTGCTAATGTTAACCAGTGAACAGTGTTAGTGTTAACCGCAGTCTGTCTGTCTGTATTATCGTCTGAATTAAATTAACCGAGAATTTACTTAATGCGCTTCTCATACAAATAGGTTAAGCGATATAACACTCGTATATGAGCATTAGTTCATCTCTGAGGCCAAACTATAACTTACTGAAGCCGCTCTTACCTCCCCCACACCCCCCCACACACACACATTCACACACACACCTCCCCTCACACACACACATACACACACACCTCCCACCCCTACACACACACCTCCCCCCTCCTCCTTCATCTCTGAAGTTTGGCAGCGTCAGTTCGGCGGGGGTGGAGGCGGGTTGTTGAAATCACGTGATTGCAACTCAGCGCAGCTGGCTTGTTTTAACGTGTTCTTGAGAATGTGGAAGAAAGTTTGTTTAGATTTTATGTGATTTTACTTATACTTTAATTACTCTTAAGAAATAGAAGGTATCCCAGTTGGAAATAATCAGGGGTATGCGTGCGAAGCTAGACATGTCTGGAAAATATGCTTGCACAAGGAATTTGATATATACGTTGAGTCCCCCAAGAACGGATAGGCCTAACAAGGTCCAGATGTTTGGAATGACATCATTGCCTATAGAATGTATTCCTTTGTCTAGGATGCCTATATAATGGGGGAATGCTAGCGATCGGTGTGACTCTGGCAGCCTCGCCCGGCCGGTATTGCATGATAAATAAAGGCCGTTATCTTCTGAAACCAAAGCCTGAGGCTTCAATTAATTTCCACGACATCTTGGCGCTGCGAGCAAGGGTGGAGAAGGGGCAAAGGTGTGGCTGATCACCGTGGGCATCCTGGGCGAGCAGCACAAACAGGTGGCCACCTAAAAAAGGTAAGCAACTTTTGCTTATATACTTAGTTTGTGTTGTTTGCTGGGAAACCCCATGGTGGTAGGGACACTGATAAAGACCTCTCCAACTCAAGTAATTTAAAATGGGCTTTGTTTTCAGAAAAGAATGCATGCATCAATCTTACTAACTGTTGTACTGATAGTAAATTGATAAAATAAGCATTGCATTGGTCTGGGTGTTGTCAAGTGGGCATTGATTGATGGCAACAGTAACAGACGGTATGAGGAAGCGCATTTGAGTGTCTATTTGTTTTGTTAAGTGGGCTTTGATAGATAACAGGACAGGAAAAAGGTAGATAATGTCGGTATTAATTTGTACTCATTGTCAAGTGGGCCTTGATTGGATGGCATGAGTAGTGCAGCAAGTTAATAAGGAATTGCGCTTAATTAGTTATATTGCTTGTGTAAGGTTACCCAGCAATTAATAAAAAAATACCCGTTGTATGAGGAACGTACTGTTGTATGTCATAAGCAATTTTTGTAGCCACCGTAAATGTTATATGGTATGAGGTTGGTGGTTTTTTAATTGATATCTCTTCGTATGTGGAATGTACAACTGTACATCATAAGAAATCACCCCTTATGTTTTATTGATATGAGTGACAGGGGTAATTAATATCTCTTCGTATGGGGAGCACGATTTGTGCCATTAAGTTGATTTAAGTTGAACGCAATTGCAATTGTTTGTGTCTGTGATTTTGTGTCTATCTGTTTCTGTCTGAATGTGTGAGAGCTCTGTGTTCGCCTAGTGTGTGTGTGTGTGAGAGAGAGAGAGAGAGAGAGAGAGAGAGAGAGAGAGAGAGAGAATTGGTTGAATGAGATAAGCTCTGTGTGCTGTGAGCAGGCTGGACCTCCCGAGGGAATTGTGTGTGCAACCCTCAGAGGGGGGGCAGCTTGCTGCCAGACCAGAGACGTGTGTCTGAATGAGCCCTATTTAAGTAATAGCTAGCCTAATAATTAAATACATAAATAATAATCAATAAAGGGACACGTGTGAGTGGATGAAATGAGCCCTCATTAGCAAGGGGGACAAGTATGAAGAGAATAAGCCCAATTTTCTAGGAAAATTGGGATGAAGTCTGAATGCGGATGCCTATGAATAAAGAAATAAATAAATAGTGTCGAGTGGTGTATGTGGTTGGATTCTATAAATGGTATTAATCGGTAATTGATGAAAGTGTTCACTGTGTAATAAAAATACTGTGCTTTTTGGCAAATGTTAAAATAGTGAAGTGGTGTAGATTAAGGAGTGACTATCATTGATGAGCCTTGGTAAGTGGAGGTGGATACTTCTGTGATTCTAAAAGAGTGTATATTGTTGTAAGTAAATTTAGCCATTAAGTAAGTGTACAGGCATAAAAGTAAAAATAAAATTAAAAAATAAATATTTAAGTGGTAACATAGGCTAAAGCATGATGGCAGCCTCTCCGGTGGAGACTTTAGTGCTAAAGCATCCGTTGTGTGCAGAACTCATAAATAAGATCTCAAATAAATGGCAAAAGAGAACTAAAGATATGATTACAAAATGGCCAAAGGAGGGGACATTTGATCTAGCACTGTGTTCTGAGATGGACACCTTGATAAAAAATTACAAAGCGGCAGCAAGAGAGAAAAAGCGTGTTCAGAGAGAGTTAAAAAGACAGCAGGAGAGAGAAGTCCTAGCTTTGTTTAAGCAAGAAGGGGAGGAATTGATAAGACAGAAAAAGCAAGTAAGGCGAAAGTCTAAAAAGTCAGGAAGCGAGGCCCGTAGCGACATAGAAGCTGTGGTTACACCACCTCCGTATGTACAAACTGAGGGTCATTTTCCGATGCTTAAGGGCATGGTGGGAGTTTCTGGTGAGATGAAATTGGAAGGTCCTGTAGAATTAGAAGAAGATTATGAAGAGTCGGGTGTGAAGTTGAGAAAGAGGCAAGGTAGGAAAGTGGATAGAGAGGAAAGCACACCATTAGATTGTTACAAGGAAGTAAGGGCAGATCTACAGAGAGTGAAAAGGGTGTATGGGAAGGAAGATACGATAGAGGAACAGGAAAAGATGCAGGCGAGTGGAGGGAAGATAGACATGAGTGTTAAAACACCAGTAAGAAGTCAGATAGGTACAACATTAAGGACTGGGCATAGACCATTGTGCTGTGAAAAAGATCAAGAGGAGGAGGAGGAGGATCTGTCATTTAACATGGGCAGTTGGAAACAGGGAAGGAACACTGGTAAACTTAGACACCTAGCTCCACAATTCCCAATTTTAATTAAAGGTGCTCGGGGACAATACATTCCATGGGCAACGCAAGATCTCGAGGGGCTTGTCAACCGCTTGCCAAGCATCCTGGAAGGTGCGAGTAAATGGATACGATGTTTAGAGGAAGAAACATCTGGCAAACTTTTGTCGGTGGGAGACATTAAAGCTTTACTGGCAAGGATTGTGGGGGTAGGAAAACTGGAAGAAGTCCTCCATTCTTCTGACCTGAGTGAGGCCGTGGATACATATCATATGGATGGAACAGTTTTTGATGCTTATCGTCCGTCTGTGTGGCATGCCTTGCGTGCAGAGTATCCCACGAGGGTTGACCCAAAAGCATTAAAAGGTGAACAGTTAGAAGACACAGAGAATCCAACGCTGTACATTCAGAAGCAGTTAAAGAAATGGAAGCAAGAGACTGAAAGTGATCCTGAGGGAGATGCACTGTTGTCTACGCTGTTCAGACAAACCATAGTAAATGCTATGCCTCAACCAGTGAAAAGTAAACTGGAAGATGTGGTCGGCTTAACTTCTAAATCACACAGAGTTCTGTGATCACGTCTCACATGCTGTTGAACAGTATAGGAAAAATGAGCAGAAGTTGAAAGCCCAAGAAAAAGAGTTGCAAAGGAAATTGACTCAATTACAGCTTGAAGAACTAACAAAGAGGAACAAGAAAAAGGTCCAAGCTACACTAAGAACAGAGGAAGCAGAGGAATTGTCTGTGAGGGCCCTAAGTAATCCAACACCTACAGTCCAGCAGGCTGCATCCACTGCGATGATGTCACCAGCTGCAGTTTCTCCAAACTCAAACCAGATGCCTGCGCCTGTCGTTAACGTTTTCACACAAAGGCCAGTCCAGAGGGAGTGGAGAGCCAGTCAACAACCTAGAGGACAAAGAAATCCTCAGTCGAACTTCCCCCCAGGCGTGTGCTGGGGGTGTGGACAAGCTGGACACAACCGGTCAAATTGCCTCTCACATCCATGTTACATATTGAGGTTGACGGTAAAAGTACACCCATGTTAGTTGATACAGGAGCGGTTTATACATGCTTAAATTTAAGTCATGCCTCTCATCTCCCCATGTCTGGAAAATTTGCCAAGACAGTAGGATTCTCGGGTAAAAAGCAGTTGATCCCTATGACCGCTCCAATCCATCTACAAACAAACAACAAAAGTGTGACTATACCTGTATTAGTCTCAAGTCAGACACCGGTTAATTTATTAGGAAGAGATGCATTATGTAAATTAGGACTGCAAATATGGTGTTCTCCAGAAGGGGTGTACGTCGACTTGACAGGTATTAAAAATCAAATGGTAATGTCTGAGCCACATGCAAATGTGTATTGGATAGGACAGCTGGAAAAAGATGTCAGTCAAATAATTCATAAGTGGGGAAAATTCATTAAAGCACAGATTCCTGAAGCACAGCTACCCTGTTCGGCTTTTCACTGTACAATGATGTATGACCAATCTAAGGATACTGAACTAGAACGGAAATGGCAGGAAGAGACAAAAGGGAACAAGGTTGAATTAATTACACAACACATCATCATAGGTAGACAAGGAGCAGCTATCAGTGTAGATGAGTGTGATTTTGTAAAGACGTGGTTTAATGTAACTGATTCTGTTCCTCATGTGACATTGTATGTAGGACAAAACTTCAGTTCAAAGGACTTAGGACCAATGATAAAGGAAGCTACTGAAGTCCAGTGGGAGTCAACAATTAACCCGTTGATTTTTCATTCGGCAGATAAGAACTACATCAAGATCTTGTGTGGTAATAGTTTAATTGGTACTCCTCAGGAAGTTGTGGTTAGCAGCAAGTCACAGACACAAATGGCATCAGCATCAGAGGTAGTTGAGACGGCTGAAGATGAGTTGTATAGGCAAATGGAAAGTCAAGTCCCATCTGAATTATGGTCACGGCATGATACAGATGTAGGCCTAATTAAATCAGCCAGCCCAATTCATGTACAGCTTAAACCAAATGTAAAACTGCCCAGAGTAAGACAATATCCTTTGCGACCTGAGGCAGAAGCTGGAATAAAAAACACAATTGAAGGTCTTGTTAAAGCATCTGTGCTGGAAGAGACAACGAGTTGTTGTAATACTCCAATTTTCCCGGTGATCAAGCCAGGTACAAATAAATGGCGTCTTGTGCATGATTTACGTGCAATTAATAATATAACAGAGGATTATCCAGCAGATGTTCCAAATCCACACACACTGCTAACCAATGTCCCTCCCGAAGCCCGATATTTCACTGTGATCGATCTTTGTTCAGCCTTTTTCAGTATTCCAGTGGCGGAAGAGAGTAGGTACTTGTTTGCGTTTACATATGCTGGTAAACAATATACGTACCGACGCATGGCACAAGGATATCGTCATGCCCCACATATATTTAATCAGGTATTGAAAGCTGATTTGGCAGATTTAATGATAGAAAGTAATCTAGTGCAATATATGGATGACTGTTTAATATGCTCGTCATCATTAGATGCATGCCACAGGGATTCCATTAAGGTACTCAGCAAGCTAGGGCAAGGAGGTCATAAAGTGTCTAAAGCTAAACTGCAATACTGCAAGCCTCAAGTTGAATATTTAGGCCGGCTAATTTCACATGGTACAATAGCCGTAGCGCCTACTCAATTAGAAGGCATAAGTAAAGCACCGTTACCACAAACAGTTAAACAGTTGATGACTTTCCTAGGCCTAACAGGTTTCAGTGCTGACTGGATTGAGGAATATGCTGTAAAAACTGCTCCAATGAGGGAGATAATGAGAGAAGAAGGACTGCAAAATTTAAGTGCTCCATTAAAATGGAACACAGATGCACGGTTAGCATTTGAGTCCATCAAGAAAGAAATGCAAACAGCTCCTACATTAGGTATACCGGATTATACCAAACCGTTTCATCTATATGTGGCTAACCGAGCTGATGGATATGCCTCAGCTGTGTTGATGCAGGAAACCTGCAGTGGAAGAAGAAAACAGCCCTTAGCTTACTACAGCACTAAGCTAGATAATGTAGCACAAGGCTACCCACCTTGCTACCAACAGGGGCTAGCAGCTGTACATTATGCATATGACAAAGCACCCCCATTGACTATGGGTTACCCGGTAACCATCTACACGCATCATAAAGTGGTAGAATTAATAGAACAGGGAAAATTTGTTCTTACTCAAGCACGTATTCTAGCATATTCTTCACTGCTCACATATCCCGACATTACCATAAAGAGATGTGACACGGTTAACCCAGCTGAATTGGTTCCTTTAGCATACGAAGGAGTGCCTCATGATTGTGTGGCGAATTCACTGGCATTTACTCGGTTACGACCTGATCTTGAATCTAAGCCTATAGCTGAAGCGGAAGTGACTTATTTTGTTGATGGATCTAGCTTTAGAGATCATGTAGGTAGTCACACAGGGTATTCAGTAGTGATGAAGGATGGAGAAGATTTTAAACCTATCCTATCTAACCATTGTTCACAACCGTGTTCTGCTCAGTTAGGTGAGTTGAAATCGCTCACCGCTGCTTGTCAATTAGCCAAAGGGCTAGTGGCAAATATTTTTACAGATTCAGCCTATTCGCATGGTGTACAGTGGGAGCCACGTCAAACAGCCGCCTGGAGCATGACTGCTCCGTGGCAGTTCCATGAAGGGTTAATGCAGGCTTCGTGCATGGAATGTGATCCCCCGCGATGACGCAGTTAACGATGCCCCGCCCCATAAACGCCCCCATGCGCTTTCTAAAAAGATGGTTGCAATGCCGTATAATTCCGCCAGATGGAGCATTGACTGGCACAGTTAACTGCAGTGTCCAGGAAGCCCAATACCGTATCTTTAATATACAGACAGTTCTTGTATTGTCAACATACTTTCATAAATAGATGAAAAAACAACAACAACAAACCGATTAATAAAACAGATTTGTTAAATCACTCAATACACAACCCATGATGATTATGCTATTTATTATTTAATAATGAATTAATAAAATTAGTTAGTGAAATATTTTTAAGACATCCTGAAATGATCCTTAAAGACACGGTAGCGGCTGTAATTGGTCTATACCGATCATTGTAGGTGCGGAATAAAAACGCAGGCTACGTACAGTATTTTATATTACTGTGTATTTTACCTATAGTTCCATTTAATATACTGATAGATAATATTTTGCTGCAAAGTAAAGCTCAAAATGTAACGTCTGCTTGGGATTGTTTTCGTTATATTTTTGATGATGTTTTCGCTGATTTTTTTTTTCACTGATAGTCTACGAGTGGCATAAGAAAGCCAATTAATGCCGCATGCAACCTGGAACAAATATCTGCCCATATGGATCAGTATTTCTTTAGTCATTTAATCATGCATAATGCTCCCCCGTCAAAAGATCTGATGGGGCATTAATCACTTATCACAACTGTGAATGGATGCAGCAGCAGAGACAGATTAAATCCCCATAAACACTTGGAAACAATAGTAAAAAAAAGTTCCAGAGGGTTATACTAATGTATACTAATGTATTTTTACTGATTTTTTTATTTTTAATGCTTATATTTCGTTGGTTTTTACGCAATTTCATGTGTGTGTGTGTGTGTGTGTGTGTTTGTGTGCGCACACAGAGAGGATACTCTGACAAGACCAACTTCCGTGTGGCTCCCGTGGCGCAATCGGTTAGCGCGTAACACTTATGCAGCTGTCCAGGTGAAGCAGTGCCGAGTTCGAGTCTCACCTAAAGCACCCAAAGCATTTTACTGCATATCGCGCTGTGTATGTGACAAATAAAATTTGAATTTGAAAGTAAAGCTTAAAATGTAACTTCTGCTTTGGTTTGTTTTCGTTATATTTTTGATGTTTTCGCTGAAAGTCAAATTGGCATAACAAATTGATTAATGGCGCATAATATCTGGAACAAATATCTGTCCATACAGATCAGTGTGTCTTTAGTCATTTAACCAGCATAATGTCCCACATTAAAGATCTGATGGGGCATCAATCACTTATCACAACGGTGTATAGATGCAGCAGCAGTGACAGATTTAATCCCCATAAACATTCGCACTTGAAAACAAAACTAACAGAAGTAAACAGTTCTAGAGTGTTAGTGCCTGTTATCACAGGACAGGAATCACCTACAGGATACTACTGTATTTTACTGCTCATATTTTTTACCCTAGTTTCATTTGGTTTTATGCGATTTCATGTATTATTTGTGTGTGTCTGTGTGTGTACAGTGTGTGTGTGTGTGTGTGTGAGTGCGAGAGATAGCGTGAGAGCGCGTGCGCGAGAGAGGGCTTTCATGCTGATTTATCCAAGGTTACTAAAACCTGGCTTACTACCTATAAAAAATATTTCAATTTAACTCATGGGGCTCAATCACAGATGACACGACAAATTATATACTCTGAAACGTTCATTTGAACATTTAAAAATATATACAAAAACACGAATACTAATGTTATCATGGTGTAAATTATTAACATTAGGTTAGGTCCTGCCCTTAATTAATTCATATTATAATTACTTTTACATAGTATAGTTACTGGACTGACATGACCAAAAACTAGCTATTTCATTTAGCCTTTCTAAAATCAACCCATCTATCATTTATAATCAGAAAACATAAAACATATTATGATCTGTTCAATAGCCCATCTGTTTTAATTTAGTTTGTATTTTTTATTATTCATAAGACAACCTTTCAGTTTTGTAAATATTTTAGTTATAGTGTGTTAAGTCTTACTTTAGGTTAAACGTTTTTGAGAATTTTACCATCCAGCTTAGATAAATGTTATGTCATTGATTGATAAAATCTGGATTAAGGATATTTTATTATATAAATATATATATATATATATATATATTTTTTTAGTTTCCCCCTGAGGGATTGCCACCTTATTGTGGTCTGGGGGTTTGCGTGCCTCAACACAATTCAGCAAATACAATACTGTTACTATACAGTAAGGCCAGGTAAAAACAGTGCTCGAACATGATGCCCCCCTCCCCCCACCCCGTGTTGTCTGGACGGCGCTGCCTCTGACCGTCTTTTGTCTTGTAAATGAGTATTCTCACTCACCTTCCAATCCCCCCAGCGCACACACTCTGTTTGTACTGTAACTGTGTTTGCTAGGGCACTTGGTTATACACAGTACTTTAATGTATGGAACACTTACTTAACTTACTGGTTTGGTTTAAACATCGCTTATTACCTTATTCAACAAAATAAATTCATTATTAACGTATTGAAGTATTTTAGTTAAGGACAAAAACTGTGCTTGTGTTTAGAACTGCTGAACAGCCGAAAACACACACACACCCATCCCCCCGCCAAAAACACACACACACAGAGCAATTAACACCATGTCATACTCAGGAGTGGAAGGTGAGAAACCTCAATGGAGAATACCAAGTTTGTCGTTGCTCTTTTGGAGTTCTTAAAACCCAAAACATTTATTTATACTGAGAAAAAAATATTATGGGTCACAATCACAAACACAAATACATATAATCAAGTGTTTAACTGGTTTCATTTGTTTCTATGATCAATAATTATTATTATTATTTTCAGCCCAACTCTTTGACTATTTAAAACAAAGTTGTGTCCCATTTTTTGCCCATTGAAGTTGTTGGTTCAACTAAACGTTTTTTAAATACCCAAACAATCCCCCAAAATTAAAACACACAAACATGACTTTAGCAATTCAATTTATTCTCCCAAAACTAGTCAAAGTTAAAACAGTAATTTGTATAAAACAGGTGAATACATGTTGTCTTTTTGCTTAAAGTTCATTAAACTATCCGGATACACCAGCTGCTTATAAGTCTCTATCTATAGTCCTTTTATATTAAAATATTAATTTTTCAAATATCAAAACTATTAAACATGGAACAGTTTAAGTCTTTGTTTCCCCCAAAGTACTGTATCAGACATTTTGCAGTTCTATGTTCAGAATATACAGTAGACCAGATCAAACATCATTCTAAAGCTGTCGGACTGTGACGTCATCCCTCCTACAGCTCCCTCAACAGCTTGTTCAGGCTCCTCCAGTCCTGTAGCTCCAAAAGTCCAGCCGTCAGCCGTCTGACCCCCCCAATCCTCCACAGCGGAGCTCTGCTTAAAGACAACAGGAGAATTTAGTCAAGACAAAGATAAATAAACTTCACAGAACATATAGTTCTAATAAAAATAAAATATATTAATAAACCTATTTACCACAGAGTGTGTAAAATACTGTTTTGGGGATTCTGTAATGTAAATAAACTGCCTGTGCTAATGTTAACCAGTGAACAGTGTTAGTGTTAACCAGTGAACAGTGTTAGTGTTAACCAGTGGACAGTGTTAGTGTTAACCAGTGGACAGTGTTAGTGTTAACCAGTGGACAGTGTTAGTGTTAACCAGTGGACAGTGTTAGTGTTAACCAGTGGACAGTGTTAGTGTTAACCAGTGGACACTGTTAGTGTTAACCAGTGGACACTGTTAGTGTTAACCAGTGGACACTGTTAGTGTTAACCAGTGGACACTGTTAGTGTTAACCAGTGGACACTGTTAGTGTTAACCAGTGGACAGTGTTAGTGTTAACCAGTGGACAGTGTTAGTGTTAACCAGTGGACAGTGTTAGTGTTAACCAGTGACTGTCTGTATTATCGTCTGCATTAAATTAACCCAGACTTTGCGCTTCTCATACAAATAAGTTAAGCGATATAACACTCGTATATGAGCATTAGTTCATCCCTGAAGCCAAACTATAACTTACTGAAGCCCCACACACACACACACACACCCCACACACACACCTCCTCCTCCTCCTCCTTAACTGATAAACATTTCTGTGTTGTTATTCAGCTCTTTAACTAAGCGCTCGCGCTACCGCGGAAAGTTCCGGACAAATGTATAAAATATAAACCGGGTTATGAGCGTTACTAGCTCCTGTACAGCTCCCCTCAGTCTGTGTGCCTCATCAACTGCATCACGTTATATTACAGTCACAGAAATAACCTGCAGATTAACTCTTAACCAGAGAATAAATAAGCGCTGAATTTATCCAGACAACACGCGGTGAGATTCTCTCAGTATTTACAGAGAACACAAACACTCTTCATCGGGTAGTGCAGCTCTTGTAATAGGGACATTAATAGTATTGTCGAAGCTTGAGCATGTTTTTGAGTTAAAGTGGAGTGACATTGTGAGTGTGTGACACTGACAGTAAGCTGTAATATTAACTCCAGACTTGGTAAACAGAACATTAAGTTCTCTAAAGTCACATCTGACCGCTGCTGGTGCTGCCAGTGATATTTAAAACAGCCAATAAAAAACTAAACTGGGAAATAAACTGTAAACTACCCCAAACACATTTTATAAAATAAAATATCACTTACCACGAATAGTCCGTTAAGCCGCCATCTTCATCTCTGTAGTTTGGTAGCGTCAGTTCGGCGGGGGTGGAGGCGGGTTGTTAAAATCACGTGATTGCAACTCAGCGCAGCTGGCTTGTTTTAATGTGTTCTTGAGAACGAAGCGCCATCTAGTGGTGGCACCAGGTAAATGAATAAATAGGGCTTGAATGGGCGTGTTTACTGTGAAATCTTGACACGCCTTTCGGCCAGAAAAGGGAGGGGGGATTACGGCGTGCAAAGGCCATTCACACGCCATTCACACTTCAGCCACACTGTCGCGGCTATTTGGTGTGGCTCCCACTGTATGTCATCTGTTTGGAGCAGTATGGAAGCAAAGAGGGTTTAAAAGGAGTGACGGAACGCCCATTCAACATGCTGAGCAAATAGGTAAACTAATGTCTGCTATGATGCTACCAAAACGATTGGCTATCATTAAATGTCAGGCCCATAAAAAGGGGAATGACTATGTTACTAAGGGTAACAACATAGCAGACTTAGAAGCAAAGCGTGCATCGAAGTGTCAACTAGCTGTGCAAGCGCCCGTGGTCCTTATAGAACTGCAGCCACAGTTGGAGGATATTATTCGGATTCAAAATCAAGCAGGTCCATACGAACACTCTATGTGGCTCCAGAGGGGAGCTCAGAAAGATGCACAAGGTATTTGGCGTTCACATGAAGGTTTGATCATAGCACCCACAGCTTTGTTGAACATTTTGATTTCAGATGCTCATGGATTTGACCATTGTGCTAAAGGAGAGGTTGTGAGAAAAATCAAGCAACAAGGGTATTGGACTCCATATCTGCATGCTATGGTTGATGAGTTCCTAGCTTCATGTGAGATATGTGCTAAACATAACGTCAGAAAGGGAACAGCAACACCTATTGGCCATATACCGGTACCTGAAGGACCTTTTAAGCATTTGGTTATGGATTATGTGGACATGATAAAGTATGCTCGAGGTAAAAGATATATGCTTGTGATAATTGACAGATTTAGTAGATGGGTAGAAGCAATACCATCTGCAAATGAAGGGTCAGGAACAGTTGTCAACTTCCTCACAAGGGAAGTGATACCTAGGTTTGGAATTCCGTCAGAGATCAGTTCAGACAATGGATCAGCGTTCATTCAGAAAACTGTAAAGCAAGTACTACAACAGTTAAGAATAAAGCAAAGATTTGGGTGTGTCTATCATCCACAGTCCCAGGGTATAGTGGAGAGAATAAACGGCACCCTCAAAGCCAAGCTTAATAAGATTTGTGCTAGTACAAAACTTAACTGGGTTGATGCTTTACCGCTTGCACTAATGAGCTATCGCATGCAAACTAACAGAAACACTCACTTAACCCCGCATGAAATGCTTACGGGTCGACCCATGCCTGTGCCATTCTGTAGAGGGCCATATAAAGGGCCACCGCTAGAACAATTGCAACTGGAACTCAGATCATATATGAAGAAACTAACTGCCATACATAAAGCAATCTTTGTGCAGGAAAAGAACAAGGAGACGGAGGAAGAGAAAGACGCTCCGTGTCCCATCACTCCAGGAGACCAGGTCTATCTGCGAGTGTTCAGGAGAAAGTGGCATGAGCCCAGGAGAGAGGGTCCTTACAATGTTGTAGCAGCCACTCCTACAGCAGTCCAAGTGGAAGGCAAAACCACCTGGTATCATTTAAACCATTGCACAAGAGTCCCTAAAGTAAGTAAGGGAGCAGGTGCAGAAGAAGAGGACCCACCCACCGACAGTGAAAACCTACAGGGTCTTGAAATCTGTGTGAAAGGGGTGGAGGAAATAAAGCAGAAAAATGGGGAAAATAAAGTGGATAGCATACCTAATGATCATTATCTTTCAGGTATTACACCAAGCCGTGGTCAGCTCACCTGTACACAGCTCCAATCAGACTTCCCAAGAATTAAGTTTACAACAGTTGACTAGGCCTAACGAGATAACAGTGTCCCTCCATACACAAAATATAACTTCTCGAACTTTCATTAAGAGACAAAATGACCTAAAACTAGCACCCATAAAGCCTCAATTAAATGTTGGTCAAAAAGCTCTTAGTAATAAAACTGTTGGCAGGAAAATAAAAGAAAAACTCTTAAACATAGCTCAAAGTAATGAGTGGTATAAATGGGCTGCCTACACAGCCAAGGAAAACAAAATAACTAGTTGTTTAATTTGCACTCCATCCCCATTAAGGAAGATTATAGTGGTACCTAACCCATATGACTTTAGACATTGTGCAGAGTTTACTCAGAATTTTTGTCATGTGCATGTCTTCCGACGTCCACTGTGTCCAGCAGAATGTTTGGCAATATTAAGTAGTCCAGATTACTTCAATAACTACCATACACCTGAATGGGGAGAATGGTGTCAGAAGTTGGATATAAGAATTGAAGAACAAAAGATAGAATTCCCCTCTGAGTATGAAATAGATTATACACTTGAGTATGAATGCTTCAATAAAACAGTAGGAAATCATAGTGTGGGGGAATTTCAAGGTAATTGTATGATAATGTGGCACTTGGACACTGACTCTTTTACACGAACGGACGTTCATAAGAAAACAATACTTCATGCGACAGTCACAATGCAAGGGAATATCACTATAACACATAGCTGCATGAACCAAACATTATTGTTTCCACTAAAGTTCCGTTATGATGACCAATCAGTACCAGTAGCTGATTTTTTCTGGCTTTGTGGGGGAACACTATTGAGGGCAACATTACCAAAACGTTGGAAAGGTATCTGTGCTAGAGTCCGGATGATCCAGGAAATGTCAATAGCGGGTTGGGACATAGAACAGCCGGTGATGGGTAACTCAGAAGCCAATCATAGAGTGAAGAGGGCTTACCAACCTGATCCCAACGTGTATATAGACTCAGTAGGACAACCCAGAGGTATACCTAATGAATTTAAAGCCAGAGATGAGGTAAAATCTGGATTTGAGTCAATTTTTATATGGATAACACCTAACAAAAATGCTGAATGGATTAATTATATTTACTATAATCAACAGAGATTTATTAATTACACAGAAGATGCTTTGGCTGCATTAGGAGAGCAATTAGTGGCTACTAGTACAATGACCTGGCAAAATAGACAAGCACTAAATTGGTTATTGGCTGAGAAAGGAGGTGTGTGCATTCTGTTTGGTGATCAATGTTGTACTTATATTCCTAACAATACAGCGCCTGATGGGACTTTTACTAAAGCCATGAATCAACTTAAAAATCTGAGACGGGAAGTAACTGAAAATGCTGGGAGGGATAATGAAATATGGGACTGGCTAGATCTGAAACTGGGAGCTTGGGGAGCATGGTTTGCTAAATTTGGTATGTTCTTAGGATTTGCTATATTAATAGGAGGATTGTTGTTTTGTTGTGTACTTCCTATATTAAAGTCCTTGGTCATAAAAGCTACAGTTCAACAAATGGAGGTGTTAAAGTGGCAAGATGAGAAAATACCCCTAACCTATGATAAAGACATTTACAGCTCAGACTGTGATTCCCAAGAATCAGGAGGAGATTCAGGCACCTCGGACGAGGACGAAGAAGATGATTAATGATGAGCCATGCCTTGGGTGAAAGCACTGGCCTAGCCTCTCCCCAAAGGCGACCCTCTACGATACGCAAAGTATCTGGGTTGAAGTTCTTACATTATGACCCGGCTGTTCAACATTATATATGCTTTAACCATTGTACTGTATTATGCATGCTTCATTTTAGACTGTATAAGATGTCCAAGTTATTTAGGTTAGTGTAATCCTAGAAAAATCATTATATTAATTACATATTCATGTTATGTTATTGTGTAATTGTATGTTCCATTGTAGGTTATATGATTATCCAATTGATGTAATCCTAGAAAATCACTGTATTAAGTACATGTTCATGTCATGTCATTGAGTAATGGGACGTACGATGTCATGGAGGTTGAGTCTTTTACTCCTATTCCTAGTCAAGGGTGGAAGGAGAGGTTTGGCCGATTCTCCACTAGAGGGCGAATCCATGGGTCGGTCATTGATAAAAGTCCAGTGATTTAATTGAATCACTAGATTAGTGTAAGAAGGGCTGGCACATGGATTTGCACTCCAGATAACATTTATTATGGGACTTGTCAGCCCCAGAGGGGGGATGTGTGGAAGAAAGTTTGTTTAGATTTTATGTGATTTTACTTATACTTTAATTACTCTTAAGAAATAGAAGGTATCCCAGTTGGAAATAATCAGGGGTATGCGTGCGAAGCTAGACATGTCTGGAAAATATGCTTGCACAAGGAATTTGATATATACGTTGAGTCCCCCAAGAACGGATAGGCCTAACAAGGTCCAGATGTTTGGAATGACATCATTGCCTATAGAATGTATTCCTTTGTCTAGGATGCCTATATAATGGGGGAATGCTAGCGATCGGTGTGACTCTGGCAGCCTCGCCCGGCTGGTATTGCATGATAAATAAAGGCCGTTATCTTCTGAAACCAAAGCCTGAGTCTTCAATTAATTTCCACGACAAGAACGAAGCGCCATCTAGTGGTGGCACCAGGTAAATGAATAAATAGGGCTTGAATGGGCGTGTTTACTGTGAAATCTTGACACGCCTTTCTGGCAGAAAAGGGAGGGGGGATTACGGCGTGCATAGAGCAGTCTCACGCCGTTTACACATCAGCCACACGGTCGCGGCTATTTGGCGTGGCTCCCACTGTAACCTATTTTTATGATTTTTGACAAATTAACGTTTGCAATTGCCTGTTATGCTTCGAAACCTACGTTAGCTACATACATAGATTCACAATCAAGCTAACCGCGTCTGTTCTAACTAACTGCCACAGAACATTCTAGAATATTACTTCAGTGCTCACCTTGTAATATCACACACAAATGTTCTCTGTATGAAACACAATTGCCAACGGATACTTTGTAACTTCAGCAGACCGCAAATATAAACACATTTCTAACTTTCTAATTTCTTTTTATTAGCTATAAATGTTTCGCGCTTCCACTTTAAAAAACGGGATCCAGGGAAGGCTGATCACTGCGCATGCTCAGTACCACTCGCTAGACTGCGACGTCACTCTGCGCAGCGCCGCCTATGTGTCGCCACTGATAGCACATCGGTGTTCTAAACTAGTTTTTAGTTTGCAAATCCGGTGTATGTTGTAGTCAGGGGGGTGTTCTTCGTACGTCGCTAACTCAGTTAGCTGGATTTGATTGTTGTGGATTTGTCCTGATCTTGGATTGTTTCGTTCTTCCATGCTCATCTCGCATTTGCTGTCATAGCAACATGTCCGTAAGCTTGAACCTACTCGGTAGCAGGTTTATTTCATGTAAACAGGATTAAGGCTGCGCTCCTGCCGCGTTATGATTGGTTGAAATGGTGAGGTCACATCTGATTGGTTAAAGTGCACGACTGACGTGGACTGACTCACGTGGGGAAACAAAAGTATCTTGCATGCATATATATATATATATATATATATATATATATATATATATATATATATATATATATATATTATTTTGCATGCATATATATATATATATATACTGTATTGATATCAAATATTATATTAGAACACAAATTCATAGGTTTTTTATTATTATAGTAAACTCTAGGCACGAGACAGCCCTCAAGACCATTAATTCAAATTCTTGTATAATGTTTATTTTGTAACACATTTATTTTTCAGGTGTTCGTCATGAATATGCAAATAAATATTTATATATATAATAAAAAAACATTTATAATGAAAAATTGGACAAAACTATATACAATATAAAAGTATACATGTTTTTGAAAAAAATATTCATATTTCTATTATTCCATATACAACATATTTATTGTCATATTTCTTATTTTTGTTTTATTTTCTCATGTAATTTGTAAACCATATGCGCATATTATGTTCTAATATAATATTTGATAGCGATTATGTGTGTGTGGTGGGGGGGGGGAAATCCATGGCAGGGAAGCATTTCAGCGCATAACACGTGTTACAAAAAAATTTTTGCTTGTTCTTTTGTCATTTCGTCAACCAATCAAAGGGCTTGTGATCAGTGTTTCTATTGTCAATGTATATCGCCTTTTAAACCAACGCACGAACGCACAATAATCCTAGACAACTCAATCCGGCCATACTAATCATCAACAACAGCTGTGTTTGAAGAACCAACTTAGCCAGGTCTTAATTAGCACGATGATCTCATCTTAGATGTGTCAATTCATCCCGGATGTTTCAAGCGACGTACGAAGAACACCCCCCAGATGTGGCATTTAGGCGATTAGTAACACATTTTGAAAAGGTGTATGTGTATAATTTTATAATAATGATAGAATGGTATATTGTTTTAGCACAATATATATACAAATTCAATCTAAAACTGTCAAAAACAAAGCTTTCGCGTCCGATGTATTATTTAAACTGAATAGAAATATTATTTTACAGTGGAGTACCTTATTTCTAATCCGGATTTTTAAGTTTTTGTGTAATTTTTGTGTTTTTATGTTATTATAACATGAAGTGCACAATATCTGACATCTGTGTTCTGTGTTTGAACTTATGTGTTCTAGATTTAAATACACATGTGCAACTTCAGAATACCCATGTTCAGTATTTGAACATAAACATGTCATTTTAGAAGACATTTTGGATCATGTCATTTGCATCATGTTATTTTAGAGTGTGAAAAGTTGTCTTATGAATAATTTAAAAAAGGTAAAGCAGATGGGCTATGGAACAGATCATATGTTTTATTTATTTATTTATTTTATAGTAAATGAACCAGGGGCCGGGGGGCTGTTCCATGAAAGTAGCTAAATAAAGCCAGACTTCCGCGCAAAAGTGAGACTCAAATTAGCTGTAACTAATCGAGGCTTATTCAAGGCAGGCTTGCATAGTCTCACTTTGTGCGCGCGCCCGCGATATTTTAAAAGCCCATATGAATGGATGAACGAAACATAGATCCGAAATGAGCCAGACAGGTAAAACGCGGGCAGTTTTTTTTCACCGCTGCTGAGCAAACGCTGCTCATGGTGATTTAATACACGGACATATTTTTGCACCTTGAATAAAGTATTCCAACTTGTTCAAATTATTGTTTTGTTATTTTTATTTATTGGGAAAGTGTATTTTACATGAAAAGATGTTATGTTAATGTTAAAAAAAAAGTTACTAATTAGACCATCTCTAGTTCTGAAATGCCATCTGTTCTGGACAATGTGAATAAAGGAAATAGTGTCCATTTTGAGCATGCAGGCATAACCCCTGTCCCCAAGCAGGACTCCATTAAACTCCCCTGCAAAAGAAGGTATCAATTACATATGCTGTGACACTCCTACAGTTCAAGACTGTATATATATATATATATATATACGTATATATATATATATATATATACGTATATATATATATATATATATATATATATATATATATATATATATATATATATATATATGAAGACTTATAAAGTTATGTGTGCCTACTGACTGTTACAACTACTTATCTTTTAAAATTATGATCACTAGTTTCCATGAAAAATGCTTGTGAAGTAAAAACTCTTGCTTGAAATGTTCTCTTGCCTTCTTCTCTGTGCCAGTGAGGATGCTCGAAAGATCCTGGAGTCATGGACAGAGCCTGTCCATTTTGCCTCAACATTAGTAATTAGGCAGTTGCTGTCACAGATCATCTGAACACAGAGAGTGGATTTAGTGATATAGCATATTTTGTCTGGCAGAGCATTAATTTAAGATTGCTCAATATATGAATTGATAAACAATGTCAAATTCAGAGCTAAACCACTGGCAATGTATGGAGTTATTGCCAATCTACATACCTGTACATTGAGGCTATGGAAAGATTCCTGTTCACATAGTCTGCCTCAGTTGGTCCAGCTGGGGCCTGTATTTTGATGTGGGTGCCGTCCACAGCACCCAAGACATTGGGAAAACCTGAGGAACAAATTTAGCTTAATACAGGCATATAAATTTTTAAGTCTACTTTAACTGTCACATACCTGCTATTGCATAAAAATTCTCCTTGATCCTCTGTGTTGGTAGATGGCCAGGAAAGGTGGCCCCTCCCCCAAAGTTCACCGGTGGATTCAGCGGCTGTGACTCAGCTTCGTGTCTCTTGAGCTCCCACACCGCTGATGACGGTTCACCCTCCTCGGACATTTAAGGGGAAATGGTGTTAAATACAAGGTCTGTATACACATGTTCACTCACCTAATTCACATATGACTCAAAAATTATTACTATATGTAACATTTATTACTGTTACCGTGTTAAGGTTACACACAAACTTTCCGGCTGGTCTGAGGTACTGGATGATAATTTAGCTGAGAATAGCTGCTAGCCACCCCACCTGGGTATGAAAGAAACGGCTAAGATGTCTGAGATTTTTAGCTTTCTCTGTAGAATGTTTGCAGGGTTACGAAGATGGTGAAGTGATGAATGAACGCTAAACTGTTAACTGTAGTGCTAGCATGACGGAGGCATTTAGTTAGTTTGCTAGCATTAGCAACCACTTTAGAACTTTATTAATCTCACTGCTTGAGACAATAAAATGCTGGGGTGGTACAAAACACTGACCCTCTCACAAATATACAAGAACTGGTAACCCTCCCGTTTTTCACTAGCTAGTAATTTACTCTGCGGTCAAATTTCTCCTGCGTTTCTCCTGAGTTATAACAATATTTTACATCTTTCCCCCTTTGGCAAGTATGCAAATGTATCACCAGTAATTGCATGTAAGCTAACCAGTTAGCACTCTTTAACCAAAGTTAAATTAACTCAGTCAGCGCGTCAACTACAGGAAAAAGTACCACAGCGGTACAGATAACTACTAGATGGAAGTATTAATATTTTGGTGATTGTAATGTACCAGTATGACACCAGCTATGAAATTTTTTCGGTAATTAGCTTAAAATCAATGCAGACCACAATATCAACTAGTCTGACATAAAGAGCTGTATCCTAAAAGCCATGCTTATTTTGCTGTTTTATGTTTGGTAGTAGCTGTCTCCATGTTTTAGGTTACCTATACCCTATCTTAATGTGCAGCTTTGTAATTTTTTAGTATCAATCCTATTTCACACTAAATTATTAGTCTTATTCAGTTTAATTTTTGCAATTCAACAAAATTTTAACTTTTTCATTTCCTTCTTTCTAAGGTTGGAACCAACATTGTGGCTGAAGTGTCAAGGCCGTACCCCTACATCGTGACGTTGGGAGATAATGACCAGCGCTGCTCTCAGTAATGTTGTAATGTTGCTATGAAATAGCGAGGCCTACCTGAAAAGTCATAGACAGTGTTTGTATGTTAAAATGAGACCAGGGCTGGATAGTTTTGTTCTGCAGAAAAGATATCTTAAGTCACAGAGAGATCCTGCTCTGTAGAAGCTGCCTCAGTCTATTTGTGCAATTACTCCATTCTGCCCTTATCAGTAATAGTATAGTAATGATGTCACTATTGATTATCTGTTCTTGTGCTTTTGAAAAATAATTTTTTTCTAAGAACACGTAATAGGATGTTGTTTATTGCATATACAGTGGTGTGAAAAACTATTTGCCCACTTTCTGATTTCTTATTCTTTTGCATGTTTGTCACACTTAAATATTTCTGCTCATCAAAAGCTGTTAACTATTAGTCAAAGATAACGTAATTGAACACAAAATGCAGTTTTTAAATGAAGGTTTACGTTATCAAGGGAGAAAAAAACTGCAAATCTACATGGCCCTGTGTGAAAAAGTGATTGCCCCCCTTGTTAAAAAATAACTTAACTGTGGTTTATCACACCTGCGTTCAATTTCTGTAGTCACCCCCAGGCCTGATTACTGCCACACCTGTTTCAATCAAGAAATCACTTAAATAGGAGCTACCTGACACAGTAGACATCATGCCAAGATCCAAAGAAATTCAGGAACAAATGAGAACAAAAGTAATTGAGATCTATCAGTCTGGTAAAGGTTATAAAGCCATTTCTAAAGCTTTGGGACTACAGCGAACCACAGTGAGAGCCATTATCCACAAATGGCAAAAACATGGAACAGTGGTGAACCTTCCTAGGAGTGGCCGGCCGACAAAAATTACCCCAAGAGCGCAGAGACAACTCATCCGAGAGGCGACAAAAGACCCCAGGACAGCATCTAAAGAACTGCAGGCCTCACTTGCCTCAATTAAGGTCAGTGTTCATGACTCCACCATAAGAAAGAGACTGGGCAAAAACGGCCTGCATGGCAGATTTCCAAGGCGCAAACCACTTTTAAGCAAAAAGAACATTAAGGCTCGTCTCAATTTTGCTAAAAAACATCTCAATGATTGCCAAGACTTTTGGGAAAATACCTTGTGGACCGACGAGACAAAAGTTGAACTTTTTGGAAGGTGCGTGTCCCGTTACATCTGGCATAAACGTAACGCAGCATTTCAGAAAAAGAACATCATACCAACAGTAAAATATGGTGGTGGTAGTGTGATGGTCTGGGGTTGTTTTGCTGCTTCAGGACCTGGAAGGCTTGCTGTGATAGATGGAACCATGAATTCTAGTGTCTACCAAAAAATCCTGAAGGAGAATGTCCGGCCATCTGTTCATCAACTCAAGCTGAAGCGATCTTGGGTGCTGCAGCAGGACAATGACCCAAAACACACCAGCAAATCCACCTCTGAATGGCTGAAGAAAAACAAAATGAAGACTTTGGAGTGGCCTAGTCAAAGTCCTGACCTGAATCCTATTGAGATGTTGTGGCATGACCTTAAAAAGGCGGTTCATGCTAGAAAACCCTCAAATAAAGCTGAATTACAACAATTCTGCAAAGATGAGTGGGTCAAAATTCCTCCAGAGCACTGTAAAAGACTCGTTGCAAGTTATCGCAAACGCTTGATTGCAGTTATTGCTGCTAAGGGTGGCCCAACCAGTTATTAGGTTCAGGGGGCAATTACTTTTTCACACAGGGCCATGTAGGTTTGGATTTTTTTTCTCCCTAAATAATAAAACCCCTCATTTAAAAACTGCATTTTGTGTTTACTTGTGTTATCTTTGAATAATAGTTAAATGTGTTTGATGATCAGAAACATTTTGTGTGACAAACATGCAAAAGAATAAGAAATCAGGAGGGGGGCAAATAATTTTTCACACCACTGTATGTATGGTTTTTTTTGTAATAGACCAGTATATCAAAATAATTTAACTGTTTAATAGACATGGGTGTTTTTTTTTTTTTTTTACAGATTCACTGTAAAACATGATAAATAATAATAACCTATTTATGAGGTAGAATTAACCCAACATTCCAGTCAAAATGAACCAACAAACCCCAAACATATGGGTAGAACATTTGACCAATATATGTGGTAGAATTAACCCAACATTATAGTTAAATATGACGTAGCATTTGGATTGAATATTTAACCCATCTTGTTGGGTTAAACGAATAACCCATTTTGCTGGTTAAATTAACCCAGCATTATAGTTAAATATGACCTAGCATTTGGGTTGAATATTTAACACATCTTGCTGGGTTAAACAAATAACCCATCTTGCTGGGTTAAATTAACCCAGCATTTAGTTAGTCCTATACTGTATTTACCCAGCAGCTGGGTTAAAAACAACCCAGTCTCGGTTGTTTTTAACCCAGCATTTTTTAGAGTGTAGGCAATTAAGCTGACATCTCGTTTTTTTATTATTATTATTATTATTATGGTAAATGTAATAAGGCTTTTTTGTGTAACTGTTCATATGAATTTATGAATTTATTAATTTCTGATTTTCTGTTTTCAGTCATTGCATTTCATGTTTGACCTTTTTTAATATGCTTGCGATTTTATTTAAATTATTTTGGGAATAATTCAAATGCTGATACATGATTTTTATAGGCTTAATAATTTTTTATTACAAGACATGATTAGTGAGAGCGGAGAGCGCGGAAATTAAACTGACGGAACGATCTTTAGGGAATATGTTCCCACATGTCGGAGATTCTTTGAGACACCGCTTAAATAAGCGAGACAGTTAACCTGCCCCGGACCAGGTTAATTTGCCAGCATAAGTTGCCGGGGTAACTGAGTTTGAACTTTTTTAAGTTTGATTTACGAAACCGAATCTACCAAAAATAAGCCTGACTAACCCGAAATAAGCCTGGCTTATACTCTAATCTTGGTTTATGGAACAGCCCCGTTTCAGAGTTCAAGTTTAAACTCCGAGTTGTTTGAACCTCCTTTCTGAAACAGGCCCCAGCTCTCTTCTCTCCAATCCACTCTTGCTACGTCTTGACTCATTTGCATTACTGTAAAGTTTTTCTAAAGTTTTGTAGTAGAAGAGGCGAGTTGCTCGGTCTGTCCGCTGTGCTTCGGTAAGCTTTTCTGGCGCCAGGAGAGATTCAGTCAAACACACACACACACGTTGTCTGTCAGAAACGTCTCTGTTTATTAACAGCAAAAGATGGGGTTTATATATATTTGACCAAACGCCTGGGCTATAGACATATGTTACTACAAAGAGCATGAACCATTGTAAATGTCCTGGTGAGATCCTGAAGAATCAAAGGAGAGGAAGATAGAGGTGTCCGTGCTGAGACAGATCACAAGATGTTGGCTCGAGTTAGGGGGAGAGGGGGAAGGAGACAGAGGGAGATAGAGAGAGAGGGGGAGAGAGAGAGACATAAAGAGAGTATGGGAAGGTGAGCGTGGGAGCGTTCACACCTTTAAGAACAGATGCAAGAGGAGACAGGAAGATAGCAGCAGGAAAGATTTAACACGTTAATATCAAATCTATGAGGAAGAGAACAAGAGAGTAAAATCAACTCCTTTATATATAAAATAATTCTAACAGTTGCCCCCTTAAATTCTAACAGAATTTGTGAATGTCAATTAGTTAACATAGCAAGAGATATTAACGTGAAGAAGCAGAGATTCATAATTAGTAGAGTCAGCAAAGATGATTATGAAGGGTGATAAAGGAAGACGATAGCCAGGACTAAATCACTTCTAGAATCACAATTAGAAATGAAATACACACTACATACGTAATCAGGCGTTAGCACAAAAATAAAATGTGGAAAAAGCAAACTAATACAAAGTTGAACCTATGTGTATGTGAAAAAGGTGAGAAGCGGTGAGAGCCCCCTTTTGAGGTGTCTTCTGGACATATGTTGCTCCACTAGCCCCTCGGTGCGGGCTAGGAGATCTTGTGAGTGGTCGATTATGTCAAGCAGTCAGTGTCATCTGCGGTGCCTTCTTCACGCGGCTGGCGTGAATCCACTGTGGCTGTGAGTCTGTGAGAACAGCTGTGCGTGTCACTGCAATTACAGTTGTAGGTGTACTGTAGGCAGCATCCCCCACCTTCCTTGGATTTAAACTTTTCACCAGCACTGTATCACCTGGGATGAAAGAGTGAGTAGGCTTGTCTGTAGGCAGAGGGAGAGAAGCAGAGACATTACCGTGAACACTGTTCAGTTTTTCAATGAGCGCTTGCGTATAATCGCCGACAATCACGTCCAGATCACCTGTAAGGGAAACACCAGGGCTACCTTTTACCCAGGGGATGGGGAATGGTCGTTCCATTATAATCTCAAATGGTGAAAGTTTGGTTGTAGAATTGGGTGTCATTCTAATTTCACAAAGCACAGATGGTAACAGGTCAACCCAATTCTTACCCGTATCCATCATGGCTTTTGTCACCCTATCTTTGATTGTTCTGTTCATCCTCTCTACCACACCAGAACTTTGGGGATGGTAGGGGATGTGAAATTTCCAATCAATGCTTAAAAATTTACACAATTTTTTTTTTGTGTCACTTTGGAGACGAATGGCGTGCCCTTATCACTGTCAATAGATGTTGGAATACCGTATCTAGGAATGATTTCTTTAGCCAGAATTTTAACTACTATAGTTGCATTTTCTTTTGAGCATGGAAATGCTTCTACCCATTTAGAAAATCTGTCCACGATTACAAGCATGTATTTCAGATTTCTGACAGGTGGCATGTGTGTAAAGTCAATTTGTAAGCATTGGAATGGTGCAATAGGCATTGGCAAGGCATCATGTTTAACATGTTGTCCTTGTGTATTTGCACGAGCACAGATCAAGCAGGAATCTAATAGAACAACTGTAGCCTGTTTGATATTGCGAATGCAGAATCTGTCCTCAATCATACGGATTACCCCCCGTTTTGCGACATGTGAAATACCATGAAAATGACGCACTAATAACGGGAGGACAGATGCTGGAAGAGCTATACGGCCGTTCTCATCCCGAATTAGCATATCGCTGCCAGGTGAATACTCGTGTGTGACACCATAAGCGTAACGCAAGTCCGTAAAGATAGTAACAGGTTGATTTTAAATAGGAGACATGCACGAGTAAGAGCAGTAAGTTCAGCAGCTTGAGCTGAAAGAAAAGGCAACGAATAAGCTTCTAATACAATGTTGGGCAGTTGACCGATAGAATAGCCGCAATGTGTCACATTATCATTAGGCCTTGAACAAGAGCCATCAACATAAATGTGTGCCATGCTCTAAAGGAGTGGAAGATAAATCGGAGCGTACAGCTGAGGTAGTGGTGATCTCATGTAAACAGTCATGATCAGCCCAGTCTGGTTGGGTCTGATCAGGGCCACAGAGTGTCATGAGACGGTGTAAGAGTACAGCCGGAGTGTTGGGTGTCGATATTGGTTTAATAGTTAGATTATGTGTGGCACAAAGAATAGCTTCATATCCTGAACGACGTTGAGCTGTCATGTGCTGTGTTTGAATATTATTAAGGATCGTTATAACTTGGTGAGAAGAGTGTAATACTAAGGGGTACGAGAGAGCAATCTTTTCAGCATCCGTGACAATGAGAGCAGAGGCAGCCACAGCTCGCAGACAAGCAGGAAGTCCTGATGTTACAGGATCTAGGGTTTTAGATAAGTATGCAACTGGCCGATAAGACCCGCCGTGATCTTGGGCTAAGACCCCCGCTGCGACCCCCCCCCCCCCGCCTTCAGAGACATATAGGTGAAATGGCTTGCCATAATCAGGTAGACCCAATGCTGGAGCTGAACTTAGAGATCGCTTGAGGTAACAAAAAGAGTCCTTCATCTCAGATGTCCATGTGATTTTGTCTGGTTGAGTGGAGGAGCATGACTGGCGTAATATCTTGTCATAGTAGGAACAGTCAGGAATGAACTGCCTACAATAGTTTATAAGTCCAAGAAAGCCCATCATTGCTTGCTTCGTGGCAGGTGGACGAATCTCGACAACAGATTGTATGCGATCAGCAGATAATTTTCTTTGTCCAACATCAGCCAGATGTGTCAGCATGCGCAGTGAATGTTTGCGACATAAGTCCTCAGTTTCAGCTGAGAGGAGGATGTCATCGGCGTATAACAGAAGTCGGACTTTCTCAGGCAGGGTCAGGGAAGCCATGGCATCTCTTACAACAGAGGAGAACACAGCTGGAGAGTCTGAACCCTTGAGGAAGACGAGTCCAGGTCAGATGTTGGTTTTTGAAGGTGAAAGCGAATATAGGCTGCGTCTGCTCACTGACAGGGACACTGAAAAAGGCAGAACACAAATCAACTACTGTAAAATATGAATGATTTGGAGGTATCGACGTCAAAATGGATGGGACATCTGGAACAATAGGACTTGCAGGAATGACAATATCATTAATTTTACGCAAATCTCGGGTAAATCTCCATCCTTTTCCACCTGCCTTTTGTATAGGATTAACAGGTGTATTGTATGGAGATTGTGTAGGAACTAGGACACCTTGTTCTATTACTGACAACATCACTTTCTCAATACCTGCCTCTTTATCTGGTGAAAGAGGGTATTGCTTACAATACACAGGTGTCAGTGTTTTAAGTTTTGCTGTGTATGGTGTAGTGCAAACTGTGCCCACTTCATTAGCATGAGTAAACCACAACCTCAGAGGTACAGAAGACGAGTAGGATGGGATGACAATAGATCTATCAGTAGAATCAACCTGTGGGATCACATCAGAGAACATAGTCAGATTATTAGGGGTCTTTAAAACGGTTTTGCCTTCTGCAAAAGATATACAACAGCCTAATTTAGACAGTCCATCTCGGCCTAGTAAATTGAACGGAGATGAAGGTATCACCACAAATCGATGAAGGAAATGCAAATTTAGATCATCTGGGCTAGTTACAGGAAGTTATACACCTTGAGTCTGGCGCCTTAGACCACTCGGCCATCCCGACACATGAGTTGTATGGCAGGTTAGTGTCCGGTCCCTGCTAGAGAAATTTTTTTAAGAGAATTAGGTCTATATTATTAACAAAGGTTGATTGAAATAGTTGTGTGAAATGTTGAGTAATATTACATCCAAAACTATCTCTGTGTAAGAACCAAGCAGTTTTAAACCTATCTAATCTAATTCCTAAAACCTATTACTGTCGAATAGGTGACACAAAAGGTTGAATAAAATTCCAAATCCTTAATTATTCATCCAATCATTAGGAGTAAGAGACTGTTTGGAACGACCATTTCCCATCTTGTTAGTAAGTTCCAGTTAGTAAACAAACCAAGCTTCTCGAAGTTAAGCGGACACTTTAAGCTTCTTTTTTTAAATTTTATTTAATTTTTTAAATTATAATTATTATTATTTTATTTTTATTTTATTTTTTTTTACGGGTGGTGTGACGTTCGAACAGAGTGTATCAGAATATATTTAAAACTGAAGAATACTGTAATCTATAAAGTGTATTATCAAAAATGTGTATTATCTCCGCGTTCCTGATAACACTACCAGGAATATGGATTCTATTTCAAATCTCACATGCCTCTACATCTTTGGAGATTAATCACACATTTATCAAATACCAATATAGTAAATTAATAAGTATATATTTAAAACTGAAGAATACTGTAATTTAAAAGTGCATTATCAAAAATGTGCAATATCTCCGCGTTCCTGATAACACTACCAGGAATATGGATTATATTTCAAATCTCACATGCCTCTACATCTTTGGAGATTAATCACACATTTATCAAATACCAATATAGTGAATTAATAAGGCATTCGGCCAATCTACCCTGTTTCTGATAACACTACCAGAAAAATGGAGCTCAGGTGCGCCGGGCTGAGTCCACACGCCTCTACGTCAGGGAGACAATAAAACTCATGCACCCCCCACGTGTATAACTGCAACTGCACGCCGCTCCCTCTTCCAAAGAACACTCTAAGGAATATGGCTATAACCAATTCATTTATTAATTTTCTAGCCACGCGCCTCTACGCCAGGGCCAGCTTATACACAAAGTGCATGCTACAAATGCCTCACTAAATTACCAATATTGAAAGTGCATAAATTACGTAAACAACAGAATTTAGCGAACGTATATCTTTTTAAAACACATCCGAGGTAGCGCGTCTCCTCTAGCGGGACGCGGTTTTGATGACGTAGGTACTCGCGACGACAGCGCTGTGTATGTTTTTAGCTTAAGGCTAACAACACCGGTTCAGTATCAGTTAAACACCTAGTTTAATCTAAATCATTCAATTATCCACAATCGCTGTAATTTTAGCCAATAAACCAACGCGAGTAATGTCAAACACAACGCGAAACAAAAACTAATTAAAACGCATAAAGTTTCTTTTTCCAAAATATAGCCCAAATACACGCCAATTTACTACATTAATAAACTATTGGTTCAAAAACTTTTCTGACCAAGGAAGGAAATATACTGCTTAACTTACCTTCCTGGAGAGAAAAGGTTAGACGAGCCCACAGATTGTAAGGTTTTTCTAAAGTTTTGTAGTAGAAGAGGCGAGTTGCTCGGTCTGTCCGCTGTGCTTCGGTAAGCTTTTCTGGCGCCAGGAGAGATTCAGTCAAACACACACACACGTTGTCTGTCAGAAAGGTCTCTGTTTATTAACAGCAAAAGATGGGGTTTATATATATTTGACCAAACGCCTGGGCTATAGACATATGTTACTACAAAGAGCATGAACCATTGTAAATGTCCTGGTGAGATCCTGAAGAATCAAAGGAGAGGAAGATAGAGGTGTCCGTGCAGAGACAGATCACAAGATGTTGGCTCGAGTTAGAGGGAGAGGGGGAAGGAGACGGAGGGAGAGAGGGGGAGAGAGAGAGAGACATAAAGAGAGTATGGGAAGGTGAGCGTGGGAGCGTTCACACCTTTAAGAACAGATGCAAGAGGAGACAGGAAGATAGCAGCAGGAAAGATTTAACACGTTAATATCAAATCTATGAGGAAGAGAACAAGAGAGTAAATTCAAAATTCAAATTTTATTAGTCACATACACAATCATACACAGTATAATATGCAGTGAAATGCTTTTATACGACCGCCAGTGACCTTAAAAAAAAGAAAATAAAATCTTGTACGTAAAATCAACTCCTTTAAAATCAACTCCTTTAAAATCAAATAAAATCAACTCCTTTATATATAAAATAATTCTAACAATTACCAACAGTGATTGGATGTTTACCGGGGGCTCAGGGGAATAGTGTGTGTGTATGTGTGTGTGTGTGCGTGCGCTCCAGCCTGTGTGCGGAGGGACAGAGACTTGAAATCTAATACTGTATTGTGTAGTGTCCCTTTTTCGGCGGATTTTTCCGCTACCGCAGATCATTTTATCAACTTGTAATATATTAATTTTGTCAGTATATTAACATGTGCTTTCTCAACATTTTAAAATTTAGATTTGAGGGGGAAAGACATTTATTTGAGGGGGCGCTGCCCGCTCTTGCCGCCCCCCGAACCCCCCTGTAGAGCCGGCCTCTTTCATAGCTGATGCTGCAGCTTCCCGGCGCATACCAGAAAATTTCGGATGATAAAGATACGTTGTATAGACGTCGTATAGACGTAAAAACGATGTATCATTTAACAGCTCAAACAGGCGATCTACAGACGATCAAAATACGACTATAAAAAAACCAACGCAATCTTCACCAGGGGGGTGTTCTGGTTCTACGTTGCTTGAAACATCCGGGATGAATTGACACATCTAAGATGAGATCATCGTGCTAATTAAGACCTGGCTAAGTTGGTTCTTTGAGCACACCTGTTGTTGATGATTAGTATGGCCGGATTGAGTTGTCTAGGATTATTGCGCGTTCGTACGTTGGTTTAAGAGGCGATATGCATCGACAGTAGAAACACTGATCACAAGCCCTTTGATTGGTTGACGAAATGACAAAAGAACAGGGGTGATGTGCTCATATCTTCTGGTTCTAGTGAGGACTCTCGCTGCTGCATTCTGGACTAGCTGAAGCTTGTTTATGCACCTAGCTGAACAACCAGACAGTAAGGCATTACAATAGTCCAACCTAGAGGTGATAAAAGCATGAACTAGTTTTTCTGCATCGTTTAGCGACAATATATTTCTTATCTTGGCAATATTTCTGAGGTAAAAGAATGTAATATTATCTACATGAGCTTCAAATGAAAGGCTGGAATCTATAATCACGCCGAGGTCTTTTACTGTACCAGGGGTAGCTCAGTGGTTAAGGCATTGGACTACGGTTTGAAAGATCCCAGGTTCAGACCCCACAACCACCAAGTTGCGACAGTTGGGCCCTTGAGCAAGGCCCTTAACCCTCAACTGCTCAGATGTGTAATGAGATGAAAATGTAAGTCGCTCTGGATAAGAGCGTCTGCTAAATGCCTAAATGTAAATATATATGCGTGCAAGATACTTTTGTTTCCCCACGTGAGTCAGTCCACGTCAGTCGTGCACTTTAACCAATCAGATGTGACCTCACCATTTCAACTAATCATAACGCGGCAGGAGCGCAGCCTTAATCCTGTTTACATGAAAAAAACCTGCTACCGAGCAGGTTCAAGCTTACGGACATGTTGCTATGACAGCAAATGCGAGATGAGCATCGAAGAACGAAACAATCCAAGATCAGGACAAATCCACAACAATCAAATCCAGCTAACTGAGTTAGAGACATACGAAGAACACCCCCCAGATGATACGATCTTTAGCAGACATCTCCGCGATGTACCTGTGCTATCTGGGTTAACTTACCATTTGGTTAATCTTAACCTCTGGGTTGATTAACCCCAAACCCGCATACCGAGAGTATGTCGGTTCCAAAACACCTGATAAGATTAAGTTTAATCAACCCTCTACTGGTTACCCAGAGTTAGTGCGCGTGCACGGTGCATTCATAAAGACATTTTCAATGGATCGCCGATTTCACGAGTCAAAATGGAAAATCAAAGTGAAAAAAAGAGAGCGGCAGAGGTTTTAATGCGCGCATATGAGGAATTTAAGTCAATAATAATAATTTCAAAAAAGCAATACGGCTGCACTGGCTAAAGAAAGAGAGTTGACTTGGCAAAAAATAAAAGACAGAGTAAATGTGTGAGTGTATTAAATTGCAAATTTGACATCGCGTCCCCTTTTGTTATAATGCAAAAATAATTAAACACCCCTTCCGCATCCTTTTGGCTGTTAAATGAAAACATTTACTTTTCCTGCCATTCATTTCTTTAGGTTAAAATACCAATGTATACTGACTAGGAATGTATGGTTTCTTATTTAATAAGGTTTAATCCTTCTGGAGGCAGACGCCAAGTGAAAATGAAACACAAAAACGTTCTACAAGAAGGTAATATTTGATTACATGATCACTGAACTATTTATTAAACACGGTTTAGTATATTCTTTCTGTCATGTAGCTAATAGAAAGAAGGCTAAAGCCCGTAACTGGCGGGGGCCCAGCACCACCTCTCCTCACCCCATCTGAGTAGCTGGCTCTGTCCCTTAATAAAGGGCCACCAGTGACACTAACATGGTGAAATGTAAGTTTACCACTGATTTATTTTCATTATACGACTTAATAAAATACTATCTCTGTCACTTAAAGACTTTTGAACATGCTTTATGTTTTTATGCAGGCTTACTTTATTTAACTGCATATGATGTATAGGCTACTGTGATCTTAGTTGTATTACTTTGACATGTTTTTTCCTGCATTATTGTTTTTTTCTTTGATAATATTGAGAATTCTATAGGTTGTATTTTCTTTTTGTGAAGCTGCTTTGAGACAATGACCATTGTTAAAAGCGCTATATAAATAAAATTGAATTGAATTGAATTGCTTATCCGGGTATGTCACATAACCTGCTTTCTGGAACACCCCCTGGATCCCAGGAACCGAATATGCAGACAAAGGTGCAAACACATAGATATCAAGTACCATTTCATAAGGGAAACTGTAAATGAAAGCAAGGTAATCTTGGAATACTGTCCCACTGAGAAAATGGTTGCTGACATTATGACAAAGCCAGCCACTAAGCAGACGCTTAAAAGATTTTCTCGTGATATGTTTAGGATTTAAGAGTGTATTTATGTTTACATTGTTGATGTAAAAGGAAAAGTCTTGTGATTATTTTTTTTTAGGTAATACAATAAGCTAAGAGCGAGTGGGGGTGTTAAGGTATTTACACTCTTACTCATTGTATTAAATTGTTTAATAGTTTTATATTTGAAAGTATAATAATACTTTAATGATGACGCCATTTTGTGTTACGCGGTTTACGTCATCACGTTGTTTATACGGAAGTGTTCATGTCCGAGTCGCATGCTGTACAGAGAGAGCGTGGAAAGTGTGAACAATAAACACAGTGGAGACGATTCGTTTTGTCTTTCTACTTGAATAAAAGTGAGCTACTGTACGCACTCAAGATCAACAACAAGTACTCTACTTTGTACTTTGGAATGCGTTACACCCAACACTGTTAAGGACACAAGCAAAAAGCAGAAGGAGGTCCTTTCAGTTTAATTTTAAAGCAGCCGCTGCCACGAGCACTTACAGTAAGGATTAATATTACGTGAGTTTTAATTTCTATATATTTAATATTTTACTTAATTTACAAGTCTTTTCTGAAAGTTTTGAATGCTTTTATGAATAATAAAAATGCTTTTATAATGGTTTGCAATATAAGAATTATATCTGAATTGTTTAAGTGAGAATTATGTAATACACGCACACACACTATATACAGTGGTGTTCAAAATAATAGCAGTGTGTTGAAAAAAGTGAGTAAAGCTCCATATCCATATAATAACATTTAATTTAAATCACATAAATGCATTGGACACCCTGCACATTCTATTCTGAATCACAACATGAAGAAAAATTTGCTAAATGTATTAATAGTTTATTGTAAGTGAAGAAAAACAAATATTAGCTTGTTCAAAAAAATAGCTGTGCCATCACTCATCTTTATAAAGTGATGAATTTACCGTTTAAACAAACATGCTTGAAGTTTAATCTTTCCTGTGCATCTCTGAACTAATATTTAGTTATATAACCATGGTTTCTGAGAACTGCTTCATATCTGTAAGAATTGTACTACATGCCACATTTCCTCTGCATTTCTTGGTTTTGCCTCAGAAACAGCATTTTGAATGTCAGCCCACAAGTTTTTATTAGATTAAGGCAGTGGTTCTCAAAGTGTGGAGCGTGCCCCACTAGTGGGGAATAGAGACATGACAGTTGGGGCGCAATGAACGGGAGGGAATTAGTGGAAAAATAATAGGAAAGTACCTATTCTAATTCATGCTATTCTTTATTGATAATGAAGAGTGTACTCTCAAAACTAAACAACCAGACACAAATAAATGGATCATTAATACAAGTAAATTTAAACTAACATCAGTTATGGGCCCAAAAAGTGGAACCATAGTGCAACAATAACGGTTTAACGTCGGACCAACTTGAGCAGCGCTGCTCGAATCACAAACCTGCGCGACCCACTGGGCAGCGCTGCGCGACTCTGACAGAAATAGTTCGCGCCGACCATCAAAATACATTTTACCCCGCTGGGATGCGCACGTACAAACCAGACATGACAAGGCGGAAACAATATTAAACAGTCCTGACATTTTGAATAAATAGTTTTTAAATAAAACACAGTGGGTCGCGCAGGTTTGTGATTCGAGCGGCGCTGCGTGATCCACCGGGCTGCGCGTGATACACCGCTGGCTGTATTTGCGCAGATATTTGGTTCAATCGGGTACCGCGATTTCGTCCCACTTTTGATGTGTTTGGCTTCACATACACTTCGACAATGGAAGAAGACGGTGCAGTAAGAGTTTGCTTACATGTGACAACCAACAATGAGGAGATTGTAAAGGAAAAAAAGGTGCCTCGTCTGTGGTGTGGAATTGGTTTGGGTATAAGAAAAGTGATACGAATGAGATGAATGTGATTTGGAAGGTACGCAAGTGCACTGTTTTAACAAGTGGTGGAAACACGTCAAACCTTTTCTATCATCTGAAATCCAAGAATCCAAATGAATATGGCCAAAGTAAAAAAAAATGCGGCAAACCCCAGCAATTCACAGTTTAAATAAAATTACAATATGTAAAACAGTTTCTTTGTGTTTGAATTTTTATTTATGCATTTTCAGATACAAATCGCTATATTGTGATATATATCGTTATCGAGGTAGAAAATAGCTTCTACCGTGATAGAAGATTTTGGTTATATCGCCCACCCCTAATGAAGCCTATCTTGAGCTTCGATTCATGGTGGGGATGGTGGGGGCAGAAGAGAGACCCGTGTGTGCTTTGTGTCTTATACCGCTGGCAGCAGACCGCATGAGACCCAACAAATTAGGAAGACACTTAGAGACAACACACTCCAGTCACGTTAATAAGCCACTCGACTATTTTGAAAGAAAGCTGGCAGAATACAGACAGCAGGAGAATCGCATGATAACATCTGAATCAGTGGACAGCAAAGCACAAATGGCTTCATTCAAAGTTGCATACAGAATTGGCCAGTGCAAAAAAACTACAAACGATTGCTGAGCAGCTAATAAACATGGGGTCAATTATGCAAAGATAAGTGACAACGCAAGCCTTTTATAACAATTGCAGGTGTATTTATCTGTTTTTAACTTGGTGTTGTTTGATCTTATTGGTTTAGAAATTGATATTTCAGTATAACAGTAAACTTGGCCGATTTTGTTATTATTTTGTTGACAAGTGGGGCTTGAAAATTCGCTCACCCCCTTAAGTGAGGAATGACAGAAAATGTTTGAGAACAACTGGATTAAGGTCTGGAGATTGGGCTGGTCACTCCATAACGTCAATCTTGTTGGTCCGGAACCAAGATGCTGCTCGCTTACTGATGTGTTTGGGGTCGTTGTCTTGTTGAAACGCCCATTTCAAGGGCATTTCCTCTTCGGCATAAGGCAACATTACTTCTTTAAGTATTCTGATGTACTCAAATTATTCCATGATCCCTGAATTGTGATAAATACTGTAGGCCTAACACCATAGTACGAGAAGCATCCCCATATCATGATGCCTCTGCTTCCAGGCTGCATTGTCTTCACAGTGTACTGTTGCTTGAATTCAGTGTTTGCGGGTTCCCTGACAAACTGTCTAACCCAAACAGAACAGTCTTGCTTTCATCAGTCCACAAAATATTGCGCCATTTCTCTTTAGGCCAGTCAATGTGTTCTTAGTCTAACACGCTACTTGCACACCTACAGTGGTTACAAAATCGGAATGGCGATCCCGCCGCGTATACCGCCGTTTAAAGGCAACAGCGGCCAAAATAAATCAGTTGCATTTCAAAGTCATTCGTAAAATGGCCGCCAGGTGGCGCAAAGTGACATTTTCATTCATCGCAGTAAATACAACAGTGATGGTAATTTCCACAACAAACATGAAAAATCTGAACCAGAGCTATTAATGTGTAAAAATAATGTTGGTAAAAAATTATAGTAGATTTATTAACTGAAATAAATGACCATATTTTTCAAGAGAATTTTCAAGCCCCACTCATCAAACAAAATTATAACGAAATCGGCCAAGTTTACTATTTATTTAAATATAAATTTATAAACCAATAAGATCAAATAACACCAAGTTATTATTATAACAGGCTTACTTCGTCACTTATCAAAGAAGTACGCTTGCTTTCAAAGAAGTCGAGTGGCTTATTAACGTCTCTGGTGTGCATTGTCTCTAAGTGGCCGCTTGGTGTAGCGGTTAGAACGCTCGAGATCTGCAAAGCCCCGGTTCAAATCCCGAGTGATGATGTTTTAAAATTTTTTATTTTAAAACTAAATAAAATGTTTTAAGTGCGCTTAAGATAGAGTCTTATAAAGGCTATGTAGACTTATATAGTTTTATTATATATTTTTTGCATATTAATCTGAGTCCTCATCTGTTAGATCTGTTTAGTTTTTTTTGCCGGCTTTGCGCCGCAGCGTGCGGGAAGCTGTGAAAATGCCCTTCATTACCTGTAGGGGGCAGTCGTGTTTCAGTCTGAAGTATTGAGTGTCTACTGAAGCCGAAAATGTGTCCAAATTAAACCGCGCATGCGTGTTTGGAGACGTTGTGCCCGCGCTGTGTATCAGTCGGTTGGGAATCATCATGGAGTTACTACACGGCGTGGCTGGAGCTGGAGTTTGTCGTGTTTGAGGTAAGTTTAGCTTTCTTTTTTGGATGTGATTCTCACTTTCATGACTCCCAATTAATGTTCATCTTAATCTCAGGACTTACAATTAGCAATATTTCAGTTTTTAATAGTCTGGAGATTCATAAATAAATAAATAACGAACCGAGCACGCGGATTAATACACCGAGATGTGTGTTTCTTACCCCCACAAGTCGTGAAAACGGCGTGTTAATAAGTTACAAGTTAAATTTCAACTGAAAAGAACCTGTACATATGTTCATACAGTATTGACAGCAGCTCTAATTTGTCTAAAACGCATTGCAAACAATAAAAATAAGTCGAATCATCTTGTGACCCTGCATGCTTAATCTTTCCACACATGATTCTTGCTTCTCACTTTTTCCTTAATCGCTCGCTGTTCTATCTTGTATTTTTCTAACGGTGTCAGAAACTTTGTGTTAGTAGCACTGCTTGACATGCTTGATGCCTTCCTCTTTTGTAATTTGCTTTGGATAAAGGCAAAACTTACAAAAGATGAAGAAATACCTAAATGTAGTTGTACGAATAAAAGATTATGTAATGATACAATGTAAATATTTTCACAGAAACAAAGCGTAAAGATGAGACTTGAGACATTTCTTATTAATTATACAATTTATTAATACCTTGAATATAGTGTTTGTTGCATTGGACAGAAGCATATAAATGCAAATCAATATATAAATCTGAGTAATTATTGAACGAATTTTCATGTTTGGACTAACCCTTTAAATACAAAGTCAGCATTCATCATAGGATTTCCTGACACTGTAAAGGTGCAGAGTAATCTATGGAGTGTAGCCATCTCATGCCATGTTTTACAATGTTTTATTGATGCAAGATTATTGCTAAAGCAATTTAACCCAAGTTTATGAAGTGATGGTTATTTTTGATCAATTATTTTTATTTTTTTCTCTGTGAAATGAAGTCAGCACAGGTTGAAGCAATTCAGATTTTTTTTTTTGTTTCTCAAAATAAATTATTTCTTGTAAATTTTATGCAGCGGGACAGACGAAGTGATGCCAGTATGCACCTTCTTAAAATCCTTGTCGTCTGTGCTGTTGAAGGGGAAGAACCGGTTCGTGCATCCATAATCCTTGAAGGAGAGGAAATTTTGCAAGAATGTGGCAATAGCTCCGAGCACTGCGCTACACATTTGAGCTATTTTCAGAAAGTGCTTCTAGAACTTGATGGGATTAAGCTATCACCAAAAGTGCAAGCTTTAAAGATGAAGTTATCATCTTAAAACATTTGATTTGGCTTGACTACAAGTCTTTACATGTTGTGTTTACATGTTCAGCTTAAAATGTTTTAATGCGTTATGGTTTCAATGGCATACTTTTAAGTGCACTAGTCCAGAGTGCTAATTTGAATGTTGCAACTTCACTGCTTCAGAGGGCTATTAAGTTTTAACGTTTATTCTACAGTTTGTTTAATGTATTTTCTGCTGTATTTTATTTCTAAATGAATGCTGTATTTTATTTATTTATTATTATTATTATTATTATTTTACACAATTTTGTTTAAAACAAGTATTTCAGGCCCTGGTGCCGTGCAGTTGTTTCTATGGATGCAAAATTTAGCTGAATGCCCTTTTATTAAAAAGACAACTTGTATCTAGACTGTGAATGTCACAAATATTTGGTAATGTTGGTGAATAAACTGTTTAATTATATTTTAGTTGTGTGATTTATGAAAGATGTCCCTAATGTTACGTCAGAGGACATGCGCCGATGTTTATCACACATTCCAATAAGAGAGAGATTACTCACTCCCAAAGTTTTTTTTGCGCCGTATTTCGATTTTTAAAAAAGTTGCTCATTTTCACCACGAACACGGATGAGCCTTCGGGTTTCCTCAGCCATCCCTATAATACAAATTACAAAACTGTGGTCACGTTGCAATAAGTAAGAATAGTGTAAGCACCGTTCATTTACATGTACACATATGGCCGTAAGCTAAACAAACAATGCGTTATCAAATGCTCGGCAAACAGCCGTGCTACTGAACTTTCATATTTGTTTGTAGCATGCAGTAAAGTGTATGTGACATAAAATATATACAGTGGTGTCAAAAGTATTCACATTCATTACTTGAGTAGAAGTATAGATACTAGGGTTCAAAAATACTTCTTTAGAAGTTGAAGTATCAACTCAAGCTTTTTACTTAAGTAAAAGTTTAAAAGTACTGGTTTCAAAACTACTTAAAGTATAAAAGTAAAAGTACCGTGAGGGGCGACAAAAGCATGAAGGTCTCGCTTTCTGATCATGCAGTGGGGGGGTGGGGGGTGGCTATGTGCGCGTTCTGATCATGTGACAAGGGGGGGGGCGTTGTGCGCGTTCTGATCATGTGACGGGGGGGGGGGGCGTTGTGCGCGTTCTGATCATGTGACGGGGGGGGGGGGGGCGTTGTGCGCGTTCTTATCATGCGACCGGGGTGTTGCGCGTTCTGATCATAAAAATAGAGTAACGAGGCTATTTTTAAAAAGTAAGGAGTAGAAAGTACAGGTAATTGCTTAAAAATGTAAGGAGTAGAAGTAAAAAGTCGGCTGAAAAATAATTACTCCAGTAAAGTATAGATACCCAAAATTTCTACTTACAGATGTCGCCCTTAAAACCCTGCGTGTTTTCCCGCGGGATGCCGCAATTTAGCGCGCGGCGTGCCGCGTCTTGCCGGAGGCAACATTCGGGAATTTTAAATAAATGTGTTGCGCTTCACTGAATATCCGCCAGATGGCGCATGGAAGGACTTTATCTAAAAGCCGGACCAAGTACAACAATGAATGTAAGGACGCGGATGAACAGTGCTGAAGCGAACATGAATTTTATTTTGTTTTATAATAGATCTTTCATGATGAATGAGTGTATATGTGCTTCACATTATCAAACACAGGCAAAGGAGACAGAAATTATTGAGGGATCCACTGAAAAAAGTAAACCTAGTTTAATGTGTTTTTTTTTTCTCATTCCATTAGTAAAAAAAATAATTTGCTCTTTTTAACTGAAGTGTCTAATTTATGCTTATGGGTGAATCTTTTTTTTTTTTTTTTTTTTAGTATAATGCTGTTTACAGCAGGAAACCAAAGTGAAATATTTCATTTTGATCAAGGTACTCTTATTAGGTTGAGTGTGATTTGCGCATGCGCAGTCTTTAGACCATAGTTTTGCCGGTATAATTTTATTTCCGCCTCAAACCGGAGCATGACGTTGAAACAAGTAAGGAAGGATATCAGAACCTGTATTTCAGTTACTGTTAGTTAAAGCCCCTGATTAAACTTAAATCTAATCCATTCACAAAGGACATTTCTGCTTCAAACCGTGTCTCATGACCTCATGACGCAGCATTTTCACGGACTGAATCTCCGTGTGGAGATTCTCAAAGAAAACTCCTTTAAACCAGGTAAGAAAGCAAACTCATGTCATTTCTATGTTAAATGTATCTCTTCTATGAGCAAATTCATGATTTATGTCAGGAACAACTACTTTGTAGATTGAGTTTTGTGTCCGTGTTTGCTACTGTAGCTAAAACCACCTATATTACCTGCATTAGCTAACTAACGTGGTGATTTTCAAAAACACCGGAGTTTATACAGTAAGTCAGCGGCGCCGAAGAAAATAATTATATTTAAGTACCGTTGGTTAACGATGTAAAAATTAATAGGAAAGTGACGTAAACATAGAACAAGCTAATTTGGAGTGAGTGCTGTTTGTAGTGTACTGCTTTCTATACTTTATACACACTGTAATTAAGATTTGCTAACATAAGAACTTGAGCCAGTCCAATTTTTGTTTTTACCTTTTTTTTTTTTTTTTTTTAAAGATTAGTAATGAGTTTCTGAGAATTATATCTGCTCCACTTCAAGCAAGATTACTGGTTTCCTTGGACAAGCAACACTACAAACTAATTGAGATCATCAGAAACTAGGGAGGAACCCGTCAGAGAGAAGACCAGAGATATAATCCTCATCTTCAAGTTCTTGATCTGGTATGTATGGTACGGTTCAGGACCAGGGAGGGAGCCGGAGACAGCAGAACAAAGAGATGATATTGCCAGCACCAGCACAGGGAGCACAGTTTTTAGTTTAGATCTCATGTTTACATTTTATTGTATGTTGATGGCTTGACTGTAAACAACAAACAATGCAATAAATGTATAAATATATATATATATTTATTGTCTCTTTCCAGGACCAGGCATATCGTTCAATTATTTTTTGGCCAAATAGGCAGTCGTAACAAGAGGTGAGGGCGCGCGCGTCATCACATGTGCTTAGCCGACTCTGCGTTCACCGTAAACTTCAATATACATAGACGTTTATATTTTTGTTTATTTGTATATGTATGTTATTAATTATACTTTTTTAGAGATTGTATGTGCGTGCACGGAGAGTATGTGTTGATACGTTTATGTGGATAAGTTGATAAGTGTATCAGAAAGCATTAAAATGTTCATTTGAATTAAAATGACACACACACGTCTGTGTATACAGTATATCAATTACATATATATCAATTTCATTAGTTCGTTCATTCTATTTGAAGCTTCGGATGTTTTTTTTTTTTGGTTTGGTTAGATTAGTTCTGAACTCGCTTCCGTGAAACTATCGCTAAAACAATGACACACACACATAGACACACACACAGACACACACACTCCCCTGAGCCCTCGGGAAACATCCAATCACCGTCGGTATACAAATGAGTCAAGACGCAGCCTAACGTGGTGTCGTGTCGGATTTCAGTGGTCACGGAGTGGGAAGACTTTGAAGAAGCTGCAGTGACAGTGAACAGCTGAACAACTTCACTTTTCCGTTTACCTCTGAGGAAAAAAAGCTGTATTTTGTTTGTTTATGTCTAGAATTTTTATAGTAGTAAGAGAGAGTTATAGTTTGGTCTGTACTGTTCTTCGCACCCTTGTAGAGAATAAATAAATGAATAACACCTTCATATCCCCTCTCAAGAGTGTCATAGTCCATTGTTAGTTTTAATGATCTGGCTGAAACTAATTATCACTACATAAGTACCCTAACACCATTGATCATGAGTCTCAGCTGAACCTAATTCTATACTTGTAACAGAAAATGTAGATGCAGATTCCAAATGTGTATTTATATAATAGATAGATAGATAGATGTGTGTGTGTGTGTGTAGGCTCTACGCAGGGGCAAGAGAGGGCAGCGCACCCTTAAATGTCTGCACATGTTAATATATTCCTAAAATGTATATATTACAAGTTGATGAACTGATCTGCGGTAGCGGAAAAATCCGCTGAAATAGGACAGGCACACTAACCCGCACACACACACATACACACGCGCGCGCACACACACACACACAGACACACCTCCCTTGAGCCCTGCGTCTGTCGGATTTCAGCGGTCACGGAAAGACTTTGAAGCAGTTTATATATGAATCTAAGCTTGAACTTATCAGCATTGTAAATATATAATACTTTTCAAATAAAATCACTATTACTTTGACCCTGAAGTTTAGTTTAGCACACACAAAAAAAACAGAAAAGTCATTTCTGGTAAATCAACGGAATGTGTAGTTTATTTACAGTAATTCATTAAAAAATGAATATATATTGTACAGTACACGGTAAAGATTACAAAATGAAAAAACAAACAGTGTCTACTTTATAAACAGCTTAGTATGTGCGTCGAGATGCTGAAATCCCTTGCATGTTTTTGCTTCCAAGTGGAGAGATATTTGACCGATAGCCTAGAACAAAAGATCTATAGGTGTGATCACAACCCCCTCCGACCGACCGTGCCATCAATCACTGACCACCTCAGAAGTTCCCTCCAATGTATGGCTGCAATACTTGTTTTGCAAGTATTTTTAACACCATTCAAAGGCTTCAAAGGGGCAGTTATCGGCTATGACACGTTGAAGGAGAACTTAATAGTTCTCAAAAATAGTGTAAATGTCTGCAACAATCACTAGCCATTAAAATGTTTATTTTTTTTGTAATTAAACACGAAAATATTAATTATATTTCCATATATATACATACACACACACACACACAAGGGCGTAGGTTTGCTACCTATTACTCCCTATAATAATGTAAACATTGCTAATTTATGTTTTGGAAAGAAACTTAAGTAATTATATCATCTATATCTTTCATAAATCACACAACTAAAATATAATTAAACAGTTTATTCACCAACATTACCAAATATTTGTGACATTCACAGTCTAGATCCAAGTTGTCTTTTTAATAAAAGTGCATTCAGCTAAATTTTGCATCCATAGAAAAAAACTGCACGGCACCAGGGCCTGAAATACTTGTTTTAAACAAAATTGTGTAAAATAATAAATAAATAAAATACAGCATTCATTTAGAAATAAAATGCAGCATAAAATACTTTAAACAAACTGTAGAATAAACGTTAAAACGTAATAGCCCTCTGAAGCAGTGAAGTTGCAACTTTCAAATCAGCACTCTGGACTAGTGCACTTAAAAGTATGCCATTGAAACCTTAATGCATGAAAACATTTTAAGCTGAACATGTAAACACAACATGTAAACACTTGTAGTCAAGCCAAATCAAATGTTTTAAGATGATAACTTCATCTTTAAAGCTTGCACTTTTGGTGATAGCTTAATCCCATCAACTTCTAGAAGAACTTTCTGAAAATAGCCTCTCCTTCAAGGATTATGGATACACCAACCGGTTCTTCCCCTTCAACAGCACGGACGACAAGGATTTTAAGAAGGTGTCACTTCGTCTGTCCCCCTGCATAAAATTTACAAGAAAATAAATCATTTATTTTGAGAAGCAAAAAAATCTGAATTGCTTCAACCTGTGCTGACTTCATTGAGAAAATAATAATAATAAAAATAAATGATAATAAAAAAATGACCATCACTTCATATACTTCATATTGTTAAACTTGGGTTAAATTGCTTTATCTTGCATCAGTAAAACATGGCATGAGATGGCTTTACAGTGTCAGGAAATCCTATGATGAATGCTGATACAACAAACACTATATTCAAGGTATTAATAAATTGTATAATTAATAAGAAAACAATGCTTTACCAGGCAATCATCAAAGAGATCCTCTTCAGATTCACGTCTCATCTTTACACTTTGTTTCTGTGAAAATATTTACATTGTATCATTACATAATCTTTTATTCGTACAACTACATTCAGGCATTTCTTCATCTTTTGTAAGTTTGCCTTTATCCAAAGCAAATTACAAAAGAGGAAGGCGTCAAGCAGTGCTACTAACACAAAGTTTCTGACACCGTTAGAAAATACAAGATAGAACAGTGAGGGATTAAGGAAAAAGTGAGAAGCAAGAATCATGTGTGCAAAGATTAAGCATGTAGGGTCACAGGATGACTCGACTTATTTTTATTGTCTGCAATGCGATTTAGACAAATTAGAACTGCGGTAAAGCCAGCCGCGGTTCAGAAGAACACGGTCAAGCCAGCCGCGATTGATTTTAGTGTGCGCACATATTACAGTGATTACGGTAGTTTCAGGACCGACACAGAGACAACGCGCTTTCAGAGCGCTTTTCATTTAGACGCCCAGGACTGAGAGATAATACAACATGCTCGTCAATTTTTACTTGCTTATTTATTTGCATTTCTGCTTTAATATCCGTGTTATTTATTGGTGACTTTGACGGTTGTCTGTTACAATATTTTTCTTAAATATTCACCATTCAAATAATTGTTTTATGTAGATAAGTTACAGCAGAATTCGTAGAAAACAGACAAAATAATGTATTTAGTCTTTCTAAATACCAGAATTGATTTTTATTTTGTTTTACTGTTCAAAAGTAGCAGTTATTCTTCAATGAATGTTTTCTATAATGAGGATTAACGTCTGCTTTGGAAGAGAGGTCAAATAAACAAATGTTCACAATGGGGAAAAAAAGTTAAATAAAATGCCTTTATTTCACTTCAGAGACCTATGAAAAAATAAATTCTAGTAAGTATAAAACGCCATGGTCAGTTTTTATCCCATATAATGTACACACATTATATGATTAAAAAAAAAGTAGAAAAAAACAATGATCAGTTCTTAATCAGGACGTCCCATACTATATACACACCACATATGAAACTATTTTACTGCAGCATTTTTGAGATATTGGACATTATTACACTTTAAAGGGGTATAAAGACCCCATTTCTAATAAGTAGAAAAAAACAATGATCAGTTCTTATTCAGGACGTCCCATACTATATACACACCACATATGAAACTATTTTACTGCAGCATTTTTCAGAAATGGGGCATTCTCTCTGTGTTGTTCATGAAACTACCGTAATCGCTGTAATATGCGCGCGCACTAAAATCAATCGCGGCTGGCTTGACCGTGTTTTTCTGAACCGCGGCTGGCTTTACCGCAGTAAATTAGAGCTGCTGTCAATACTGTATGAACATATGTACAGGTTCTTTACTCGTAACTCATTAATAAAGCCCGGCTTCAGAAAAAAAACGTTTATTGCTAGTGCTCTTTTACCATTTAATGCTTTAACACACACGACTCAGTTTGTTCAGAAATGGCATCTAACTGGCGAGGCTTTGTCTGAAGACGCCGTTTTCACTCGGGGTGGGGGTAAGAAACACACATCTCGGTGTATTAATCCGCGCGCTCGGTTCGTTATTATTTTATTTATTTATTTATTTACCACAGGACCCATGGGGGGCTCCGTAGGTTCAGGTTTTTACACGAAAATGGTGTTTTGTGAATCTCCACACTATTAAAAACTGAAATTGCTAATTGTACGTCCTGAGATTAAGATGAACATTAATTGGGAGTCATGAAAGCGAGAATCACATCCAAAAAAGAAAGCTAAACTTACCTCGAACACGACAAACTCCAGCAGCAGCCACACCGTGTTGTACCTCCGTGATGATCCACAACCGACTGATCCACAGCGCCGGCACAGCGACTCCAAACACGCATGCGCAGTTTAATTTGCACACATTTTCGGCTTCAGTAGACACACAATACTTCAGACTGAAACACGACTGCCCCCTACAGGTAATGAAGGGCATGTTCACAGCTTCCCGCACGCAGCCGCGCAAAGCCGCGGCAAGTCACGGGATCCCTTTTCTCGAAACGCAGGTTTTTAATGGCGACATCTGTAAGTAAGGTAACGAAGTATTTGTACTTCGTTACTTGACACCTCTGAATATATATTTGTAATATCGTGCAATCTGTACTATCCGCTAGCAAACTTTAGCGATTTTTTTGCAAACGTTTCTTTACAGAACATCACCATAAACACAAACACAAGACTAAAGGTAATATACATATAATGAAAACTTGTCATAAAAATCTTTATTAATGGTAATTAACATTTATGTCTCTGCTTGCTCGAGTGAGCAGCCATGTTGAAAACTTCGCTTAGCCCTTCGTTTGAAGTGAGGTCCCGAAAAATCTTCGTTTGGAGGGCTATCTGGCCCTTCCCCCTCCCCCTACCCCTCCAACCAAAAGAGAAATGAGACACCTCTACCCCTGCTTAAATTTTAATTTACTTAAAATCTATGTGTCCAAATTGTTACGAGGATTTTATCAAGTAAATCTTACAAGTTCTTTTTTTCAGTGAATGGTGAACACGATGATTTAAGAATTTAATTAAATACGAATATATATATATATATATATATACAGTGGTGTGAAAAACTATTTGCCCCCCTCCTGATTTCTTATTCTTTTGCATGTTTGTCACACAAAATGTTTCTGATCATCAAACACACTTAACTATTAGTCAAAGATAACACAAGTAAACACAAAATGCAGTTTTTAAATGAGGGGTTTTATTATTTAGGGAGAAAAAAAATCCAAACCTACATGGCCCTGTGTGAAAAAGTAATTGCCCCTGAACCTAATAACTGGTTGGGCCACCCTTAGCAGCAATAACTGCAATCAAGCGTTTGCGATAACTTGCAACGAGTCTTTTACAGCGCTCTGGAGGAATTTTGGCCCACTGATCTTTGCAGAATTGTTGTAATTCAGCTTTATTTGAGGGTTTTCTAGCATGAACCGCCTTTTTAAGGTCATGCCACAACATCTCAATAGGATTCAGGTCAGGACTTTGACTAGGCCACTCCAAAGTCTTCATTTTGTTTTTCTTCAGCCATTCAGAGGTGGATTTGCTGGTGTGTTTTGGGTCATTGTCCTGCTGCAGCACCCTAGATCGCTTCAGCTTGAGTTGACGAACAGATGGCCGGACATTCTCCTTCAGGATTTTTTGGTAGACAGTAGAATTCTTGGTTCCATCTATCACAGCAAGCCTTCCAGGTCCTGAAGCAGCAAAACAACCCCAGACCATCACACTACCACCATCATATTTTACTGTTGGTATGATGTTCTTTTTCTGAAATGCTGTGTTACTTTTACGCCAGATGTAACGGGACACGCACCTTCCAAAAAGTTCAACTTTTGCCTCGTCGGTCCACAAGGTATTTTCCCAAAAGTCTTGGCAATCATTGAGATGTTTTTTTGCAAAACTGAGACGAGCCTTAATGTTCTTTTTGCTTAAAAGTGGTTTGCACCTTGGAAATCTGCCATGCAGGCCGTTTTTGCCCAGTCTCTTTCTTATGGTGGAGTCGTGAACACTGACCTTAATTGAGGCAAGTGAGGCCTGCAGTTCTTTAGATGTTGTCCTGGGGTCTTTTGTGGCCTCTCGGATGAGTTGTCTCTGCGCTCTTGGGTTAATTATGGTCGGCCGGCCACTCCTGGGAAGGTTCACCACTGTTCCATGTTTTTGCCATTTGTGGATAATGGCTCTCACTGTGGTTCTCTGGAGTCCCAAAGCTTTAGAAATGGCTTTATAACCTTTACCAGACTCAATTACTTTTGTTCTCATTTGTTCCTGAATTTCTTTGGATCTTGGCATGATGTCTAGCTTTTGAGGTGCTTTTGGTCTACTTCTCTGTGACAGGTAGCTCCTATTTAAGTGATTTCTTGATTGAAACAGGTGTGGCAGTAATCAGGCCTGGGGGTGACTACAGAAATTGAACTCAGGTGTGATAAACCACAGTTACGTTATTTTTTAACAAGGGGGGCAATCACTTTTTCACACAGGGCCATGTAGATTTGGAGTTTTTTTTCTCCCTTAATAACGTAAACCTTCATTTAAAAACTGCATTTTGTGTTCAATTATGTTATTTTTGACTAATAGTTAACGGTTTTTGATGAGCAGAAACATTTAAGTGTGACAAACATGCAAAAGAATAAGAAATCAGGAAGGGGGCAAATAGTTTTTCACACCACTGTATATATATATATATATATATATATATATATATATTATGTGTGTGTGTGTGACCGGTGCAAGGGCCATTGTCACTCATACTGTCGTAGTTTTTAGAGCCCTAAAAAAGCATTCGCTAGTAAGTAAGTAAATAAAAGACAAATGAATAAATAGTTTTAAATTATATATATATATATATATATATATATATATATATATATATATATATATATATATATATATATATAATGGAAATATGTATAAAGAAAATGTAATTAATATTTTCATGTTTAATTACAAAAAAAACAAAAAACATTTAATGGTTAGTGACTGTTGCAGACATTTACACTATTTTTGATAACTATTAAGTTCTCCTTCAACGTGTCATAGCCGATAACTGTCCCTTTGATCTGCTGGGTACGGCGGGGCGTCGAGTGCTGATCAGTGTGTGTAAAGTACGCTACTTTACACTGATCAGCAATCGACGCCCCGCCATACCCAGCAGATCAAAGGGGCACACTCATAAACTCTCTGTGTGCACACACACAAACTCTCCGTGCACGCACATAAACTCTCCGTGCACACACACACACACACACACACACACACACGATTTATAGATAAAATGCAGACATAAACACGCCACCCCCCAGGAAAACAACAAACACAAATATATAGACTACAGTACTCGCTTTTCCAACATGCTAGCGCGCTCCGATGTGAGCCGATTTATTCAAGTCATAATTAGAGAATATAGAGAGATTAATAACATAGAAAGCATAATAAGATGTCTATACAGTAAATAAAAAGAAAAGTATCAAATCCAACTATTAAGTCTGATTTTATTGCTATCATTAACCATTTATGTTATATATTTATTTTATTTTATATTACATTATTTTTTATATATTATATTTACACAATGCTTGCTCTGAAGAACTTTATCTAAAAGCCAGACTGACCAAGTTTCTAATTCACTGAATAAACCAGTATTAGACACAGATATACGATATGGTAGTATATACAATGAAAAAGCTATTTACACGAGTGCTCAAATGTAAAGCAAACGCAATTATTAATTTATTGTGTATATTTAACTTCATTCAGCCATTTAAATTATATGAAGAATAACGTTCCTAACCCACTATTATTTTAATCTTAAATAAAGTTGGCCTAATACAATATTGTTTGCAATGCTGAAGCAAACATGATTTTGTTTTAGTCTATTCGCTGAATATAACGCGACCCACATCACCTCTTGGTGAAGACCCACAGAAACCGTTACTGTAATCCCCCTTCTCACCTACAGTATCCTTGGTGTGAAAGTTATCAAACCGGTTTCGCTGATGGGGTAATTCTGCTTCAAGCACTTTCCGATGCTGTTGCTAGGAAATTCCACCCCACAGCCCACAACAAAAAGCAAATAAGAGACATAATTAACGAACTTCTTAGGAAGAAAAGATTGAGTTTTCTCTTTATCAATCTGCGAAACATCGGAGCCTTCCTGCATTAAGTGTGTCCATGCTATCTTAAATATAGTTATACCATAGCCTGACACGTAGTTCTTCAAAACTAAACCAAAACCCAGAGTGGATCCATACCGGAGTGATAACAAAACGCTTAGAGTGGAGAGAGGAACGTGCAGTCGCTCCACTCCAGGCTTTGATCACATCCTCCTCAGCAGGCTGAATACACTGTCTTTCCTTAATTTAAGACCCATGTAAGCCTATATATACACAGCATTAAAATTATGAAAAGTGAATTTTAAACATTAAGGACAGGCGGAACAGTGTGATTGACGGAAATCCGTCGATGACTCGCTACAATTAACGGAAATCCGTCGTAACAATGGAGAACTTTAATTCCTGTCACTGTCTCAGAACAGACTGACTCCTGAAGCAGAAAAAAAATGCAGAAAATTATGTTTTCTAACATGCGTTAGATAGTTTTTTTTATCACTCTATACACAATACTTTGCTATTTTTATAGATGTTGAGCATCGTGAGCAAGCCTGAGATCATATTAACGTTAATTATCACCAGCCAGCAAGAATACGCCGGCTCACGAGTAACGTGAGTTGGGAGCACACCAATCGATTCGACTATGGTTAATCGCTCACTCCGTAGGCTCCCTGAATAGGCGGGAAAGGGATGGAACCGCGCATTTGTGCCGGCTGGAAAAAAAAACTAAACAGATCTAACAGATGAGGACTCAGATTAATGTGCAAAAGTAATAAAACTATATAAGTCTACATAGCCTTTATAAGACTCTACCTTAAGCGCACTTAAAACATTTTATTTAGTTTTAAAATAAAACAATTTTAAAACATCACTCGGGATTCGAACCGACGCTTTGTACCGCGCGGCGGCCGGGGATTCTTTAGCTAAAACTCCCTAAACGCTTTCCCATTCATTTTCAATGGTAGTGCAAAACCACTACGGATGTAATATATTCTCGGCCTCTGGTGGCCGCTGCGGAGCCCCGCCGGCGCCGTTCCGCGCGCTGATTGGTCAATGCGCCGTAGAAAAAAACCCTAAACCGTTTCCCGTTCATTTCCAATGGTAGTGCGGTTCCGCGCGCTGATTGGTCGATCAGCCGTAGAAAAAACCCTAAACCGTTTCCCATTCATTTTCAATGGTAGTGCGGTTCCGCGCGCTGATTGGTCGATCCGCCGTAGAAAAAACCCTAAACCGTTTCCTATTCATTTTCAATGGTAGTGCTAAAACCACTACGGATGTAATTATGCTTTCGGCCGCTGCGCGTCTCGCTGGCGTCGTGCGTGGCTCACCTGGTTGAGGTCTGTCTGATTGGTCGAGCCAGGAACTGTGACAGATGCTGATTGGTTGAGCCAGAAACTGAGCCAGAGAGACGGAGACAGAGAGACGGTGTGGAAGCGACACAGACGTGCTAATCAATCGGTAAGGGGATTTTTTTTATAATTAAAACCTTAAACAAGACACGGACAGATAAATATACTTTATCTCAGCTCCTTCTAAAGAGTTCGCCTCGGCGTCGCTATAACGGTTTTGTTTTTTTGCAGTGAGCAAGCCAGCAACTGGGACAGAGGGTGTGTGCTGCTAATCGGTAAGGAGATTATTAAACTTATACAGGACATGAACAGATAAATTTAATTTATTTTATTTCTTTCTAAAGAGTTCTCCTCGTTGTAGCTCGCTATAAATATTTTTTTCCCAGAGTTTATCGTGTGCGAGCCTGAAACTGGGACACTGTGTACTCGAGAAGGCGTGTACTGCTAATCGGTAAGCGTTTTTTTTTCCTTCTTTTTTAAATTGAACTTATACAGGACACGAACAGATAAATTTACTTCATTTCATCTCTTTCTAAAGAGTTTTCCTCGTTGTCGCTATTTAAACTAAATATTTTTTGCAGAGTTTATCGCTTGCCTTCATCATTTACTGACTGTGCTTGTGTTCACGTCTATATACTGTATACTGTTTTCGGGATGCATTTTAATCACCTAAGTGAAATGACATGAGCATTTATTTATTTAAAGTTCGTTTAAATATGAAAAAAAACTACGGGATACAACCGCTAAATTTCTTTCTGTTACATTTATCTATACTGTGTTATTCCATGAGGAATGTTATTACTCAATAAGTACCATGCTATTCCCCAGAGTATTGTATATTATCTTTTGGGGGGGGGGGGTGATCACAACAGGTAAACCATCAGGTGGTACATGTACTATATTGGCGAATAAGTATCAGGGTACTATAAAAACATTATATGCTATTATATGAAAATAAATAGTTCCCATGTCTGTGGTATTTTCATGTCAGTGTCAGAATTAGAATTAGAATTAGAAAGTGTAGACCATAAAAAACAGTGCTGATGCTGATATTTAATCTTCATAATCCCTGCAGTCCGTTGAGTGTGTCATTGAGTGTGTATCAAAATGATACTTGAATTAAAAAAAAAATTCTTCATAACAGGCAAAATGCACAAACGAGTTTTTTTCCCTGGGAGAGTCAGTGTGAGTTTTCGCAAGGGATCACTTGGCTATCTCCGTCAAGATCCGACCAGTGCAGCCAGACGGATAAAAGACGACCCATCTCTACAGGACAGGTCCGGACCTATGAAGGAGGAGCGCGTCAGGCAAAACGCCCTCACCGTGGTCAGTCAGAGAGGGGGGGATGTTTCAGATAAGGCAGAGGTGCTTGGAGAATACATCCTGCAGTTTGGGAAATATAAAGGGAAGTCCTTCCACTGGCTGCTTGAGAATGACATGGGGTATACCATATATCTCATAAAGAATCGGCAGAAAGAAGAGGCTATTGGAGTCTTTATGGCAGAAGGGCATAGCAAAGACAGCCTACTGTCATTTCTGAGTTATGCGCTTAGTTTTGACGAAATTCAGTCTCTTCTTGACTACGAGTCAAAAAAAAACCCTGTTGCAACAACAGCATCAGAAGATGACCAGCTAGTTGGTTTTGGCTCTCGTGCCAACACCACTTGGCGAGAGATTTGGGACAGCAGGGACGATGGCTATGCAGCCTTTATTCTCAAGAAAAGCTGTGTACCAGGGACAAAGATGCACAAGTTACAACAGTACCTGCAAAGGAAAAAACCTTCAACCTCTCCGACCCCACTTGCTCCTGCTCAAGTTATGGGTGGGTCTCAGTTTTCTTTTATTTTTTCCAAAGACATATAAGATAAAATAAAACTGTTTTGATGCATCAAATAGATTAAACTTAGATAACTTCAGTGGTCAACTTTTATGTCTGCACCACAGTGATGGATGAAGATGAAGAGCTGGAGAGAGCAATGCTCAGTATATCACCTTCCAAACTGTCTGTGCAGAGCTGTGAGTAAACATGCATTTTAAATTAAAAACAGTCACAGATCTGTATGTCTATTATAAAGTGTGCATGCTTTGTAGTCTTTATTTTATTTATATTTTTCTGTTTCCCCCAGCTCCTGCTTCTGCTACGCCACTGACATCATCGACTGCCAGAGACCAACAGGCATCAGGATCAGGACCTGAAAGAGGTTTCTAACAGACTGGCCCCTGTGCTGTGACTATGAATTGTTTTCCCAAACTGGATCTTCTCTAAACCTTTCCTTCTCATGTTGACCACGTTCTGGTCCTCTTTGTTTTTTCACTAACTGTCTTAGTGACTATGAATTGATGCCCCATGTGATCAAGGTAAGAGTTCTTTTTAATTTTCTGTGATGTTTGAAAAGAAGAAAATTACTTTGACTGCTTTGGTTACTAACAGTTAAATGTATGTGTTTACACTGTGCCAGGTTGCTCTCCCTGCTTAAGTAAGACTGTTTAATTGTGACGTTTAAATATTAATTCATAAAATTGTGACAATTTTTGGATATTAGTCCAACATAACAAAGAAACAGTGGAGTATTGAAAAATCATTTGAATTGTGTTTTGTTTCACTGTGTCTGGTCAAGATAAGCAGGCAAAGTGACTTGCTATTTCTGTCTTTACTAACACCAGTTTAAGTATATTGCCAAAATATAAATGACTGACAGTATTTTTGTTCTTGCAGTACCATCTGACACTCGCTTCTCATCATCCGTTCCACTTCCATTGGAGGGTTCAGGGATAGATGGTAATTGTGTCACATTTCTTCTGAATACCCGTTTATCCATTTAAACATTTATGTCATATTTACGTATGTAATGTAGTGATGTGATTATTTAGATAAGTCTTTCTGTTACAAGTAATCAACTAGCAATGTACTTTTTTGTCATGCTTTCTTCTGTGCAACCCAAGCTCTGTCATCTGTAAAAAGACCTGTGCCCCTGCCTCGGGAGCTGACGTTTCTTATACCAGAACCAGCAAGTCCTCTGCCTACAGTCTCAACCGTCACAGTACCAGGTGTGAATAGATTGAACTGTGGTTCTCAAAAATATCTACGTAGTAAATTAGAAACAGCATAATTTTAACTTCCATTAAAGGCGTTATCTGATTAACGGTAAGCAGTTTTAGGATTTCACTATAACTGTTTGAATTTCAGTGACTGAGTTGTAGATGCTGTGTCATAATGTAGTCTGTCTTGTGTGCAATAATTAAATGTTAACCATTTTCTGTATTGTCAGAGACACGTTTAATTTCTCCTGAGAGGTCTGCAGTTACCAGTCAACCTCCACTTCATCCACCTACTGCAGCAAGTGTTCAAAGTAAGTTTTTTTTTTTTTTTTTTTTTTTAACATGGTGGTGCACAATCTAAAGGTATATAGTCAACACACACACACACTCATAATCTTACACTTAACTTTTTCTTTATTCTTGTTTTCACTAGTCCAGCCATCACCAACTATCCCCAGCTGTCCCCCTCCACAACTTCCAGGATATGACCACGATGTAAGTCAGTGGAACTGTTCACAGCAGCAGAGGATCTGGATGAAGACAGAGATGGAATCTATGGGTCTCTGGCCAGGTTCCATTCCTGTGAGCAACCCGATGAAGATGGTGTCCTTGTGGCGCTTCCCTCCCCAGCCGGAACTGATAGACAGCATCCATGAGCTTCCCTCCCCCAAGTACTTTCAGCTTCACCCCTTTTTTATTTGGAAGCCAGAAAATGACAATCTAATGGGGAGGCTGAGGAACAACTACCCTTTGCCATGCATTGAAGGTTGTGTTCAGCCTCAGGTTGCCTCTGCAGGTGTTGGGAGACCTCGTGCTATTGTTGGCATCACTGGACAGTACTACCTGTTGTCATCCAGGCTGTGCTGCAAGGTTTGCAAGAAAAGGTGGTATGCTGACAACCCAGTGTGGCTGGAAAAACTTCCCCAGCGATTCACAAATGTGTTGCCTGCAAAACTGACCTACAAGAAGGCCATATGTAAGTCAGTCATGGATGAACTCAGACGCACAGGTAAATCACCAACAGACATGACAAACCAAATTATGGAGATGATGCAACTGAAATATGAACGCGCCAACCTGGCCTACCTTCTCAGCTGCCAAAATGTCATGGATGGGGAGGCGGGAAAGTACGGGCAAAAGACAATTACGCAATTCATTAGACGGGAAACTAAGCCATCTCCTTTTGGGCAGTACAGTGATTCAGATGGATGGAACGGCATCTCTGTATCTGCACACTACCTGACTGACTGTCTACTGCATGAGTATGAGCACCAGGAGCGCGCCATCAAAAAACTGCTCCAGGGCACCTTTGGGCAGGCTTTCCGTTCAGACCATACCCGTAAGGTCGCAAGAAAGGTCACGTTTTCATCTGGAACCATGTCATCATATGCTGTCATGAATGAAAACTGGATGATCATTTCATGGGTAATGGTGCAATCTGAGACAGAGAAGTCGCTGAAGCCCATGTATGAGGGACTTGCAACCCGTTATAGCACTGCAGACATAGAGAAGGCCCGATACCAGTGGGTTGACAGGTAAGAAATGATCAGTTTTATGCCAATATTTACATCTAATATTTCTTTTAACATTTTACATTACAAATAATGTTTGTAATTTGAGGAAAGGAATACATTTGCATCATTACATATGACATTTACATTATTATGTATCATTACTGAATACACTGCATGAACTTAGTGAATGATATAAATGTTTTTTACATTTAGGGATACATTTTTCTTTTTTTTTCTCTTTCAGAGATTGTTGTGCAGCATTTAAGGTGGCGGAATCTCTTCCAGGAGAGCATCTGAACTGGGAAGCTTGGCAAACACCTGAGGCTATTGTTGCTGAGGCCACTACTGGAAGCCTGCTCAACTCATGTGCATCACGGTCCCACTACAACACCGATATAACCATCAAACTGGACTTATTTCATTGTATGCGGCGGTTCCTCCGTGAGTGTGTCTCTGAGCATCATCCTCTGTACAGTTCCTTTGCCCAGTTCCTTTCTGCTGCCTTTTCCGTGGTGGACCAGGAAGACCTACAGAGGCTTAAAGATGCTTATACATTTTGCGGAATTCACCCTGCCAACCCCACGAAACAGCACATTCGTGTACACTGCAGAACAAAGATTCCACAGCCTGAGGAGCTCATCCAGAGAGTTGAGGGAGTTTTCCGGCACTTTTACCTTACTCAAGATCCAAACGGACTTCCTCTCTTCAAGCCCTCTATGCTGAAGGCATGGCGGATTCAACGGGTACACATGCTGCGAGGTTGCCTCAGTGATCCAGAGGTAGAAGGTGCCATCTTGTACAGGCATGGAGGGATGGTGCAGCTAAATCATGTGCAAGGTGAAGGAGCTAAAGTTCCTGTCTGGATCCCCATTAGAGGCACATCTCAACAGGAGGGGTACCACTTCCATCAAGCTCAGTGGGTCACTGGAACACGTGTTTCCATAGAGCTGTTTCAAGCTCAGGGGATGACAGGGGTGGCACGGTGGAATTATCAACGTCTGGTGGACCTGAAGCAGCCAGATGTTTCCCTTCCAGCTGTTTTCGATCCAGTTCTGATTGAACAACTCAATGCCGTTTCTAAAAGGGTCCTCGGAGATGAGAAGTATCCTGCTCTTCATCTTTCAACCACAGACACTGGAGAGAAGTTTGGCCTGGAATATGTTGAGCCTGGTTGCCGTCCAGTTCCTCTTGATTGGGATAAGCATAGGAAAAGTACAGGCTCTACCTATGCCCTCCATACACCTCCTCCTCTATCCAACCCACCCATGGCCCTGTCAGGGACTCCTCAGGCATCCTCCATGACTCCAACCAGAGTGTTTCGGTTTCCAGCATGCCCGTCTGGTGATGTTGCTTTTGAACCGGACGCATCGGTACCTGAGCCCAAGCTTAAGACAGGTGAACATCTGACAAACAAGTAGCTGACAAAAATTAAGCGTCACCAGCAGTAATCAAATTGTATTTATCTTGATTCTATGTATATTACATAACCTTGTAGTCTTCTTGTCACAATGTTTGACATGTCACTTACTAGACTTTTAGATAGCAGATAATAGTAATAGCCTCACCCTAAAAATCTAGCCGTCTAGGTTCATTGTTAATCTGGGTTTTTACCTAGACGAGTATGTGAGTTCTGTTTTGTTTTTTTTGCTATCAGGGCCAGAATGATTTACTGCACTCTTATTTTTTTTCTGTTACAGAAAGCCCATACCCCCCATCTCTGCCTCTGCTGGCCTCACCAATCGCCGCTCGGACTGGACCTGTGAAGACTGGGGGCAGGATCTTTGTCTTGGACCACAAGCGTTGGCCAGCCCCTATGAAGAAGGTCATTGACGACCTCCTTAATAAACACAGAGGACACAAGGACATGCTCAAGCTTGTGGACCAAGATTATGCTGCTCTAGTTCACAACTCCTGTAAAGACCCAAACAACATGCTCCACCCAACAACCAAAGTCCACATTTCACAGTACATAAAGCATCTCAGCAAGATGATAAACACAGCATCCTCAATAAACACTAGCCCGGAAAAACTCCACGAGAGGCAGCAACTCTGGTACACTCTGACACAGGGAAGTGGGACTATGACTATACCAGTTGTTACCATGCCTGTCTCAGTAGTAAACCCCCCTCCTCCTGTTCAGACCCATGCCACACCTCTGACACAAGACTCCATTGAGGAAATGCTTAAAAACATCATGGAGAAGCAACAGGAACAACCGAGACCTCCACATCCAGCACAAAAGAGGGCACAAACAAAAACATGTCTTTCCTGTGGCCAGCCAAAATCTAAGTATCTGAATGATGGTTCGTCCATCCACTTGTTTTACCAGCAAGGACCCGTCAGATATTTCTACTGCTCCACAAAGGTCTTCAAAGTTTATGGTGGTGAAGGATTGACAAATCCAAGAATGCCGTTTGAAGACTTTTCAGAGACAGAGTTTTTTCAGCGGGAACTGGATGCAACAAAGATGAAGGCGGAGAAGAGAGGGCAACAGAAGAGGAAAAGGAGTGAACCTGAATACACAGGCCGCAAGTGTCGTTTTTGTAAACTGGAACTAAAGCAAGGCCCAAACAGCCCTCACATTCACACGGGTTTCTCTGGAATGGCAGGGAAGTACATTTACTGTCCTTCAAAAATATTTTCTTCATACAAGGACCTGGGCATGAAGAATGAGATGACCTGGACAGAGTTTGAAGATTCAGAATTTTATGAGATGGAAAGACAAAGATGGAAGTCAGGAAAGGGAAAATAAGAAAGTGACAGTTGTTTTTCTGATGTTTTTCTGTGTCTAGTTCTTTTTTTTGGTATTTCATAGTAGTAAGTTGTCTTCTTCTTATAATGATCCAGTAAAAAAAAAAATAATATGACGATTGTCGTGTTACTGTTCCCAAGAATGATCAGTATTTTTTTATTTTTTTATATTGCTGATAATTTCAGCATTCGTCTTTAACATAAGTAAATAATGTATAGTGAGAAATAAACCACAAATAATGTGGAGTTGGTAAAGTAATTGCCCCCCCCCCACCAAAAAAATATTTATTAATATAAAGTGCAAATATTTATATTATTATAAATTAACATAAGTAATTAATGTATAGTGAGAAATAAAACACAAATGGTCCAATGTGGAGTTTGTAAAGTAATTCCCCCTCCCCCCAAAAATATTTATATTATTATAAATTAAATATAATATTTATACACATATTTTTCAAAATAATAATAATCTGTCAGACTATTAAAAGTTCACCCAGAGCGGGATTCGAACCCGGGTCTCGCTGATTTTATAATGTTATTTCAGCAACGCCAGCAGCGTCAGACCACGTGGAAAATGCTTCAATTTCATTGGCTGTCACTGAATGCCAGCTATTCACGGCTTGCCTCCGCGCTCTGGTCAAGCGTTCTAACCGCTACACCAAGCGGCCACTTAGAGACAATGCACCCCAGAGACGTTAATAAGCCACTCGACTTCTTTGAAAGCAAGTGTACTTCTTTGATAAGTGACGAAGTAAGCCTGTTATAATAATAACTTGGTGTTATTTGATCTTATTGGTTTAGAAATTTATATTTAAATAAAACCCTACACACTTCTTTTCTAATTACACGTGATAAAATCTAAAGGCTCACTGTGTTAATATTTATTGTGCTTAAATTTGATCTTAATAAGATTTGATTTAATTTGAATTCTACATTTGTACTGTAATTATAGTACTGTGATTATGAATTCGGTCAACTACAGTGTTTCACTTGATGTTATCGTGTAACGCTTGGATTTAGAAAACCGCTTGGTTACAAAAAAACGGATTCGGGAATCTAAACTGGGGCTCGAATACAACACTTCCGGTATTGCGCAACCGCATCTGGACAAAACACGACGCGACACAAAACAATTATAATAAATTAAACCAAGTGTATTAAACAAGACAGACAGATAAATAAACAAACACGGTGCACCACAAACCAATATATACAAATATAATACAAATAGAAAAAAGTGTGTGCGCGATGTATGCGGGTGTGTGTGTGTGTGTGTGTGTAAGATAGTCCAGTGTCTGAAATATGGCAAAAGTTATGAATGGGGTGAGTTGGAGAGATGGATCGATCTCACCAGATGAAGATGGAAGTTCTGGGAGATCGAGAAACGGAATGAGCTGGGTACTGAATGAAAATAATCCACAGTCTCAAACAAAATGCAGCGCGTTTTTTTCTGTCTTCATCTCTCCGTGCCGGCCTCAATGCCGGTTCCGGCTTTATGCCGGATCATGTGACCCACGTCACTTCCGGGTTCCCTTGCGACGCGATCGCGCATGCGCGGGAACTTGCCCGGTGACCAAACCACTGTCAATGGGGAACCAGAAACCGCTAGGGCACGCCTTCGGCCACAGGTGAGCAGCATTAGCTCCATAACCAATTCCCTGTGTATGAAGGAGTCCCTTTTGTGTGGCTGCGCTACATAGACCCCCCCCCAAGCCTCCGGCGTCTGAGGAGAACGTCCGCACAAGCGCTTTAAATTAGTCACACTGACATCGGCTTTTTGTTGGTAGCCCCAAGACCTTGTGTATTTAATTGGCCCTTTTCTGGTTTTTTTCTCTGCTGGACCCTCCCACTGGGGTGCTCGCTTAGCAGAACATATTTTTGTTGTGGAGGAGGGAGGTCGAGTTTGGATCCAAACCAGTTCTCCCGAGTGAAAGTGCGCTGCTTCGCCCCGGGTATTGAGACATCTGGCTTGTCTGGATCTGCGGTGTTCTGCTCTTTGTTGGCCCTCCTCCATGATAAGTCTTTGTCGGGGTGATGATGGATGTTGTGTCTTGTGTCGTTGGCAAACGCTGCAAGCTTTGGTATAACGCCACACGTCCTTCCGCACAGTCGGCCACCACGCCACCTCTAATAACCTCAGCAGGGTTTTCAGTTGTCCCCAGTGTCCTCCCAGAGGATTGTCGTGGTAGTATTGAAGGAACTCTCTTATTAGTGACTGGGGGACAACGAGCTGAAATTTCTCTCCTTTTCTTACCGGTACCCGGCGATATAGCACGCCCTGACGACCTTCGAAGGTGACCCTTTGATCTTGTATGCCTCTTTGATGATCTTTGGAGAGCAGCTTCGTGATCGTTGGGTCGTTCTGTTGGGCTCTGCTGATCTCGCTCAGGTCGCTCGGGAAGCTGGAGGCCTCTTTAGTGGACATGGTGGGTAGACGTGGGGTGTCAGCTCCTTTCAGCGGCGGGGGTGCTCGGGGTATGGCATCTGGACCAGGAACAAAGCGGTCCTCGTGATCTTTCTCTCCCCTAGCGCCTCTCTTCACCTGTTTGTCCTTGGAGCTCGCAGATCCTCTTAACGCCCCTCTCGTATTGCTGTTCTCCCGGGCTCGCCCCATCTGTTCTTCCTCGGAGATATCAGGTTTTCCTATGAGACAGATGGTGGGGTGATCATTGGCGGAGTCTCCCAGGCATTGCTGTGGCCGCTGTACCGGAGACCTCAGGTTGTCTTCCTCTTCGTCGAGGTCGTCATCCAGTATGAATGCTGCCGTGAACGCCTGTTTAAAAGATTGCCCGTCCTTTACCTTGCCTTTCTCCCTCTTCCACCAACTGAGAGCTGGCCCTCGGAGAACTGTGCCGAGGGTTCCCAGCAGCTCTGGTCGGGTCAGGGGTCTGATCTCCATATACTTCTCCGCTTGTTCGATGAAGTTCCTCACCTCAGCTGTCTCTGACGCGTCGCAGAAGGCTGGGAACTCCACACAGATGGATGGATGAGCATTAAGAGAAGAAGAAGAAAGTGGGGAGGAGAGCAGAGCCGAGGAGTGTGCTGGAACACCAGGAGGAACGTCGTTGCCATTAGTAGTGCTTGGTGGGTTTACCTTGGCCGTGGATGTAGTGGTTGGAGTGCTGGGCAGATGTTGAGCAGGAGCTGGAGGGGATGCAGGGGTGCAGGCCTGTAACCTGTGTGTGGTGGGCGTACTGGTGAGACGCAGTCTCTTCATCCGGTTTTCCCAGATGACGTCCCGTCGCAGAAAACAGTCAACGATGGCTCTCTCCATTTTTTCGAGAGCCTCCTGGCAGTAGCGCTGCAGCCCTTCCAAGCTCGCGTCCACTGCGTCACGAAAACTGATTTCCCGGTTGAGACTGCTGTCTTTGGATTGTCTATAATCCTGCTCCATGGAGCTCACTTTACCAGTAAGCGCCACCATGTCCATCTTGCATTGATTAAGTTCCGTACGTAATGTGTGCACTACCTCTATATCAGTCCCATGAACAATAAAATCATCATTTTCATTATTGTCATTATCATGGCTATCTGATATATATAAAGAATTAATCAATGCAGATAATTCAGCTGTAGGGTTACGGCGCGTATTCAAAGCATTCTCTACATCTACCAGCATCTTATAATCTACTACACAGTCGGCCTTAGCCGCACTACTAGCATTAGCCTTAGCTTTAGCACTAGCATTAGCGATGTTAACATTATCGTCCATTTTGTTCAGCCACATCACACAAAACCGGAAAATATCCCAAAATACAGATTCCCCGTGCGTACGGGCCACTACTATGTAACGCTTGGATTTAAAAAACCGCTTGGTTACAAAAAAACGGATTAGGGAATCTAAACTGGGGTTTGATAACAACACTTCCGGTATTGCGCAACCGCAGCTGGACAAAACACGACGCGACACAAAACAATTATAATAAATTAAACCAAGTGTATTAAACACGACAGACAGATAAATAAACAAACACGGTGCACCACAAACCAATATATACAAAATATATGCAAATAGAAAAAGTGTGTGTGCGATGTACAGTGGTGTGACAACCAGACTGCTCATTACCGTCGCACTCACCGCCGTGGAAAGCGGCAGCGGCCAAAATAAACCAGGAGCATTTCAAAATAATTCGTGAAATGACCGCCAGGTGGCGCAAATTGACATTTTCCGTCGTCTCGGTTTTTAAATATATTCAGAGCTTAAGTCATAATAAAGTCAAAACAATATGTTGTAGCAAAGTAATACTACAATTATGATAATTTACACATCCAACAAACATGAAAAACTATAAATATAAAAAAATATGAGTTAGAAAAAATTGGTTTTATTTTGTTTAGACAGACTCTCTGTTTTTATCTGTTTAGTGTTATTATTAAAGAAAACAGCACAAACAACAGCACTAGGGCTTTAAAAAATTTTTTATTTCGACAATACTTACAGTTGTTAGAGTTTAAGACATCAAGATTTAAATATAGAAATAACTACAACAAATAGAGCAAACTTCCAGAATATATAATAAAAAAATAAATCAATAAAAAGATGTATGCAGTATAATCGTGGCCTCTCATTTCATTATTCGCTCGCACTTCGTCCGGCACTGAACCAAAATTTATTGTCTTACATTTGTGAATAAAATATCATTGTTTTTTTCAGATATTTGTCTGTACAAAATAATATTTATGCAATATAATCACGGACTCTTGATTCGTTATTCGTTTGCAATATAAACCAAAATACATTAACCATATAATACAAACCAAAATATAAACCAAAATATTTAATTTGCTGTATTAAATATTTATGCCGTCTCATCAAGGATCCAAAGATTGCGTTGTACTAAATAATATTTTTGCTGATTTTTTTCTGCTATTCACTGTATGTTTATATTAAAAAAATATGAGTTTAGACTGTTTAGACAGACTCTCTGTTTTTATCTGTTTAGTGTTATTATTAAAGAAAACAGCGCAAACAACAGCACTAGGGCTTTAAAAAAAAATTATTTCGACAATACTTACAGTTGTTAGAGTTTAAGACATCAAGATTTAAATATAGAAATAACTAAAACAAATAGAGCAAAACACATTGGTTTTATTTTGTTTAGACAGACTCTCTGTTTTTATCTGGGCCCGGTTTCTCGAAAGCTTCTTATCGCTAAGTAGTTCTTAAGTTGTACCTTAACCTCTCTCTTAACGTTATGGCGCATTTCCCAAAACGTTCTTACGCTAAGTATCTCTTAGAACTAATAGAGTGACTTTTAATTAGCCTATTTCATAATGTGACTAATGCATTAAAATTGCCAATCACTATTAATATTAAACAGGTGGCGAACAATTAGGCAGCGTGGTGTTGTGTTAAACTGAAGACGGCGCCGTCCGTGGAGCCGTGTGGGTCATGTACATTTTTCCTTTAGACATAACTTCAGCCCTTTTCATATTTTCCCCGTGGTCGTTATTAAAAAAATATTTAAATAAAAGTTTTGCCTTCCAAGGCAACAGATTATGGAGCTTCTTGAGCTGCTCAGACCTGCGCGTGCCAGACCAACGCGTCGTACTTACACTCCCTGTCCCGATGTCCAGCTGCTCGCTGCTTTTTGTTTAAAATATGTTTCATTCATCATTAGCCATTATCCATGACTTTATGGGTTTTGACACGTTTTATTTTTATGAAATTTGATTTAGTTAAATGAGAAAATAACCATGGGAGTTTCAAACCCCGCATCCATTCATGTTTCTGTGTGATTGTAATGTTTAATACCCCTACAGTATTCACTTACTGTATGCGGTTTGACTCGCTGTGAGATGCGGTGTGTTATACCCCTATCTCACCTGCTCGGTCTCGCGCTGTGACCGTAGGCTTGATCATGATTCACCTCGAGTCTTTGCGCTGTGATTACGTTTCCATGTTTCCGCGTGAAAAATTCAACGTTTCATTTTTTGCTGGTCCTCGCGGAAGCTTGCAGAACTTCGCGGAACGTTAAAGGAACATGGTGGGCAATCGCGGCAGCTCACGGAGATGAGTCAGGCCACACAGGTGAGAGAGGGGTATTATGCACCGTGATTTGCCTCGAGTGACCGGCGCCCGACGGTCCGCGAAGATCTTCCGCATGTTAAACATGTTTATTTTTTTTGCGTGGTAAGATGGAAACGTAATAACAGCACCAAAACTCGCGCCGAATCATAACGAACCGCACTTACGGCCCCGCGTGTGAGATAGGGGTATTAAACCTCCACTCTGTCATCTCATCGTATTCATTCCATAAGTGCGCTATACAACCAGTGTGTAAGTGTGTAAGTGTGTACAAACAACAGCACAATGCATGTGTGAATGGCTGAAACGTTAAGTCAGATGAACGCGCGCGGCGATATGAGAGATTAGATCTTTCAGCACGCCGATGTCAGTCACTAGCAAGGAGCATTTACTGATCACATTTAAACAATTTATTCATACAGATGTACATGTTTTATAGGTTTGTTACTGAAGAACTGTGGCAGCGGGCACACCTAAAAATAAACGCAGGATTATTTTTTTATAGTTTTATATAAATAAAAAATGCTTTTATAAATGTGGGCTGTTATCTACAGTACTTCAGTACTTATATTTCACGTCTGTGAGGCGAGTATACACGGAGTTTGGGTTCATTTTCTGCACTCAAAAAAATGATGTGTTGGATTTAATTAACTTTTTTATGGCAACAGGTTCCACATAACAATGTGCTGTTGAGTTTAAGTAACATTATCTATTTCATTAAACGTAAGTTTTTATGTAAAGATAATGTAATCTTGTTTAGTTGAATCAAATTAACAATCTTGTTTTTACTTTAAACTATTAACTTAAGTTCAACTGAATTATATATTTTACATACAACCAAAATAAAATTCAGGGTTTTTTTTGGTTTACATTACTTTATTCAGTCAGTGCATTTTGTTTATTTTACACATCTTTACCATTTGTAAAACATCTGTACACTGTAAACATTTCAATTCTACATTTCAATTCTACACATTTAACAAGAATTATGTACAGAATCTTGTGCAAAACCCACCAAACACTGTCTCAATGTGTTTTTCTTACTCTTAAGTAAAATAAAATGAATACATTTAGCTCTTACATAAAAAAATACACTTAAAGATATAGATTTTGACCAAATAAATTTTAAAACTACTTTCCATTCTCTTATTAAAAGCACACTGTAAAATACAAAAAAAAAAAAAAAGTATTGCCTATAAATTCAATTAAGTGAGTCCCTTGCAATCTATGCCTCCATTAACTTGGGAAAAATCAATACTGAAAAGTATACTGTAACATGGTCAGTCCTGGAACAAATGAACTGCAACAAGCCAAAAGTGCAACATCAGTAAGGAAACAAGTACAGTACCACCTCTTGAACCTTGCCTCAACTTAGTACTTACAAAAGAAGTTTAGTTTTCAGGGCATGGACCTTGTTTGACAGCTTGTTGTCATCTAGCTCCATAAAAACCTTTTGAAATGTTTCAAATGTGTATCTCAAGACTTGTGGGTAGGCCAAGTTCAGTGCATAAATTAGACCCATCAGCATAGAACACGCATTGGCAACATTGTTTAGGTTTTCAAGAATTTTGATGCCTTCAACGATGATGCCAACATCTTGGTAAGGGTCTGTGGCATGTGCCCCTTCAGGTTTGAAGACGTAGATTCCTAAGGTGGTGTTGCGCATTGAGGTTTGGGTTTCATCGTTGTCAACATCCTAAAAAAAAAAATTAATAAAAAAAAATATGTAATTACATAAAATCCAGGTGTAAAGGGAAATTTGTTTAAAGATGTTTAACAGACTTAAATTACCATGTACTCCTTCACAAGGTTTGAGGGGTCTTCATTTACATAAACAACGAGGGCTTTTAGGATGCATTCACGTCTTTTTTCGATGGGGACATCCTGAAAAAGTGTGACAGAAGCCATTATTAGCAGTTTGCTTATTCACAATTGCAAAATTTGTTCTAATATTTGTTCTAAATGTAGATGCATAAATCCCAACTCTGATGCTGCTGAAAGATATGGTAAAGCTATTCACAAGCCTTGAAACGAAAACATAACCTTCCCCCCCCCCCCCCCTAAGAGTTCAGATGCAATGCTCTCTAAATCGAAGGTGGCATAGAGTTTTGCATTAGAACTGCCAGGCTTTAGATGCATTTCACAGAAAAAGAAAAAAAAAACATGGTTTCATTACACAAGTGCATAATAACTGAAAGAAAAAAAAATATTGCCAGATTTCAAATTATGAGTTTAGAGAGAAAATACCTGATCCATAACTGACAGAATGTTGTTGATCTTCTGTCCTGCTGCTCCTCCTTTCTTTCTGAAAACACTGATTAGCAGAGTTGAGAATTTATCGAGCTGACTCATGAATTTGGACACCAAAGGGATCGTTGTAATTCTACTGAATTCCACAGACACCTAATAGTTTTAAAAGGAAAAAAAATTAGTGTATTATAATACTGTAAGGACTGTAAAAACTAACAATATGTCTTTAACACTTACAGATGACATAAAATTACCACAAATTAACCAACCAAATAAATGTGAATAATCCTTCAAAATTCTAAATTACAACCATCAAAGTAATTATAGCTGACATTACAAAGACTTACCTCTTGTTCATTAAAGAGGGCTGGCCATCTGTTCTTAAATTCACCAATGAAAGGCAAATCCTCAACCACTTCATGCCTCCTAAGTGAAAATGTTTTGTCCATCAGCACCCTAATAACCTGCTCATTGTTCCTTTTAGTCACCTCAGAGAGTAGTGCAGTTCTTTGACTTTCAAGTGTTTCTTTTGTTTCTCCCAATGGATAATCTGGACAATAGTTTACTTCAGCTTTTTTAGGTTTCTTCACTTGGTTAGGACTTCCCACTGATCCTTTTCACTTATGTGAGTTGATGTTGAGCTCAGAACATCCGATGTTCCTCAATTTTGTTCGGAAGTTTGCCATCTTGTATTTTAAACTTATTTTCCAGCCATAGTAGCCACTTGCAGAGCCTTTTTCTTTGAGGCAAGGGAACTTCTGTACTAAAGCAGCAGCTACATCATCAAGATCTGCAGTTGAAGGATATGCCTTGTACTTTATTATTTCTGATGCTAAAGCATCCAAAATGTCAGACTTCAGCTTGGTATTGGGGCTAAAAACAGTACCATCTTTTAGATAAGCAAGTTGAGCTTTTTGCAATTGCATCTCAGCATCAAAACTAAACTGTTTTATTGGGAAACTTCGAGGCCACCCTTGACTTCTAACACCGCTCAGAGAATCTGGAGTAGATTGTGCAGATGAATGTGAGGATGAGATGATGTCTGTGTCACTGGATGATCCTGAAGACATCGCGGTTACTTCTGGTACAGATGGAGCAAAAGAGCAACTTGGAGCAGAAGAGCAACTTGGAGATGAAGGCAATTGAATCACCTTAAGTGTGGCTCTGTCCTGAATGTCTGAAGTTGAACTGAGGTTAACAAACTCACTGAAATCGGGATCTTTGAATTGAAGTCGAAAATTTTCATGGACTCTGAGTTGTGTTTGGATTTCTCGTTTAAGGTCATTCAATGAGTCTGGTATACCAGTTGGGAGTATTAACTTTTCATAGTTGTCATCTCCCAAGATTACTAGAAGCTTGGCTGAGATAGCCATCACATTAAATCTTTCTGAAAGAGATAGACGGATAAATATATTAGTAAATTGCCAGCAAACTAAGCTTAACTATTGACTATAAAATTGACACTATGAAATTAATTTTGGAAATGTAAAACTTTTTATAAGAAATTGTTAACAGTTTGTGCTATAGCCCTCTAACAAAAAACCCAATAGTTGTCATTTCAGAATTGACAGTAGCCCTACAGAACTTCAGTGGCTGGATACTGCACCTCATCAATTAGTATGTGTCTTTTTAGGGTAATCATTCGGACGCCTCCAACCATATAGTCAGCAAGAGGGTGTGGGTCATTGTGGGAAAGTAAAAAAAAATTCATGAGTTAGCACCAATTCAAAGGCCCTGAAGTGCTCGTGATACCATGAAGACAATTTTTTAGCAATGAAAGCAAGACTGTTATTGATTATGCAAATTTGTGTAATTTCAGCAAATTCTGGAAACCCACAAAGAGACCCATAGGCAAGAATCATGCCATTGCGATATGTAATGCCATCACAAGAGGCATTCCGAGCAACACTGACAGTGGTGATACCAGGATATCTAGCATTAAGGCAATGTATAACATCCTCTTTTAGGACCTCAACAGCGACATTGGAGACACGAGTGACCAGAAAAGTGGTCTTTTCACAGCTGGGTATGTGAAGGTTATATCCAGCCATTAATTGGTGCTTACTTGACAAAGTCAATGTAATGTTTTTGAAGCAATTTGTGTGCCTGACTACTTGCTTGAAGTAGCTATGCTTTGATTCAAAACGCAATGTCCAAAGAAAAACCAAAGGACCATAGCAGCGAATCATTTCCGGATAATGCTCCAAATAGTGATGTTTTGGAAGCAGTTGTTTACTTGGGAACAGGTCCTGATGTTTCTGGCGGTGTTCAGAAATCTTGCATTCCAGAAAGGCAATGGTCTCATCTGTATGAACTAAAGACAGAACCAGTTCCACAATATCCTTCAAGTCTAAAATTATGAGCCACACAGGTTCATCTGTAGGCACCAAATGCCCAATAATCAATGGCAGTAATCTTAACATGCACCAATTTTCGTGTGCATTGCCACCAACTGATCTTCTGCTTGCAAATGTCGGTGGCACCAGTTGAGGTCGGTTTCTTTTATCACCCCACTTGTAGGGAAAATTATGAATAAGCTCATTTAGCTTATCAAGAGACAAGATCTTCTTTGAAATAAGTACAGCAAAGCACTCTGCCAGCTCAACTGGTACTATGCCTTCAAAAAGATCATGAGCCAAATCAGGAGGGTAGCCTGTTGTAACATTGAAGTAGTTAAGGCTGCCACTGAAAACACATGCTTTTTTCACACCAAGGAAATTTACGTTATTTTCCAAAGCATGTTTCACATGAACTTGGTGTTCTTCTGCAGTCCGAAGTGTAAACTTGCCTTTACTCACTTCATTGCTCTGAAAATCTTTACGAGAAGCTGTACAAAATCGACAGCAGTAGTCACCTGAAAAGTTTTCAATAAAGCCAGCCATAGAATGAGCGGCAAGGTTATCGGCCACAACACACTGCACTGTTCCTTTAAGAAATGTTCCTGGTTTGTGGACATACACACCTTGCTGTTCCAAAGTTTGAAGATCTTGCAACAGAGGTTGCAAGATTTTGGCAAATCCATGTGTCTTCACATCTTCTGTTTTGCACAAAACTGCAAGATTAATTGAAGACAATGCTGACTGAAACACTGTTGGTACATTACCTAAAATCCAGTAGATTGCACATAACTTGTGCTTCTTTCTTGATGTTCCGAGAGGGTTGCAAATTTCAAAGTCATCAACATAAAAGCACACAGATATCCTCAACTCCTCTGAAAAGAAATTATTTGTTTTAAAAAACAGACCATCTTGTATTGATCTGTACTGATGGGCATCTCTTCTTAATTGTTGAGAACTGTGATTTTCAACCACTTTGTCAAGTAGGTCATTCTGACCTAATAAAATCTGCAAAGACTGAAGTATTGGAACATACTGATAAGTTCTGTTTCCCTTGGCTTCAAGAACATACTCTACAGGGTCTACAACTTTAAAATGTTCCCTGTAATATTGTTTACGCTTAAATGCTGATGATAGCAGACCCCCACACTTTATTAAAGTGAGTAAAGGGTTTGTACTCAGAGCTGTAACAAGTTCTTTTGCCAGAAACTCATTATCAATTCTGTGTTTTTGTAATGTGTCTACAATTATTCTGCTAGACAATGGAAAGGAAGCATCACTTAGTAAATAATGCAGATCCTCCAATAGCTCATCAACAGCAGTGCCTGGGACATGGTAGTAATTCTCCAGCCTTAATAGCAGGGAAGCTAATTTAAGTTCTACCAACTCAGTCAAGTTCTCTGGAACCTCATCTTTATCGATACAGCTCGAACTGTCGTCTATCACAGAAGAATCAGTTTCTTTGTTCAAAAGACTGTCTTCAGATACCCCACTTACCTCTTGCATTTTCACTATTCCTTCTTTAAAATCTGATATTGAACACTGACCATGTTTTTGGCTTTTATGTGATTTGAATGTGCCATACACGTTTGTTTTAAATGAGCAATCCTTAAACATACAACTTACTGTCTCATGACTGCGCAAGTGATTATTAATATGAAGAAAGTAATCTGTTACTGAAGGAATGCCAGTGGCAGCACAAACATGGCAATTTATTATTGAAGTTTCACTAATATTTTGCCTTTGAGGTTGCTTCTCACTGCCATGTGATTTGCATAAGTGGGACCGCAGAGCATTCCATGTTTTAAAAGTGCATGGACAGTGAGTATATACACATGGATATGCTTGTCTTCGGCCATAGTGTCCATGTACTAACCTGAAGTGTTTTAAAAGCTTTGATCTGGATGTGTGAAATGAACCACAATCTTTGCACAGCCACTTGAGGGACTCCGGAGGCATAACACCAAAACTCTGAAAGGAAAAGAAGTCACCAATTATTATTATTTAATTATTTTACATTTTTTGAAGAAAAAAAAGGAAAACTGCCAATTACTGTAACTGATTTGGATGACCTAATCAAAAAGCTTATTTAGCAAAATGCCACCTTATTTAAGATGCATTAGATGTGTTTATTTCAATGTGGTTTTTTTTTACATTAAGTAGAAATGCTACACCATTATTAAAGCAATTATAAGAGCCAATCTCAATATAAAGTCAGCAAAGTTTCTTACCTGTGTCTCCACACGAACTGCACAAAATGGCGTTAATTAGAAGAGAAGAGTAAACCATGTGCGTTCTGTCTGCGCATGCGCCGATATATAGCTCCCCTGTTGATCAAGGTGTGGTACTGCAGAAGCAACATAACCGTATTTCATTCATTTAACGCATGTGAGTTGTGTAAATGTGAAAATTACTTTTTAGAATTTCGTCAAAACAAATATTTTACGTTTTTTGAAGAAAAAAAAAAAGGAAAACTGCCAACTGATTTGGACGACTTAATCAAAAAGCTTATTTAGAAAAATGCCACCTTAATTAAGATGCATTAGATGTGTTTATTTCTACGTTGTTTTTTTTTATTTGACATTAATGGTACACCATTATTAAAGCAATTATTGGTAATTAATACTAAACCAAAGGACAAAAGAACTTTATTTGCACACTACTATCTATTTACACATAAATGGAGAGATTGCTACTCATTAACAACTGAAAAAAAACTTATTTGTCTTTTTATGGGAGAATTGATATTTCCAAGTGCAACAAGTGGAAAACATTATAAAGGAACAACAACGGAATGCAGAGTGACTAATAATTATGTGAAAACAATGTCAATTAACCGTGAAATACATCTGGATTTTATGTAAATCTGTAATTTACAACTCTAATCTTTGAAAATCTCAATATACAGTCAGCAAAGTTTCTTACCTGTGTCTCCACGCGAACTGCACAAAATGGCGTTAATTAGAAGAGAAGTGTAAAGCATGTGTGTTTTGTCTGCGCATGCGCCGATATATAGGCATGCGCCCCCTGCTGATCAAGGTGAGGTACTGCAGAAGCAACACAACTGTATTTCGTTCATTTAACGTAGGTGAGTTGTGTAAATGTGAAAATTACTTTTTAGAATTTCGTCAAAACAAATATTTCAATTTTAAAGCACAAACTTAAGTGCATTATATAATTCAAATTTATTTATATTCTCTGAACCAACAACAGCAGTGTTTCATTTTTTTGAGTGTGACGCGCTCAAGTTCACCGAAAACAATACAGAACCCCGTTTAGTGTAATTTATTTCATTTAATAAATCTACTACAAATTTAAAGAACACAAAATATAAGATGACACAAGACCCTGGATTCGTTTTTCGTTTGCAGTATAAAACCAAAATACATCTTACTATTTTTAAGAGATTTGTTTTAAAAAAAATATAAAAAATAAATAAAAAAAAATTCAGATATTTGTCAATACAAAATAATATTTATGCAATATAATCACAGGCTCTTGATTCGTTATTCGTTTGCCATATAAACCAAAATACATTAACCATATAATATAAACCAAAATATAAACCAAAATATTTAATTTGCTGTATTAAATATTTATGCCATCTCATCAAATTCGCAACTCACTCCGAAGAGCATCCTTCTCTGCCTTGCAAACTCCCAACTCACTTGAAATTTAATATCGTATATAATATTTAATATTGGCATAATATCCCTGCCCCAATTCTCACAGCTGTACAGTATGAATTGAAATAATAACAGTAGTGTTTTTCTTTACTGAATAGGCAGAGCCTCTGAATAGGCAGAGCCGTTGATGTCTTTGGTTTCGGCTGTGAGTGGATGCGCTGTAGTAATCCACGTTTTATACAAATTACATAACCTTTTTTCAGTCATGATATACTAACATATATTTCAGTCATGATTTCAGTCATGATATACTAACATATTTTTTGCCGTGTAGTGCGCGCGCAACATCTAAAGGGCGAGCGTTCACACAGCTGACCAAATCGTCATTAGCGTGCCCCTCCCCCAAACAGCGCAGCGAGGAGCATTTACATTTAAACAGGTTTTACAGGTGTGCTTTGCAAAGTCAGACACATACAAATGCAAATGATACACCCCCCTAAGGGTGAATAGCTGTTCTCACTTACAGTATACACTCGGAGAAACTAGAATGAGCAAGAATGAGATTTTTCTTACCATAACATGTAGTGTTATTAATCACTCTACACTGTTTTTAATTACTTTTAATTTCATTTATAAATAAACAAACCAAATAAAATTATTCCATGTGTATTTACCCTTTGTAAAATAGCATTAAAAATGATGGGTCGTGTATCGAGCGATTAAAAAACAATACAAGGCACGTTATGATAAGGAACCTTTCTACAGTACAGTATCTCTTCCATTTCAGTGATTAAAAAACGGTAAAAATGTCAATTTTGGAATCCACAGACGCTCAAACAGCAAAAGAACATGATAATAATAATCAAAATAATATTATTATTCTTTTTGCTTTTTATGTCCACCATTTAATAATGATTTAATTATCAATAATTAAAGCTGCTCACATCGCGCGCTTTCACTTTAAAAATGCAGTGTTTAATCAGCAAGTATATGTCGCCTCTCTTTATGATTGATAAATATTCTGACTGAAACAAATCTGCTCGTGTCGGATTGTTCATTTTTTATGAAAGAGGAGGGGAAACGTTTGCATGATCCCGCGTGTGCGCCTTTAACTTTGATCTAAAGTCAGATGAACGCGCGCGTCGATATGAGAGATTAGATCTTTCAGCACGCCGATGTCAGTCCCTATAGCAAGGAGCATTTACTTACATCTAAACTGAGTCATTTACATAAATCACTGATCACATTTAAACAATTTATTCATACAGATGGTTTATAGGTTTGTTACTGAAGAACTGTGGCAGCGGGCACACCTAATAATAAATGCCGGATTATTATTATTTTTTTATTTATAGTTTTATATAAATAAAAATGCTTTTATAAATGTGGGCTACTGTTATCTACTTCAAATATTTGTTAAAACAGCCAGGAAACTCACTCTGACCATTTTAATAATTCATTGATAAATTAGTGATTCCTCGTCGTCTCCACAGCAGTGAGCGCGCCTATAATTCACTTCTCATACGAATTACATAATCTAATAATTTTTTTCATTAGTTTATATTAAACCAGATATTTCTCTTTCTATAAGTATATATTTTTTCTAATTACAGTACGGGGTTGTTGTTCTTGCCATGTTACTGTGTGTGCTTTGCCATCTCAGACACATGCAAATACTGTAATATACCTCAAGTGTGAATAGCTGTTCTCACCTACTGTATACACTCGGAGAAACTAAAATCACCACTGTTCATGGTTTCAGCAAACTGGGGAGGATCTTGGATCTTGCTTCAGGCCTCTTCTTAAATTTGTGTAAATTTAAAATGTGAAAGCTGCTCACATCGCGCGCTTTCACTTAAAAAAAAATGCAGTGTTTAATCAGCAAGTATGTCGCCTCTCTTTATGATTGATAAATATTCTGACTGAAACAAATCTGCTCGTGTCGGCTCATATCGGGAGCATTTTTGATGCTTGTGAATAAACCTTTTAGTCAATGTACGTTAAATGTGTGCGCTGTTTAACTTTGCCGAGTTTTGCCGGATTATTATTTTTTTATTTATTTATAGTTTTATATAAATAAAAATGCTTTTATAAATGTGGGCTACTGTTATCTACTTCAAATATTTGTTAAAACAGCCAGGAAACTCACTCTGACCATTTTAATAATTCATTGATAAGTTAGTGATTCCTTTGGTTACGGCTGTGCTGATCATGTCATCTCGTCGTCAGTGAGCGCGCCTATACAGTAATTCACTTCTCATACGAATTACATAATCTAATATTTTTTTTCATTAGTTTATATTACAGCAGATATTTCTCTTTCTATAAGTATATATTTTTCACGTCTGTGCGGCGAGTATACACGGAGTTTGGGTTCATTTTCTGACGCGCTCAAGTTCACCAAAATCAATACAGAACCCCGTTTACTTTATTTATTTAACAAAATCATAAAGTTTTTTCATCATTGTGTGTGCACCTAAATAAAAGTAGAGTCTTATAAAAGCTACAAATTTAAAGGACACAAAATATAAGATGACACAAGACCCTACACGTGTAGCCTTTCTACTGTAATTAAACAGTTTACAATGTTTACGTTGCTTAAATTCGATCCTAAAAAACTGAATTTAATTTTAATTATAAATTTGTACTGTAATGTTACTACTGTGATTATGAATTCGTTTATTTACAATGTTGCACTTTATTTTATCTGCAACGACGTGCAGCTGTGGACGACCTGCGCCTCATTAAGCCTGGAGAGAACGAACTGATGCCTGAGGCGTCAGTCTATAGTTATATAGCGCCACTCAGTGGTAAAAGCCAGCAAACGCACAAACCCAAATGCTGACGCCATACACGCCATACACCGGCGACGGTAGAAGTCGCATACTGCCTGTGCACCCACTGTACATAATGTGTGTGTATATGTATGTCAGTTGTTTTGGCGTATTCATTGAGCTAATTACATTTATCATGCTGCACCATAATCCTAGGTGTTTTTTTCACTCATAGGGAGCATTAAGTGATTTTACATGCATACATCAGACACTGTTTTGCCAAATAGAGCAACTTGTCTAACAAATGTCCTTTCTTTTATTAGGTTGTTCAGAAAGATGAAGCTCAGGCAGAACTTGAGAGGTGCACGATGGCCCTGTTTGTCCTCAGGTAGGAAGAGGACTGTCTTCAGCCTCCACAGGAAATCGGGATTGTGACTTATTGAGTTTCCATCAGTCGCAAATGAATGTTCCATGTTTTACCTCTGCTGATTTTGTTTCAGGAACATTTTCTAATTTTCTTTTGAGTCCAATTAATAAATTTATGTTGCAAAGTTGAGTGTTACTATTTGTAATTTTATGGAGTAATTTATTTTAGTCGCAGAGTATTTAGTTTGGTTCTTCTTTAGCAGGTTTGACAAGGACAAAATGTACCCATTGCAAAATTAAATTTGTGGATAAATGCAGACATATCTTTTTTTTCCTCTCAATTTCAAATTCAGTTAGCAGTGTTGAATGACTGTTGGTGTTTATACATTTTGAAAAAAAAATCTTATTGTTAACATTTTGGATCAAAATATGTTCATTCCACAATAAATGTTTATATAAAGAAATGTGTTTTGAGTGTAAATCAATATGTAATTAAGTTTTTTATGCTTTTATATTTAAATTATGAATGCCTTAAATCTTTATTTGATGCAACTTAAAAAAAGGTAATTTGCTCAACCATTCAAAAGTGGTTTATATCAAGTTTATAATTTCAGATTAAATTTAGTAGAATATTTACATTAAGTAATAGCCAACTCATTTATTTAAATTTAGAACAACTTTAAATATTTGGTTTGTTTCACCTTCAGAAATTAATTTACATGAACTTAAAAATTTTAAGTTAGAGTAAATGGTTTATTTACATTACGTCAATGCTAAAATATTAGGTGTGACAGATTACTTAAATTTTTTTTAAGTTGAGCCAGTGCTATATTTTGCTTTTATTGAGGGGATAATGACAGATTAAATTATTATTTTTTTTTTTTGGGTGAACAATTTCTTTAATGTTTTCGGAGTTGTGGCTGTTCAGTAGAAAGTAATAGGCTCATCAATTTACAGTATGATCTTTCAATTTAACGAGTGTAATGTGAACAAGTTAGTTATTATGAGTATGGAAAACATCTTTTCCTGCATTTTTTTCTGCTTCAGGAGTCAGTCCTGAGACAGTGAGAGTAGAGGAAGGGGCAGATTCAGGACCAGGGAGGGAGCCGGAGACAGCAGAACAAAGAGATGATATTGCAGCACCAGCACAGGGAGCACAGTTTTTAGTTTAGATCTCATGTTTACATTTTATTGTATGTTGATGGCTTGACTGTAAACAACATAAACAATGCAATAAATTTATAAAAATATATATTTATTGTCCCCCCCTGCTGTTAAATGAAATTTACGTTATTTTACGTTAACGTTACATTATTATATTATTAACGTCGACAGAATAAAGTAAAGTTTTATTTCTGGAACTGATGCACGGGCTTCATCTTAGGCTTTTTTTTTTCTTTCGGTTCTTTCGTTTCTCAGCGCCGGACTGTTGATGTCTCTTTCCAGGACCATGCATAATGAAGTTAAATATACACAATAAATTAATAATTGTGTTTGCTTTACATTTGAGCACTCGTGTAAATAGCTTTTTCATTGTGTATACTACCATATCGTATATCTGTGTCTAATACTGGTTTATTCATATTTTACATTACATTCAGTTTGTAATTTACTTGCGATTGTACTTTTGAAATGTAACCTATACGTATCTACAGTACAGTATAAGCATATTTAACTACATCAGCAGTGAATTAGAAACTTGGTCAGTCTGGCTTTTAGATAAAGTCCTTCAGAGCAAGCATTGTGTAAATATAATATATAAAAAATAATGTAATATAAAATTAAATAATATAAAATAAATAAATATATAACATAAATGGTTAATTATAGCAATAAAATCAGACTTAATAGTTGGATTTGATATCTTTTTATTTACTGTATAGACATCTTATTATGCTTTCTCTGTTATTAATCTCTCTATATTCTCTAATTATGACTTGAATAAATCGTCTCACATCGAAAAGCGAGTACTGTAGTAGAGGGGCGTAGACTTAGGGTGGACGGAGGGGATGCGTCTGCACCAATATCCTCCGACCATTGAAAAATTCCCCACCAATAATTTAATCCACTTTTTTTTTTTTATCGTTCTGTCAACATTAACCTAGACACACAGAAAGGGATAAATCACGTTCTCTCCTTGAGTCCTCCCGCCCCCAAAACAAATATGAACATTTTGATTGGCTGAGCCTTTCCCTGCTATCATGTGATAGGCTATGGCTGCGTTCAGATACAAGCAGCGCCAAATGCAGTGGACTCACATTCATTACAGCAGGCCAGGATATAGTCTGTGAATACGGACTTAAAACCAACAGCAGATTAAACAGCTAAATGTAAAAGTATAAATATGATCCCTGTCAGTCTCCTAATCTAATGACTGTTTGTCAGAAATCAGTATTGTGAAAGAAATTGATAAGCTAATATACTAATATTGCCATATGACTAGAATTTTGTTGACACCAATAGACAATCCACTTCGCACAAATAGTTTTTAAAATGCATTCACTGACTTGGCAAACATTAATGATTTGATTCGAGGTTTGCACACTAAGACTCAGAAAAAGTGAAATAAAATGATTGCTGTTTAAATGGCATGTGTTTATCCTGTTTTGTCAGGTGACAGAACCTAAACAACTGTGCTGTATATCAGACAGCGATGGAGAGAGTGTAGATTTGTCGTGGCAAATTTGTTGTGAACTATGTAAATTTTCCAAACAAAATCAATAACTACTCAAGTACTGAAATAGCAAAAGAGTTTATTGCAACCAAAAGTAAATGGACGGCACTGGACTAGCCAGACAAAAGACGAACAGATAAAAATAGCAAGATTTCTCTCCTTTCCTCCCTCACTTCCCTAATTTTACATGGTTTATATACCTTCACTTAACAATTACATCATTGTTTGCTCCTTCTTAAGTCAAGAAACCTTTTTAATATTCATGAGATGTGAGCTAATTCTGCTCAGGTTAGATTGATGTGGCACCTCCCAATTGCATAATTTTTCTTCTCATCTCATATTTATTCATGTCTGGGCAGGCCTAAGACGTTAGACGGTCTTACGTTCTCCTTTTTTGGAGAAAGTTTGGTTTATTCCTTTTTTTCTTGACCAGACCATTGACCACCGCTGGTGACTTGGGTTTTTGTGGAATCCGCAATTTTTCAAAATCTTCCTCATCAAGATGTGTAAGTGTTATATTTTGGTTATTCTTACCATAGTTAATTTTATCTAATTTGTCTTTAACTGTCCATTATGTATTTACTTTATTTCCTTGTATAGAGATTATTTATCTATTAGTACTTTAATATATTCTGGTTATTCATCTTGATTATATATTAAACCTATTTATATAACTAAATGATTATTTTAATGATTTTGAACATATATATCAATTAGTATACTTTTTGTTTAATTTACTTAATTATTATAGGATAGATATTACGATTAAAGATTAATTAAATCAGCTTAAATCAGTTCATTGATTAGGTTTGTTAATATTTATTTTTCATTTACCTGCTACTATTCCTATACTATGTTTAGTTTAAGACAATCACATTAATCTGATTATTGGTATGATTATTTATATTGCTAGTTCTTAGGTCCTATACTACTAAAATCAATAATGTAATGTTTCTTTTAATATGTGCAGAGTGCATTTTTTCCCCCAGATTTACTAAACCCATGTTTGCTAAATCCTCTCTAATTTTGTTTAATTCTAGCTCGCAGGCAGCGTTCTTCTCGCTCATCCTCTCATCTGAGATTCCTTCTGGGAGCATGTGGTTACACCTTTCCTTACTCAAACTGCCTCAATCATCACCTTTTTCAGAGCACTTATTCCTCTGAGGATGATATTGCTGAAAATTACTGATTAATTAGATTTTTTTCTTTATAACAAATATGATTTATGCTGTTTTTCTGCTTCTTAAAAGCAGAAGTCTGGCTTTTTTCACTTTGTGTCCCAATTAAAGCAGAACCGAAAGTTTATTTTTATAATTTTTATCAATGCTTGCATTTTCTGTATTTTCCCCTCCAATAAAGTTCCTTAATTTCTTGCACTCTGTGTGTACGGGTTGTTCTTGGGTCACACTTTGCATACTTTTTTCTTTAATTATCATTAAAATATTATCATTAACCATGTAGATATTACGAGTAGATATTATTAGTACATAATGATAAAATGTTAGTAAATATTATTGATATTATTGTTTTTTTCTTTAGTTTTCTTGTCTGTTACCTATCCCTTGCATCCTGCCTGCGTGTTTTCTGACTTCCTCAATTTGTCGTGCAGGCGCCTTTTCTGTTTTTGCAGCGAGTTGGATCAACTTTTTCAATATTTAGTCATCAGCAGTCATCAGGCAATGTCTATGGGCAACTGACTGCACTCAGACCCAAGGGGGCTGAATAATTACACACACCCCACTTTTCAGTTATTTATTTGTAAAAAATGTTTGGAATCATGTATGATTTTCGTTCCACTTCTCGCGTGTACACCACTTTGTATTGGTCTTTCACGTGGAATTCCAATAAAATTGTATTCAGGGGTGGGGTAGTTGGAGTCATAGGTCCCCACCAATGTCCAGAGCAAACCTACGCCCTTGCTGTAGTCTATATATTTGTGTTTGTTGTTTTCCTGGGGGGGTGTTTATGTCTGCATTTTATCTATAAATTGTGTGTGTGTGCACGGAGAGTTTATGTGTGTGCACACGGAGAGTTTATGAGTGTGCCCCTTTGATGTGCTGGGTATGGCGGGGCGTCGATTGCTGCTCAGTGTAAAGTAGCGTACTTTACACACACTGATCAGCAGTCGACGCCCCGTCGTACCCAGCAGATCAAAGGGGCAGTTATCGGCTATGACACGTTGAAGGAGAACTTAATAGTTCTCAAAAATAGTGTAAATGTCTGCAACAATCACTAACCATTAAAATGTTTTTTTTTTGGAATTAAACACGAAAATATTAATTATATTTTCTTTATACATATTTCCATTATATATATATAAACCATTATATAAATATATAATTAATATAAAATTTAAAACAATTTATTCATTTGTCTTTTATTTACTTACTTACTAGCGAATGCTTTTTTAGGGCTCTAAAAACTACGGCAGTATGAGTGACAATGGAATAGGACGTGTGAGTTGACGCCCTTGCACCGGTCACACACACTGACACAATAAATTATGACAAAATATATATAAATCACAATATATATATATATATATATATATATATATATATATGTGTGTGTGTGTGTTTAATTAAATTCTAAAATCATCGTGTTCACCCATGCACTGAAAAAAAGAACGTAAGATTTACTTGATAAAATCCTCGTAACAATTTGGACACATAGATTTTAAGTAAATTTTATTGCTCCAATATTAAGGCTGAATCCCAATTCTACCCCTTCCCCCTACCCTTCCATTTGGCGTGTTGACGTGAAGGGGTAGTGGTGTCTCATTTCTCTTTTGGTTGGAGGTGTAGGGGGAAGGGGAAGGGCCAGATAGCCCTCCAAACGAAGATTTTTCGGGACCTCACTTCAAAGGAAGGGCTAAAGCGAAATTTTCAACATGGCTGCTCACTCGAGCAAGCAGAGACATAAATGTTAATTTTTGCCATTAATAAAGATTTCCATTATATGTATATTACCTTTAGTCTTGTGTTTGTGTTTATGGTGATGTTCTGTAAAGAAACGTTTGCAAAAAAATCGCTAAAGTTTGCTAGCGGATAGCACAGATTGCACAATATTACAAATATATATTTTTATGTCACATACACTTTACTGCATGCTACAAACAAATATGAAAAGTTCAGTAGCACGGCAGTTTGCCGAGCATTTGATAACGCATTGTTTGTTTTGCTTACGGCCATATGTGCACATGTAAATGAAGGGTGCTTACACTATTCTTACTTACTGCAACGTGACCACAGTTTTGTAATTGATATTCTGTATAGGTACGGCTGAGGAAACCCGAAGGCTCAGCCGTTTTCGTGGTAAAAATTAGCAACTTTTTAAAAATCGAAATAGGGCGCAAAAAAACTTTGGGTGTGAGTAATCTCTCTCTTATTGGAATGTGTGATAAACATCGGTGCATGTCCTCTGACGTAACATTAGGAACTAGCGACAACGTATGATGACGTATAACAGTGTTGTAGTGGTGTCCCATTTCTTAGGGGAAATATTTATACCCTTCCCCTTTCCACTTCGTTTCAAGGGACAAGGGGAAGGGGTAGAAAATAGAATTGGGATTCAGCCTAAGTAAAACTCACCCGTAATTGTCAGGTAAAATCTACTTAACAATTAAATGAACAATGAAAGAAATCAAGTAAAAGTTACATAATTATATTTAATGCACAAATTAGATTTATTTAAAATAATCAAGTAAAGTTAATTCATTGTTGTATCAGCAGGAACCTTGATTTTATTAAATTACTATCATTTTGTTTTGTGAGATTTTCCCTTAATTGGTTTTATCAATTTATATTACTCCCTATAATAATGTAAACATTGCTAATTTATGTTTTGGAAAGAAACTTAAGTAATTATTTCATCTATATCTTTCATAAATTGTGACGGTTGACTCCTAGAGGGCGCCTAACGCCCGTTTTTGGTTTTTGTTTTGTAGTTTGGTTTGTTTCATGTTGAACTTCATTTCACAGTTTGCACCTCGGTCAGGTGACGTAGAAGCTCACCTGAACCGAGGTAAGCCAATTATTAGTTGATTATGTTTTAGTTCTATAAATAGCCTGACTGAATCTCAGTCAGGCGTCTAGCATTAGTCGTTTAAGTTTTGTTTGTATTGGAGAGATCTCGTTTTGTTTATGCTTCTGTGTGAAGAAAAAATAAAGAACTCTGTTGAACCGTCAGCTCGCCTCCGCGATCATGCCTCGCACTCACCTCCGACGCAGACACCGTAAGAAACATGACATAAATCACACAACTAAAATATAAACAGTTTATTCACCAACATTACCAAATATTTGTGACATTCACAGTCTAGATACAGGTTGTCTTTTTAATAAAAGTGCATTCAGCTAAATTTTGCATCCATAGAAACAACTGCACCAGGCACCAGGGCCTGAAATACTTGTTTTAAACAAAATTGTGTAAAATAATAATAATAATAATAATAATAATAAATAAATAAAATACAGCATTCATTTAGAAATAAAATACAGCTGAAAATACATTAAACAAACTGTAGAATAAATGTTAAAACTTAATAGCCCTCTGAAGCAGTGAAGTTGCAACATTCAAATCAGCACTCTGGACTAGTGCACTTAAAAGTATGCCATTGAAACCATAACGCATTAAAACATTTTAAGCTGAACATGTAAACACAACATGTAAAGACTTGTAGTCAAGCCAAATCAAATGTTTTAAGATGATAACTTCATCTTTAAAGCTTGCACTATTGGTGATAGCTTAATCCCATCAAGTTCTAGAAGAACTTTCTGAAAATAGCTCAAATGTGTAGCGCAGTGCTCGGGGCTATTGCCACATTCTTGCAAAATTTCCTCTCCTTCAAGGATTATGGATACACCAACTGGTTCTTCCCCTTCAACAGCACGGACGACAAGGATTTTAAGAATGTGCAAACTGGCATCACTTCGTCTGTCCCTCTGCATAAAATTTACAAGAAAATAAAAAATGTATTTTGAGAAACAAAAATTTTTTTTTAATTGCTTCAACCTGTGCTGACTTCATTTCACAGAGAAAATAATAATAATAATAATAATTGATAATAAAAAATGACCATCACTTCATATACTTCAGATTGTTAAACTTGGGTTAAATTGCTTTAGCAATAATCTTGCATCAGTAAAACATTGTAAAACATGGTATGCGATGGCTACACTCCATAGATTACTCTGCACCTTTACAGTGTCAGGAAATCCTATGATGAATGCTGAGTTTGTATTTAAAGGGTTAGTCCAAACATGAAAATTCGTTCAATAATTACTCATATTTATATATTCATTTGCATTTATATGCTTCTGTCCAATACAACAAACACTATATTCAAGGTATTAATAAATTGTATAATTAATAAGAAAACAATGCTTTACCAGGCAATCATCAAAGAGATCCTCTTCAGATTCACGTCTCATCTCTACGCTTTGTTTCTGTGAAAAAATTGACATTGTATCATTACATAATCTTTTATTCGTACAACTACATTTAGGCATTTCTTTAATCTTTTGTAAGTTTGCCTTTATCCAAAGCAAATTACAAAAGAGGAAGGCATCAAGCATGTCAAGCAGTGCTACTAACACAAAGTTTCTGACACCGTTAGAAAAATACAAGATAGATCAGTGAGGGATTAAGGAAAAAGTGAGAAGCAAGAATCATGTGTGGAAAGATTAAGCATGCAAGGTCACAGGATGACTCCACTTATTTTTATTGTCTGCAATGCGATTTAGACAAATTAGAGCTGCCGTCAATACTGTATGAACATATGTACAGGTTCTTTACTCGTAACTCATTAATAAAGTTCGGCTTCAGAAAAAAAAAACGTTTATTGCTAGTGCTCTTTTACCATTTAATGCTTTAACACAGTTTGTTCAGAAATGGCATCTCACTGGCGAGCCTTTGTCTGAACACGCCGTTTTCACGAGGGGTGGGGGTAAGAAACACGCATCTCGGTGTATTAATCCGTGCGCTCGGTTCGTTATTATTTTATTTATTTATTTATTTACCACAGGACCCCTGGGGGGCTCCGTAGGTTCAGGTTTTTACACGAAAACGGTGTTTTGTGAATCTCCACACTATTAAAAACTGAAATATTGCTAATTGAACGTCTTGAGATTAAGATGAACATTAATTGGGAGTCATGAAAGCGAGAATCACATCCAAAACAGAAAGCTAAACTTACCTCGAACACGACAAACTCCAACTCCAGCTCCAGCCACGCCGTGTAGTACCTCCGTGATGATTGCCAACCGACTGCGCGGGCACAGCGTCTCCAAACACGCATGCGCGGTTTAATTTGGACACATTTTCGGCTTCAGTATACACACAATACTTCAGACTGAAACACGACTGCCCCCTACAGGTAATAAAGGGCAGCTTCCCGCATGCTGCCGCGGCATGTCACGGGATCCCTTTTCTCGAAACGTGCATTTTTAATGGCGATATCTGTATATCAAATTCCTTGTGCAAGCATATTTTCAGACCTATCCAGCTTTGCACGCATACCTCTGATTATTTCCAAATGGGATACCTTCTATTTCTTAAAAGTAAGTAAAGTATAAGTAAAATCACATAAAATCTAAACAAATTTTCTCCCATAAGGTTCACCTCCCAGCAGGACAACGACCCTAAACATAAAGCCAGGGCAACAATGGGAATGGCTTAAAACAAAACCTATCCATGTGTTAGAATGTCCAAGTCAAAGTCCAGATCTAAATCCAATCGAAAATCTGTGGCAAGATCTGAAAACTGCTGTTCACAAACGCTGTCCATCTAATCTGACTGAGCTGGAGCTGTTTTGCAAAGAAGAATGGGCAAGGATTTCAGTCTCTAGATGTGCAAAGCTGGTAGAGACATTCCATAAAAGGTGGTTCTACAAAGTATTTACTCACGGGGCTGAATAATTACGCACACTCAACTTTTCAGTTATTTATTTGTAAAAAATGTTGATTCATGTATGATTTTCGTTCCACTTCTCACGTGTACACCACTTTGTGTCAACTATTATAGCTGAACTGCCTGCCACCTAACACACTGTATAAAGCAGATCATTTCCTGCTATCTGTTTCACCCAAATGAGGATGGGTTCCCTGTTGAGTTTGGTTCCTCTCAAGGTTTCTTCCTATTACCATCTCAGTGAGTTTTTCCTTGCCACTGTCACCCTCGGCTTGCTCACCAGGGACTATCTGACCATGTTGATTCATACACATTCACATTCCATACAAACTCAAATAATTCTTTTGATTGTGTAAATCTGTTTTGAGACAATGTCAATTGTTAAAAGCGCTATGCAAATAAAATTGAATTTGTATTGGTATTTCACGTAGAATTCCAATAAAATTGATTCATGTTTGTGGCTGTAATGTGACAAAATGTGAAAAAGTTCTGTCACGATTCCTTCTCTGTCTGTGTCGGTTGTGTGAGCGTGGCATGAATGCGGAGGCGAGCTGACGGTTAACAAAGTTCTTTATTTAAATTCCAACAAAACATAAAACACTCCAACACAAACTACTCAACTAAAGACAAATGCTAGACGCCTGACTGAGATTCAGTCAGGCTATTTATACACAAACAAAACCTAATCATCAAATTAACTTCCCTCGGTTCAGGTGAGCTTCTATGTCACCTGACCGAGGTGCAAACTGGGAAATGAAGTAAAACTCAACATAAACAAACTACAACTCAAAACATACACGGGCGTTAGGCGCCCTCTAGGGGTTAACCGTTACAAGTTCAAGTGGGCCAATACTTTTGCAAGCCACTGTATATAATCATTAATGCAACTTTGACACTGAAATCCCCAAATGCGAGCTACCAAATACTTACATTTTGTGATGTGGGAGTCATTCCTCCAAGGGCCTCCACTGCCAGCAGCAAGGTCCGCACTTTTGTAGCAACTTTTCTAACTCTTTCGTTGCAAATGCAAACTCAAACAACACCTATATGTAAAACAGATGAATGATTACACCACCAAAATATGTTTTATACTAACTAATGTTACAATTACATATGTATGTTTTTAAGCATAAATAATACACAATTCTTAATAACTAATCATTTAAGCTTAAATACTGCATATCAATTTACATAAATACTCACATATTGACCATCTGTCAGACAAGGGTACTTTTTTGTGATGGCTGAGATGCCCCCCTCTGGACTTTTGACCAGCATCTCCACTCTATCCTGCCTATTGCTTTTCAGCAGTGGATTTATATGGAAGGGGCTCTGTCCACTCTTCTGCTTCTCACACTCTTTCCCCAGTTCAACATGTCTCGCCACATCCTCTGCGGAAACGACCTCTGGCTGTTGATTCGCAAAGTCAAGCAACCTGAAACATCTTTCTTGGTAGGTGGATTTTGTTGGAGATGCCAGGCTGAGGCTGTGACTTTTTTTTTTGAGCGCACAGCGAATGTGCCTTTTTTTTTTATAGATAGGCTCTTGTTGGAGGCAAACTGAAATCAGGAGAATTTTATAAGTGGGCAGATAATTACTTAATAATTAAGTAAGCAAATGCTTATTTAATGCTATCCTTAGATTTTTTTTCTTACTGGTAATCATAATGTAAATCACTTGGAGAGCCTGCATCACTTGGTGTCTTTGGTGTTCTTGGTGTATTGGGGCATTCTTGTCTAGCTGTGGCTGTGCTAGTGGTAGGCAGTGACTCTGGCAGTGTCTGTAGTGGACTCTGCGTAGGCGTGGATGGCATCTTTGGTGCTGCTGTCCAAGTCTAGTAGGAGAAGCAGGGTGGAACCACGCAGCTCAGGTGAGAGAAGAATTTCATCTTCATCAATCACAGTTCTATCTTCTTGCAACACTACTGTCAGGTCAATGATGTGGGGGCATGGTAGGAGAACAAGCTTTTGGGCACCTAAAATCAAGTACAGCAATAACATTAATTACAATGAATATTAATATATCAAAATTTTAAGTAAAAAAATTATTGAAATGCATAAATAATAAATAATATTGGACTCACCTTTCTCCTTCAAATCATTTAATGATGATGCTGACATTGTCTGTTTTCTTTAAAGTATGTGTGGTATTCCAAACTTTACAGATTGGCATGGTCTATAGTCTGAGATATTTTGTGTAGTAATATTAGATGGTGAGCAAAGCTTATGAAAGTTATATCACACCTGATATCAATCTATAATACAATGGTAATGGTTTCTCCAATATACAGATGTCGCCATTAAAAACCTGCGTTTCGAGAAAAGGGATCCCGTGACTTGCCGCGGCTTTGCGCGGCTGCGTGCGGGAAGCTGTGAACATGACCTTCATTACCTGTAGGGGGCAGTCGTGTTTCAGTCTGAAGTATTGTGTGTCTACTGAAGCCGAAAATGTGTGCAAATTAAACTGCGCATGCGTGTTTGGAGTCGCTGTGCCCGCGCTGTGTATCAGTCGGTTGGGAATCATCACGGAGGTTACAACACGGTGTGGCTGCTGCTGGAGTTTGTCGTGTTCGAGGTAAGTTTAGCTTTCTTTTTTGGATGTGATTCTCGCTTTCATGACTCCCAATTAATCTTCATCTTAATCTCAGGACGTACAATTAGCAATTTCAGTTTTTAATAGTGTGGAGATTCACAAAACACCGTTTTCGTGTAAAAACCTGAACCTACGGAGCCCCCATGGGTCCTGTGGTAAATAAATAAAATAATAACGAACCGAGCGCGCGGATTAATACACCGAGATGTGTGTTTCTTACCCTCAACCCGAGTGAAAACGGCGTGTTCAGACAAAGGCTCGCCAGTTAGATGCCATTTCTGAACAAACTGAGTCGTGTGTGTTAAAGCATTAAATGGTAAAAGAGCACTAGCAATAAACGTTTTTTTTCTGAAGCCGAACTTTATTAATGAGTTACGAGTAAAGAACCTGTACATATGTTCATACAGTATTGACAGCAGCTCTAATTTACTGCGGTAAAGCCAGCCGCGGTTCAGAAAAACACGGTCAAGCCAGCCGCGATTGATTTTAGTGCGCGCGCATATTACAGCGATTACGGTAGTTTCATGAACAACACAGAGAGAATGCCCCATATCTGAAAAATGCTGCAGTAAAATAGTTTCATATGTGGTGTGTATATAGTATGGGATGTCCTGAATAAGAACTGATCATTGTTTTTTTCTGTTTCAGTCTTAAGTATTGTGTGTCTACTGAAGCCGAAAATGTGTGCAAATTAAACTGCGCATGCGTGTTTGGAGTCGCTGTGCCCGCGCTGTGTATCAGTCGGTTGGTAATCATCACGGAGGTTACAACACGGCGTGGCTGCAGCTGGAGTTTGTCGTGTTCGAGGTAAGTTTAGCTTTTACACTTATTAGAAATGGGGTCTTTATACCCCTTTGAAATGTAATAATGCCCCATATCTGAAAAATGCTGCAGTAAAATAGTTTCATATGTGGTGTGTATATAGTATGGGACGTCCTGAATAAGAACTGATCATTGTTTTTTTCTACTTTTTTTTTTTATCATATAATGTGTGTACATTATATGGGATAAAAACTGACCATGGCGTTTTATACTTACTAGAATTAATTTTTTCATAGGTCTCTGAAGTGAAATAAAGGCATTTTATTTAACTTTTTTTCCCCATTGTGAACATTTGTTTATTTGACCTCTCTTCCAAAGCAGACGTTAATCCTCATTATAGAAAACATTCATTGAAGAATAACTGCTACTTTTGAACAGTAAAACAAAATAAAAATCAATTCTGGTATTTAGAAAGACTAAATACATTATTTTGTCTGTTTTCTACGAATTCTGCTGTAACTTATCTACATAAAACAATTATTTGAATGGTGAATATTTAAGAAAAATATTGTAACAGACAACCGTCAAAGTCACCAATAAATAACACGGATATTAAAGCAGAAATGCAAATATCTGTTTCTAACGGTGTCAGAAACTTTGTGTTAGTAGCACTGCTTGACATGCTTGATGCCTTCCTCTTTTGTAATTTGCTTTGGATAAAGGCCTAAATGTAGTTGTACGAATAAAAGATTATGTAATGATACAATGTAAATATTTTCACAGAAACAAAGCGTAAAGATGAGACGTGAATCTGAAGAGGATCTCTTTGATGATTGCCTGGTAAAGCATTGTTTTCTTATTAATTATACAATTTATTAATACCTTGAATATAGTGTTTGTTGTATTGGACAGAAGCATATAAATGCAAATGAATATATAAATATGAGTAATTATTGAACGAATTTTCATGTTTGGACTAACCCTTTAAATACAAACTCAGCATTCATCATAGGATTTCCTGACACTGTAAAGCCATCTCATGCCATGTTTTACTGATTCAAGATTAGTGCTAAAGCAATTTAACCCAAGTTTAACAATATGAAGTATATGAAGTGATGGTCATTTTTTTATTATCATTTATTTTTATTATTATTTTTTTCTCAATGAAGTCAGCACAGGTTGAAGCAATTCAGATTTTTTTTGTTTCTCAAAATAAATGATTTATTTTCTTGTAAATTTTATGCAGGGGGACAGACGAAGTGACACCTTCTTAAAATCCTTGTCGTCCGTGCTGTTGAAGGGGAAGAACCGGTTGCTGTATCCATAATCCTTGAAGGAGAGGCTATTTTCAGAAAGTTCTTCTAGAACTTCATGGGATTAAGCTATCACCAAAAGTGCAAGCTTTAAAGATGAAGTTATCATCTTAAAACATTTGATTTGGCTTGACTACAAGTGTTTACATGTTGTGTTTACATGTTCAGCTTAAAATGTTTTCATGCATTAAGGTTTCAATGGCATACTTTTAAGTGCACTAGTCCAGAGTGCTGATTTGAAAGTTGCAACTTCACTGCTTCAGAGGGCTATTACGTTTTAACGTTTATTCTACAGTTTGTTTAAAGTATTTTCTGCTGCATTTTATTTCTAAATGAATGCTGTATTTTATTTATTTATTATTTTACACAATTTTGTTTAAAACAAGTATTTCAGGCCCTGGTGCCGTGCAGTTTTTTTCTATGGATGCAAAATTTAGCTGAATGCATTTTTATTAAAAAGACAACTTGGATCTAGACTGTGAATGTCACAAATATTTGGTAATGTTGGTGAATAAACTGTTTAATTATATTTTTGTTGTGTGATTTATGAAAGATATAGATGAAATAATTACTTAAGTTTCTTTCCAAAACATAAATTAGCAATGTTTACATTATTATAGGGAGTAATATAAATTGATAAAACCAAGTAAGGGAAAATCTCACAAAACAAAATGATAGTAATTTCATAAAATCAAGGTTCCTGCTGATACAACAATGCATTAACTTTAGATTTATTTAAAATAATCAAGTAATTTGTGCATTAAGTATAATTATGTAACTTTTACTTGATTTATTTTATTGTTAATTTAATTAAGTAGATTTTACCTGACAATTACGGGTGAGTTTGTTTGTAGCATGCAGTAAAGTGTATGTGACACAAAAATATATATTTGTAATATCGTGCAATCTCTGCTATCCGCTAGCAAACTTGAGCGATTCTTTTATTTTTTATATAATATAAAGTATGTTTACAGTATAAACTTTCTATTTACGGGTCCAATCAGAAAAATTTAACCAGAAAACAGCATATTACATTGATTACATTGGCCTGAGGCTGGACAATGGAATAAACTGTGGGATAAACTGTAGAACTGAACAGAATTTTTTTTTCCATGTGACTTGAAAAGCCTTTCATCTAGTTAAATATAAATGTTAAAACTCTGATCATGTTATCTAGGTTAATTTCGTGTTTTCGCGACATAAATAAGACAGTAGGTTCTCTATTCAACCCCTTAAAATTTCAAATGTAATCTAAAAATGGCCTAGCTTGTACAGGCTACTATACGCTCATCAGCAGTCAGCGCCCCGCTGTAACCAGCAGATCAAAGGAGCAGTTATCGGCTGTTTACGTAGCCTTCTGAGTTTGGAGACCCACAGAACCCCCACTGTAATTCCCCCATCTCACCTTTCATTCACATAAGGTGTGAAGTTATCAAACCGGTTTCCGGGAATGGGGTAGAATTGGGGGGTTTTAAAACAAACGAGCAGGCGTCTCTGCCTAAAATGTTTTTCGCCAGCAAAACACCTTTCTCCTCTCTCTCTCTCTCTCTCTCTCTCACTATATATATATATATATATATATATATATATATATATATATATATATATATATAGTTAATTCAGGGCTATTTATGATGGAGACACCTTTTTACGTTTTAAATATGTAAAACCTCCGCTGCGAGTATTCATTCACAGGCTGCAGCGCGCGCACAGAGAAATAGGAGACTGTGGTGTATGAGTGGATTGGAGAGAAGAGAGCTGTTCAGTTACTATAATATATATATATATATATATATATATATATATATATATATATATATATATATATATATATAAACATATGATCTTTTGTTTAACACACAAACACAAACACAAGACTAAAGGTAATATACATACAATCAAAACTTGTCATAAAAATCTTTATTAATGGCAAAAATGACTTAACATTTATGGGTCTGTTTGCTCGAGTGAGCAGCCATGTTGAAAACTTCGCTTAGCCCTTCGTTTGAAGTGAGGTCCTGAAAAATCTTCGTTTGGAGGGCTATCTGGCCCTTCCCCCCTCCCCCTACACCTCCAACCAAAAGAGAAATGAGACACCTCTACCCCTGCACGTGAACACGCCAAATGGAAGAGTAGGGGGAAGGGTTGGGATTCAGCCTTAATATTGGAGCAATAAAATTTACTTAAAATCTGTGTCCAAATTGTTATGAGGATTTTATCAAGTAAATCTTACAAGTTCTTTTTTTCAGTGCATGGGTGAACACGATGTTTTAAGAATTTAATTATTCATTTCATTCATTCATTCATTCATTCATCTTCTATACCGCTTAATCCTGTGTTCAGGGTCGCGGGGGACCTGGAGCCTATCCCAGGAGACTTCGGGCACTAGGCGGGGTAGACCCTGGACAGGGTGCCAATCCATCGCAGGGCACACACACATACACACACTCACACACCCAATCACTCACTACGGGCAATTTAGGAACGCCAATTAGCCTAACCTGCATATCTTTGGACTGTGGGAGGAAACCGGAGTACCCGGAGGAAACCCACCAAGCACGGGGAGGAATTTAATTATATATATATATATATATATATATATATATATATATATATGTATATATATATATATATATATATATATATATATATATATATATTTATTGTGTGTGTGTGTGTGTGACCGGTGCAACTCACACGTCCTATTCCATTGTCATTCATACTGCCGTAGTTTTTAGAGCCCTAAAAAAGCATTCGCTAGTAAGTAAGTAAATAAAAGACAAATGAATAAATAGTTTTAAATTATATATATACAGGGGCGTAGATTTAGGGTGGACGGAGGGGATGTGTCCCCACCAATATCCTCCGACCATTGAAATGTCCCCACCAATAATTTAATCCACTTTTTTTTAAAATCGTTCTGTCAACATTAACCTAGACACGCAGAAAGGGATAAATCACGTTCTCTCCTTGAGTCCTTCCGCCCCCAAAACAAATATGAACATTTTGATTGGCTGTGCCTTTCCCTGCCATCATGTGATAGACGATTGGCTGCGTTCAGACACAAGCAGCGCCAAATGCAGTGGACTCACATTCAGTACAGCAGGCCAGGATATAGTCTGTGAATACGGACGTAAAACTAACAGCAGATTAAACAGCTAAATGTAAAAGTATAAATATGATCCCTGTCAGTCTCCTAATCTAGTGACTGTTTGTCAGAAATCAGTATTGTGAAAGAAATTGATAAACTAATATACTAATATTGCCATATGGCTAGAATTTTGTTGACACCAATAGACAATCCACTTCAGAAAAATAGTTTTTAAAATGCATTCACTTACTTGGCGAACATTAATGATTTGATTCGAGGTTTGCACACTAAGACTCAGAAAAAGTGAAATAAAATAATTGCTGTTTAAATGGCATGTGTTTATCCTGTTTTGTCAGGTAACAGAACCTAAACACCTGTGCTGTATATCAGACAGCGATGGAGAGAGTGTAGATTACACACAGGTGCTCTCTAGTCATTAGCACTCATCAGGCAATGTCTATGGCCAACTGACTGCACTCAGACCAAAGGGGGCTGAATAATTACACACACCCCACTCTTCAGTTATTTATTTGTAAAAAAAAAAATTTTTGAAATCATGTATGATTTTCGTTCCACTTCTCGCGTGTACACCACTTTGTATTGGTCTTTCACGTGGAATTCCAATGAAATTGATTCATGTTTGTGGCTGTAATGTGACAAAATGTGGAAAAGATCACGGGAGGCGAATACTTTTGCAAGCCACTGTAGTTGTCCTGAGATTTAACATTGTTACCAATAATAGGCTGAGGCATTCTCTGTCCATGCTCATAAGGAATCCCTCAATGTTTTTCAATTAGGGGACAGAAGCAGATCAGCCATGTTGTAGTTCAGGTGAAGAGGCGAGGTCACAGGAGGTCAATCTGAATGTTGATTATACAGTATATAACATATAATATGTGTGCGTGTATTATACATGTTGATTATACTAATATTTAGCATTATGAAGAGTGATAGGCTGAGGATGTAAGTGATTCATTAGTGTTTTTGGCAAAAGTTTTGAACTGACATTTCACTTTTTTGTCACGCTATTTCATCAGGTGGCAATGCTGTCCGGTCCTAGTGAAGTCAGAGGGGAAGAGTTAGGGTCAAAGCCATTGTTCACCCCCTAAAAAACTTTACTCACTATTTACTCCTTAAGTGGTTCCAAACTTTAATGATTTTCTTTATTTTGTTGAATACAAAATAAGATATTGGGGAAAAAAGGGGATTGGGGGATGGGGTATTAGTTGGAGTCATAGGTAGCAAACCTACGCCCTTGTGTGTGTGTGTGTGTATGTGTGTGTATATATATGGAACTATAATTAATATTTTCGTGTTTAATTACAAAAAAAAAACATTTTAATGGTTAGTGATTGTTGCAGACATTTACACTATTTTTGAGAACTATTAAGTTCTCCTTCAACGTGTCATAGCCGATAACTGCCCCTTTGAAGCCTTTGAATGGTGTTAAAAATACTTGCAAAACAAGTATTGCAGCCATACATTGGAGGGAACTTCTGAGGTGGTCAGTGATTGATGGCACGGTCGGTCGGAGGGGGTTGTGATCACACCTATAGATCTTTTGTTCTAGGCTATCGGTCAAATATCTCTCCACTTGGAAGCAAAAACATGCAAGGGATTTCAGCATCTCGACGCACATACTAAGCTGTTTATAAAGTAGACACTGTTTGTTTTTTCATTTTGTAATCTTTCCCGTGTTTACCGTGTACTGTACAATGTATATTAATTTTTTAATGAATTACTGTAAATAAACTACACATTCCGATGATTTACCAGAAATGACTTTTCAGTTTTTTTGTGTGTGCTAAACTAAACTTCAGGGTCAAAGTAATAGCGATTTTATTTGAAAAGTATTATATATTTACAATGCTGATAAGTTCAAGCTTAGATTCATATATAAACTGCTTCAAAGTCTTTCCGTGACCGCTGAAATCCGACAGACGCAGGGCTCAAGGGAGGTGTGTCTGTGTGTGTGTGTGTGTGTGTGTGTGTGTGTGTGCGCGCGCGTGTGTATGTGTGTGTGTGCGGGTTAGTGTGCCTGTCCTATTTCAGCGGATTTTTCCGCTACCGCAGATCAGTTTATCAACTTGTAATATATACATTTTAGGAATATATTAACATGTGCAGACATTTAAGGGTGCGCTGCCCTCTCTTGCCCCTGCGTAGAGCCTACACACACACACACATCTATCTATCTATCTATCTATCTATCTATCTATCTATCTATTATATAAATACACATTTGGAATCTGCATCTACATTTTCTGTTACAAGTATAGAATTAGGTTCAGCTGAGACTCATGATCAATGGTGTTAGGGTACTTATGTAGTGATAATTAGTTTCAGCCAGATCATTAAAACTAACAATGGACTATGACACTCTTGAGAGGGGATATGAAGGTGTTATTCATTTATTTATTCTCTACAAGGGTGCGAACTACAGTACAGACCAAACTATAACTCTCTCTTACTACTATAAAAATTATAGATATAAACAAACAAAATACAGCTTTTTTTCCTCAGAGGTAAACGGAAAAGTGAAGTTGTTCAGCTGTCACTGCAGCTTCTTCAAAGTCTTCCCACTCCGTGACCACTGAAATCCGACACGACACCACGTTAGGCTACGTCTTGACTCATTTGTATACCGACGGTGATTGGATGTTTCCCGAGGGCTCAGGGGAGTGTGTGTGTCTGTGTGTGTGTGTGTGTCTATGTGTGTGTGTCTGTGTGTGTGTGTCTATGTGTGTGCGTGCGCGCGGGTACTTGTTCTACTGTTATAAAAACTCTAAATATAAACAAACAAAATACAGCTTTTTTTTCAGAGGTAAACTGAAAAGTGAAGATGTTCAGTGTCACTATGCAGATGTTACACTCAGTGGAGTTACCAAAATCTTTTGCTTTAGTTCTCATTGAGTTGCCACACATCATTTCCACATTTCACTCGCTTTTATTCCTCTTATGTGAGCATAAACAGTGAAACATTCCACAGGTTTATAATACACCGCGGCCAAGTGAACCACGTTCCCGTCGAACGAAACGAGGCATAATCGTGGTGTTTGCTTCGGTTATGACACACCATAGTTTATTACCTGCTGTGGTAGATCTGAATATTTATTCAAACACAATAATAAAGCTTTATATCCTCAGGAGGGCTCAGTACATTGTTTTAGCGATAGTTTCACGGAAGCGAGTTCAGAACTAATCTAACCAAACCAAAAAAAAAAAACATCCGAAGCTTCAAATAGAATGAACGAACTAATGAAATTGATATATATGTAATTGATATACTGTATATACAGACGTGTGTGTGTCATTTTAATTCAAATGAACATTTTAATGCTTTCTGATACACTTATCAACTTATCCACATAAACTTATCAACACATACTCTCCGTGCACGCACATACAATCTCTAAAAAAGTAAAAATTAATAACATACATATACAAATAAACAAAAATATAAACGTCTATGTATATTGAAGTTTACGGTGAAAGCAGAGTCGGGTAAGCACATGTGATGACGCGCGCGCCCTCACCTCTTGTTACGGCTGCCTATTTGGCCAAAAAATAATTGAACGATATGCCTGGTCCTGGAAAGAGACAATAAATATATATATTTTTTTATACATTTATTGCATTGTTTGTTGTTTACAGTCAAGCCATCAACATACAATAAAATGTAAACATGAGATCTAAACTAAAAACTGTGCTCTCTGTGCTGGTGCTGGCAATATCATCTCTTTGTTCTGCTGTCTCCGGCTCCCTCCCTGGTCCTGAACCGTACCTGGCCCTTCCTCTACTCTCACTGTCTCAGAACAGACTGACTCCTGAAGCAGAAAAAAACAATGCAGGAAAAGATGTTTTCCATACTCATAATAACTAACTTGTTTACATTACACTTGTTAAATTGAAAGATCATACTGTAAATTGGTGAGCCTATTACTTTCTACTGAACAGCCCCAACTCAGAAAACATTAAAGAAATTGTTTACCCGAAAAAAAAAAAAAAAAATAATTATCAGTCATTATCCCTTCAATAAAAGCACCACACTTACCCACACTGTACATCTGATTGACCCTACTGAAAAAAAAAATAGCACTGGCTAAACTTAAAACAATTGAAGTAATCTGTCACACCTAATATTTGGGAAGTGACGTAATGTAAATAAACCTTTTACTCTAAGATTTAAGGCATTCATAATTTAAATATAAAAAAGCATAAGCATAAAAATAAGCATAAAAAACTTAATTACATATTGATTTACACTCAAAGCACATTTCTTTATATAAACATTTATTGTGGAATGAACATATTTTCATCCAAAATGTTAACATTACTCCATAAAATTACAAATAGTAACACTCAACTTTGCAACACACATTTATTAATTGGACTGAAAAGAAAATTAGAAAATGGTCTTGAAACAAAATCAGCAGAGGTAAAACATGGAACATTCATGTGCGACTGATGGAAACTCAAAAAGTCACAATCCCGATTTCCTGTGGAGGCTGAAGACAGTCCTCTTCCTACCTGAGGACAAACAGGGCCATTGTGCACCTCACAAGTTCTGCCTGAGCTTCATCTTTCTGAACAACCTAATAAAAGAAAGGACATTTGTTAGACAATTGCTCTATTTGGCAAAACAGTGTCTGATGTATGCATGTAAAATCACTTAATGCTCCCTATGAGTGAAAAAAACACCTAGGATTATGGTGCAGCATGATAAATGTAATTAGCTCAATGAATACGCCAAAATAACTGACATACATATACACACTATGTATTAATGATAAAGTTTATCATTTTAAGTATTAATTTCAGGAGGTAATCACCTCCAGGCTCTAGGGTCATAAAAACAAACATAGTATTGTTGGTTATGTTAGGCTTGTAAAGCGTGAAAAAATGAACATGGCAGACATTGAAACCTGTATTCAGACAGCATACACTAACCTGTGAACAAGTTAAACTAAAGTTTTATTCTGCTAGTTATGTTTTAATTTAGCGCATCACAGCCAACTTGATGTGGATGCCTTGCTCAGGTCCTGTGGCTTCCATTCACAAGATTACATTTGACACCAAGCTAATTTCTGCTTTTGAGCGAGTACATACCAGATCAAGAACTTGAAGATGAAGATTATATCTCTGGTCTTCTCTCTGACGGGTTCCTCCCTAGTTTCTGATGATCTCAATTAGTTTGTAGTGTTGCTTGTCCAAGGAAACCAGTAATCTTGCTTGAAGTGGAGCAGATATAATTCTCAGAAACTCATTACTGATCTTTAAAAAAAAAAAAAAAAGGTAAAAACAAAAATTGGACTGGCTCAAGTTCTTATGTTAGCAAATCTTAATTACAGTGTGTATAAAGTATAGAAAGCAGTACACTACAAACAGCACTCACTCCAAATTAGCTTGTTCTATGTTTACGTCACTTTCCTATTAATTTTTACATCGTTAACCAACGGTACTTAAATATAATTATTTTCTTCGGCGCCGCTGACTTACTGTATAAACTCCGGTGTTTTTGAAAATCACCACGTTAGTTAGCTAATGCTAATGCAGGTAATATAGGTGGTTTTAGCTACAGTAGCAAACACGGACACAAAACTCAATCTACAAAGTAGTTGTTCCTGACATAAATCATGAATTTGCTCATAGAAGAGATACATTTAACATAGAAATGACATGAGTTTGCTTTCTTACCTGGTTTAAAGGAGTTTTCTTTGAGAATCTCCACCCGCAGGTGATTCAGTCCGTGAAAATGCTGCGTCATGAGGTCATGAGACACGGTTTGAAGCAGAAATGTCCTTTGTGAATGGATTAGATTTAAGTTTAATCAGGGGCTTTAACTAACAGTAACTGAAATACAGGTTCTGATATCCTTCCTTACTTGTTTCAACGTCATGCTCCGGTTTGAGGCGGAAATAAAATTATACCGGCAAAACTATGGTCTAAAGACTGCGCATGCGCAAATCACACTCAACCTAATAAGAGTACCTTGATCAAAATTAAATATTTCACTTTGGCTTCCTGCTGTAAACAGCATTATACTAAAAAAAAAAAAAAAAAAAAAAAAAGATTCACCCATAAGCATAAATTAGACACTTCAGTTAAAAAGAGCAAATTATTTTTTTTTACTAATGGAATGAGAAAAAAAAAAACACATTAAACTAGGTTTACTTTTTTCAGTGGATCCCTCAATAATTTCTGTCTCCTTTGCCTGTGTTTGATAATGTGAAGCACATATACACTCATTCATCATGAAAGATCTATTATAAAACAAAATAAAATTCATGTTCGCTTCAGCACTGTTCATCCGCGTCCTTACATTCATTGTTGTACTTGGTCCGGCTTTTAGATAAAGTCCTTCCATGCGCCATCTGGCGGATATTCAGTGAAGCGCAACACATTTATTTAAAATTCCCGAATGTTGCCTCCGGCAAGTCGCGGCACGCCGCGCGCTAAATTGCGGCATCCCGCGGGAAAACACGCGCAGTCTTAAAGGTGACATCTGTAATACTATCAATATACATGAACCTTGTAATTAGACGATTTTTTGTTGTTGTGTATGCACAGGCATCAATGCAACAGGCAATGGAATCATGAGGGTCATTTTTGTGACTTCTAACATAGTGTTTCTGAAATTATTCAAATAAATGGGTAGAGTAACCACATAAGTTACACTGAAAAGTTCCTTCTTATATTCTTTCAAATTCAATGGAACATATACATTCTGCAAGTGAATGTTAGTGTTCACTGTCAGAACTCCTCAGTGCATATATATTATACATGGTGTTGCATTTATGACAAATTATATCTGTACATCAAATACTATACAGTGGGAGCCATGTCAAACAGCAGCTTGGAGCATGATAGATCCATGGCAGGACCATGAAGGGTTAATGCACGGTCCGTGCACGGAATGTGATCCCCCGCAATGACGCAGTTAACGATGCCCCGCCCCATAAACGCCCCCATGCGCTTTCTAAAAAGATGATTGCAATGCCGTATAATTCCGCCAGATGGAGCATTGACTGGCACAGTTAACTGCAGTGTCCAGGAAGCCCAATACCGTATCTTTAATATACAGACAGTTCTTGTATTGTCAACATAGTTTCATAAATAGATGACGTGGTAAAAAACAACAACAACAAACCGATTAATAAAACAGATTTGTTAAATCACTCAATACACAACCCATGATGATTATGCTATTTATTATTTAATAATGAATTAATATAATAATTAATAATTCCATAACAGAAATTAATATAACTAGTTAGTGAAATATTTTTTAAGACATCCTGAAATGATCCTTAAAGACACGGTAACGTCTGTAATTTGTCTATACCGATCATTGTAGGTACGGAATACAAACGCGGGCTATGTACAGTATTTTACATTACAGTGTATTTTACCTAGTTCCATTTAATATACTGATTGATAATATTTTGCTGCAAAGTAAAGCTCAAAATGTAACGTCTGCTTGGGATTGTTTTCGTTATATTTTTGATGATGTTTTTTTTTCACTCATAGTCAACAAGTGGCATAAGAAAGGCAATTAATGGCGCGTGCAACCTGGAACAAATATCTGCCCATATGGATCAGTATTTCTTTAGTCATTTAATTATCCATAATGCTCCCCCATCAAAAGATCTGATGGGACATTAATCACTTATCACAACTGTGAATGGATGCGGCAGCAGAGACAGATTAAATCCCCATAAACACTTGGAAACAATAGTAAAAAAGTTCCAAAGGGTTAGCGCCTGTTATACTAACGTATTTTTACTGATTTTTTACTGCTTATATTTAGTTTGGTTTTACGCAATTTCATGTGTGTGTGTGTGTGTGTGTGTGTGTGTGTGTGCACGAGAGAGGATACTCTGACAAGAGCAACTTCCGTGTGGCTCCAGTGGCGCAATCGGTTAGCGCGTGGTACTTATAAAGCAGTCCAGGTGAAGCAATGCCGAGTTCGAGCCTCACCTAAAGCACCCAAAGCATTTTACTGCATATCGTGCTGTGTATGTGACAAATCAAATTTGAATTTGAAAGTAAAGCTTAAAATTTAACTTCTGCTTGGGTTTGTTTTCGTTATATTTTTGATGTTTTCGCTGATAGTCAAATTGGCATAACAAATTGATTAATGGCGCAAGCAACCTGGAACAAATATCTGTCCATACGGATCAGTATTTCTTTAGTCATTTAACCAGCATAACGTCCCACATCAAAGATCTGATGGGGCATTAATCACTTATCAAAACTGTGAATAGATGCGGCAGCAGAGACAGATTTAATCCCCATAAACATTCACACTTGAAAACAAAACTAACAGAACTAAACAGTTCTAGAGTGTTAGTGCCTGTTATCACAGGACAGGAATAACCTACAGGATACTATTATATTTTTACCGCTCATATTTTTTACCCTAGTTTCATTTGGTTTTACGCGATTTCATGTGTTATTTGTGTGTGTCTGTGTGTGTACAGTGTGTGTGTGTGTGTGTGTGTGTGTGAGTGCGAGAGATAGCGTGAGAGCGCGTGCGCGAGAGAGGGCTTACATGGTGATTTGTCCTAGGTTACTAAAACCTGGCTTACTACGTATAAAAATTATTTCAATTTAATTCATGGGTCTCAATCACAGATGACGCGACAAATTATAAACTCTGAAACGTTCATTTGAACATTTAAAAATATATACAAAAACATAAATACTAATGTTATCATGGTGTAAATTATTAACATTAGGTTAGGTCCTGCCCTTAATTAATTAATATTATAATTACTTTTACATAGTATAGTTACTGGACTGACATGATCAAAACTAGCTATTTCATTTAGCCTTTTTAAAATCAACCCATCTATCATTTATAATCAGAAAACATAAAACATATTATGATCTGTTCAATAGCCCATCTGTTTTAATTTAGTTTGTATTTTTTATTATTTATAAGACAACCTTTCAGTTTTGTAAATATTTTAGTTATAGTGTGTTAAGTCTTACTTTAGGTTAAACGTTTTTGAGAATTTGACCATCCAGCTTAGATAAATGTTATGTCATTGATTGATAAAATCTGGATTAAGGATATTTTATTTTATTTCTTTAATTTATTTTTTTTAGTTTCCCCCCTGAGGGATTGCCACCTTATTGTGGTCAGGGGGTTTGCGTGCCTCAACACAATTCAGCAAGGACAATACTGTTACTATAAGCCCAGGGAAAAACAGTGCTGGAACATGATGCCCTCTTCAAATTTCTGACTGCGCCCCCACCCCATATGGTCTGGTCTAGAACGGCCCTGCCTCTGACTGTCTTTTGTCTTGTAAATGAGTATTCTCAGTCACCTTCCAATCCCCCCAGCGCACACACTTTGTTTGTCCTGTAAACTGTAACTGTGTTTGCTAAGGCACTTGGTTATACACAGTACTTTAATGTATGGAACACTTACTTAACTTACTGGTTTGGTTTAAATATCGCTTATTACCTTATTCAGCAAAATAACTTAATTATCAACGTATTGAAGTATTTTAGTTAAGGACAAAAACAGACCCTGTGCTTGTGTTTAGAACTGCTGAACAGCCATGTTCATAGGTTTAATCAATGATGGATGAATGGAGAGATGTGTGTGTGTGTGTGTGTGTGTGTGTGTGTGTGTGTGTGTGTGTATACGCACGCGCTCTCCTGCATTTCTCCGTTGGCTTTAACACGCACTCCCATCCCCCCGCCAAAAACACACACACCCATGCCCCCGCCAAAAACACACACACAGAGCAATTAACACCATGTCATACTCAGTATTCTCCATTCAGGTTTCTCACCTTCCACTCCTAAGTTTGTTGTTGCTCTTTTGGAGTTCTTAAAACCCAAAACATTTATTTATACTGAGAAAAAATTATCATGGGTCACATAATCACAAACACAAATACATATACAGTGGTGTGAAAAACTATTTGCCCCCTTCCTGATTTCTTATTCTTTTGCATGTTTGTCACACTTAAATGTTTCTGATCATCAAACACATTTAACTATTAGTCAAAGATAACACAAGTAAACACAAAATGCAGTCTTTAAATGAGGGGTTTTATTATTTAGGGAGAAAAAAAATCCAAACCTACATGGCCCTGTGTGAAAAAGTAATTGCCCCCTGAACCTAATAACTGGTTGTGCCACCCTTAGCAGCAATAACTGCAATCAAGCGTTTGCGATAACTTGCAACGAGTCTTTTACAGCGCTCTGGAGGAATTTTGGCCCACTCATCTTTGCAGAATTGTTGTAATTCAGCATTATTTGAGGGTTTTCTAGAATGAACCACCTTTTTAAGGTCATGCCACAACATCTCAATAGGATTCAGGTCAGGACTTTGACTAGGCCACTCCAAAGTCTTCATTTTGTTTTTCTTCAGCCATTCAGAGGTGGATTTCCTGGTGTTTTGGGTAATTTTCCTGCTGCAGCACCCAAGATCGCTTCAGCTTGAGTTGATGAACAGATGGCCGGACATTCTCCTTCAGGATTTTTTGGTAGACAGTAGAATTCATGGTTCCATGTATCACAGCAAGCCTTCCAGGTCCTGAAGCAGCAAAACAACCCCAGACCATCACACTACCACCACCATATTTTACTGTTGGTATAATGTTCTTCTTCTGAAATGCTGTGTTACTTTTACACCAGATGTAACGGGACACGCAACGTTTGTCTCGTCGGTCCACAAGGTATTTTCCCAAAAGTCTTGGCAATCATTGAGATGTTTTTTAGCAAAATTGAGACGAGCCTTAATGTTCTTTTTGCTTAAAAGTGGTTTGCGTCTTGGAAATCTGCCATGCAGGCCGTTTTTGCCCAGTCTCTTTCTTATGGTGGAGTCATGAACACTGACCTTAATTGAGGCAAGTGAGGCCTGCAGTTATTTAGATGTTGTCCTGGGGTTTTTTGTGGCCTCTCGGATGAGTTGTCTCTGCGCTCTTGGGGTAATTTTGGTCGGCCGGCCACTCCTGGGAAGGTTCACCACTGTTCCATGTTTTTGCCATTTGTGGATAATGGCTCTCACTGTGGTTCGCTGGAGTCCCAAAGCTTTAGAAATGGCTTTATAACCTTTACCAGACTGATAGATCTCAATTACTTTTGTTCTCATTTGTCCCTGAATTTCTTTGGATCTTGGCATGATGTCTAGCTTTTGAGGTGCTTTTGGTCTACTTCTCTGTGTCAGGTAGCTCCTAATATAAGTGATTTCTTGATTGAAACAGGTGTGGCAGTAATCAGGCCTGGGGGTGACTACAGAAATTGAACTCAGGTGTGATAAACCACAGTTAAGTTATTTTTTAACAAGGGGGGCAATCACTTTTTCACACAGGGCCATGTAGATTTGGAGTTTTTTTTCTCCCTTAATAACGTAAACCTTCATTTAAAAACTGCATTTTGTGTTCTATTATGTTATCTTTGACTAATAGTTAACGGTTTTTGATGAGCAGAAACATTTAAGTGTGACAAACATGCAAAAGAATAAGAAATCAGGAAGGGGGCAAATAGTTTTTCACACCACTGTAATCAACTGGTTTCATTTGTTTCTATGACCAATAATTATTATTATTATGATTTTCAGCCCAACTCTTTGACTATTTAAAACAAAGTTGTGTCCCATTTTTTGCCCATTGAAGTTGTTGGTTCAACTAAACGTTTTTTAAATACCCAAACAATCCCCCAAAATTAAAACACGCAAACATGACTTTACCAATTCAATTTATTCTTCCAAAACTAGTCAAAGTTAAAACAGTAATTTGTATAAAACAGGTGAATACATGTTGTCTTTTTGCTTAAAGTTCATTAAACTACCCGGATACACCAGCTGCTTATAAGTCTCTATCTATAGGTCTTTTATATTAAAATATCAACGTTTCAAATATCAAAACTATTAAACATGGAACAGTTTAAGTCTTTGTTTCCCCCAAAGTACTGTATCAGACATTTTGCAGTTCTATGTTCAAAATATACAGTAGACCTGATCAAACATCATTCTAAAGCTGTCGGACTGTGACGTCATCCCTCCTACAGCTCCCTCAACAGCTTGTTCAGGCTCCTCCAGTCCTGTAGCTCCAAAAGTCCAGCCGTCAGCCATCTGACCCCCCAATCCTCCACAGCGGAGCTCTGCTTAAAGACAACAGGAGAATTTAGTGAAGACATAAGATAAATAAACTTCACAGAACATCTAGTTCTAATAAAAATAAAATATATTAATAAACCTATTTACCACAGAGGGTGTAAAATACTGTTTTGGGAATTCTGGAATGTAAATAAACTGCCTGTGCTAATGTTAACCAGTGAACAGTGTTAGTGTTAACCGCAGTCTGTCTGTCTGTATTATCGTCTGAATTAAATTAACCAAGAATTTACTTAATGCGCTTCTCATACAAATAGGTTAAGCGATATAACACTCGTATATGAGCATTAGTTCATCTCTGAGGCCAAACTATAACTTACTGAAGCCGCTCTTACCTCCCCCACCCCCACCCCCCCCCCCACACACACACATTCACACACACACCTCCCCTCACACACACACACACACACCTTCCCCCTCCTCCTCCTTAACTAATAAACACTTCAGTGTTGTTATTCAGCTCTTTAACTAAGCGCTCGCGCTACTGCGGAAAGTCACGACCAAAGTGTGTAAAATATAAACCCGGTTATGAGCGTTACTAGCTCCTGTACAGCTACCCTCAGTCTGTGTCCCTCATGAACTGCATCACATTATATTCCAGTCACAGAAATAACCTGCAGATTAACTCTTAACCAAAGAATAAATAACCGCTGAATTTATCCAGACAACACGCGGTGAGATTCTCTCAGTATTTACAGAGAGCACAAACACTCTTCATCGGGTAGTGCAGCTCTTGTAATAGGGGCATTAATAGTATTTTCGAAGCTTTAGCATTTTGAGTTAAAGTGGAGTGACATTGTGAGTTTGTGACACTGACAGTAAGCTGTAATGTTAACTCCAGACTTGGTAAACAGACCATTAAGTTATCTAAAGTCACATCTGACCGCTGCTGGTGCTGCCAGTGATATTTAAAACGGCCAATAAAAAACTAAACTGCGAAATAAACTGTAAACTACCCCAAACACATTTTATAAAATAAAACATCACTTACCACGAATAGTCCGTTAAGCCGCCATCTTCGTCTCTGTAGTTTGGCAGCGTCAGTTCGGCGGGGGTGCAGGCGGGTTGTTAAAATCACATGATTGCAACTCAGCGCAGCTGGCTTGTTTTAACGTGTTCTTGAGAACGAAGCGCCATCTAGTGGTGGCACCAGGTAAATGAATAAATAGGGCTTGAATGGGCGTGTTTACTGTGAAATCTTGACACGCCTTTCTGGCAGAAAAGGGAGTGGGGATTACGGCGTGCATAGAGCAGTCTCACGCCGTTTACACATCAGCCACACGGTCGCGGCTATTTGGCGTGGCTCCCACTGTAACCTATTTTTATGATTTTTGACAAATTAACGTTTGCAATTGCCTGTTATGCTTCGAAACCTACGTTAGCTACATACATAGATTCACAATCAAGCTAACCGCGTCTGTTAGAATCTAACTGCCACAGAACATTCTAGAATATTACTTCAGTGCTCACCTTGTAATATCACACACAAATGTTCTCTGTATGAAACACAATTGCCAACGGATACTTTGTAACTTCAGCAGACCGCAAATATAAACACATTTCTAACTTTCTAATTTCTTTTTATTAGTCTACCACTCGCTAGACTGCGATGTCACTCTGCGCAGCGCCGCCTATGTGTCGCCACTGATAGCACATCGGTGTTCTAAACTAGTTTTTAGTTTGCAAATCCGGTGTATGTTGTAGTCAGGGGGGTGTTCTTCGTACGTCGCTAACTCAGTTAGCTGGATTTGATTGTTGTGGATTTGTCCTGATCTTGGATTGTTTCATTCTTCCATGCTCATCTCGCATTTGCTGTCAGCATGCGCACGCAGCGACCGGCAGTGAGAGTTTGCTGTGAGAGTGTTTTTGTGTTTTTAACGTTTGTACCATTTTTATTGTTAACTTTTATGGTTAAGTGCCCGCTTTCTTTTTTGTTAAATTCCTTTATGGAATTGTATTTTTGATATTTTATAACTTTTACAATGGAGATTTTACTTTTGGCGTTGTTATGGATGCCATTTTACTTATTGCTTGCTGGTGAATATACTCATGGAGCTGTTAATCAAGGAAGAATTCAGTACACCAGGAGCATGCTATTACAACTGAGGGGTGAAAGAGCTGAGACAATGCCAGATATACTTTTACCAAAAGCGGTACGGAAAGTATCTGATGGAACATGGGATAAAAAGCCGAAGGCCAAGAGGAGGAAACGAAGTAAGCGAGGGGGCGTCAGGCAACGCTTGAGAAAACAGCAGGTAACTCGCATTCCACTTCCGTCTATTATCATGGGAAATGTTCGGTCCTTAAGGAATAAGACGGACGAGCTTGTGGGTAACGTTCGGTTCCAGAAGGACTATAAGGAATGTTGTGTCCTGGCCTTCACGGAGACATGGTTAGCGGAGACTGAACTATTTATTGACGGCTTTGGAGTACCGTTCCGATTGGATCGACAGGCCGAGATAACACGGAAATCTCAAGGTGGTGGTGTATGTCTGTATGTTAACAAAAGATACTGCACTGTTGTAACGGTAAGAGAAGGCATCTGTACACCAGACATTGAACTTTTATCAGTGTCGTTACGGCCTTTTTACCTTCCACGTGAGTTTCCGCAACTTTTTGTCACCGTGGTGTATATTCACCCGAAAGCAAATGTAGCATCTGCGTGTGCCACTGTTTTTAACGTAGTGCAGAGACTGCAGATGCTTTCACCTGATGCACCGAATCTCGTGCTTGGTGATTTTAATCATGTTTCACTGAATAAGACACTTATTAATTTCTACCAATACGTGTCCTGTCCGACCAGGCGGGACAAGAGTCTGGACCTTTGTTATGGATCCGTAAAGGATGCATACAAGTCATTGCTACTACCTCCCCTTGGCTCATCTGATCATAACTGTGTTCATCTAATTCCTACATATAAAACTGTTCTAAAAAGGCAAAAAGCACAGACAAAGGACATAATGGATTGGACTACTGAGTCTGCACTCTGTTTGCAGGAGTGCTATGATTGTACAGATTGGGAGATGTTTAAACAGTCCTGTGGGGATGATTTTGACATGTTTGTTGATGTTGTATGCTCCTATGTGGCTTTTTGTAGGGATATGATTATCCCATGTAGGCAGGTAAAAATGTACCCGAACAATAAGCCATGGGTAACAAAAACTGTTAAATCCTGCATACTGAAAAAGAAAAGGTGTTTTAAACAAGGGATCACTTCTGAGTTGTATCTCGCAAATAGAGAATTAAAAAGGGAGATTTTGCAGGCTAAACAAAATTATAAAACTGAACTGGAGAATAAAATGTCTACTAAAAAGCTTGGCTCAGTCTGGGACAGCTTAAAAACCATAACAGGTCTCCATGGTCCAAAAAGTAGCAAGTCGATTTATTTAGCTGGACACAACACTGATTTTGAGTTAGCTAACTCTCTTAATTATTTTTATAATCGTTTTAATGTTTTAGATTTCAATAAGGAAATTCAGGAATTGAAAAATAAGCTCACTGATGGAGAGCACTTTATTATACAACAAAGAGATGTGCAGAAGGCCTTTCTCTCAGTAAGCGTGAATAAATGTAAAGGACCAGATAATATATGCGGTCGCACACTTAAAATCTGTGCAAAGGAACTAAGTCCTATATTTGAATATATTTTTAATAAATCTTTACAAGAACAATGGGTACCTAAAGTTTGGAAGGAGGCTGTGGTAGTCCCTGTTCCTAAGTCAAACTCCCCTAAAACTCTTAATGATTTCAGACCTGTAGCTTTAACTTCAATTGTGATGAAAATATTTGAAAAATTAGTGAGGTCTGAGATATTGAGAAATACTGAGCATGTACTTGATCCTATGCAGTTTGCTTATAGGCCTCAGAGGGGAGTAGAGGATGCCACAGTCACTTTGCTTAATCTTATTCTTAAACATTTGGAAAAAAAGGGTTCCCATGTTAGACTTTTATTTGTTGACTTTTCGTCTGCTTTTAATACAATTCAACCTCACATTTTAGTTAGTAGGCTGCTGGAACAGTTTGATCTCAGCAATAATTTGGTGGGCTGGATTCTTAACTTTTTAACCAATCGCACACAAAGTGTTAGAGTGAATGGATGTTTATCAGATAAAGTTTGCTCCTCAACTGGCTCCCCACAAGGATGTGTTCTTTCACCCTTGCTATACATCCTCTACACAAATATGTGTCAGAGTAGATGGGAAAACAGAACAATCATTAAATATGCAGATGACTCAGTTATTGTCAGTCAACTTCACGATAATGAAACAGATCATGGTCCAGTACTTGCAGATTTTGTCAGGTGGTGTGAGGAATCCTGTCATCAGTTAAATATATCAAAGACAAAAGATATGATAATTGATTTATAGGAAGGCTACTCACACACAGGGGATCACTTACATTAAAGGTCAGAGTGTTGAATGTGTGGAATCATACAAATATCTTGGCACAATTATTGATGACAAATTGTCTTTTGACAAGAATTGCGAAGCAGTGTGCAAGAAGGGACATCAGCGTCTGTTTTGTCTAAGGAAGTTAAATTATTTCGATATTGATAAATCTATGATGATTTTATTTTATCATGCTTTTCTTGAATCAGTTTTATCATTTTCTTTGGCATCATGGTTTGGAAATCTTTCTGCTAAAAATAGAAATACTCTAAATCAGATAGTGAAGTGGTCCAGCAGGCTGACTGGGGCGTCATTGGTTAGTTTAGAGGCTGTGTACACAAAGCAGCTAAGGAGAATAACAAATTCAATCTTAGGTGATATCACTCATCCCTTGCATGCTGAATTTCGTCTTCTTCCTTCCGGTCGCAGGTTTTTGGTGTCAAGCTGTAGAACTAAACGATATAAAAATAGTTTTATCCCAGCAGCGATTAGACAGTTAAATAAGGTATAAATAAGGAGATTGGACACTAAGAATTGTGTTTGGGCATTTATGTTTAAAGTTATGGTACTTGTTTGTTTGTTTTACTATGTGTGGTTTGTTTTGTACTGTATGTGTTGTGATTGAGGACTCTTGACTGCAAATCAATTTTACCTTTGGTACAAATAAAGGAACTTGAACTTGAACTTGAAGCTGTCATAGCAACATGTCCGTAAGCTTGAACCTGCTCGGTAGCAGGTTTATTTCATGTAAACAGGATTAAGGCTGCGCTCCTGCCGCGTTATGATTGGTTGAAATGGTGAGGTCACATCTGATTGGTTAAAGTGCACGACTGACGTGGACTGACTCACGTGGGAAAACAAAAGTATCTTGCATGCATATATATATATATATATATATATATATTATTTTGCATGCATATATATATATATATATATATATATATATATATATATATATATATTAATATCAAATATTATATTAGAACATAAATTCATAGGTTTTTTATTATTATAGTAAACTCTAGGCACGAGACAGCCCTCAAGACCATTAATTCAAATTCTTGTATAATGTTTATTTTGTAACACATTTATTTTTCAGGTGTTCGTCATGAATATGTAAATAAATATTTATATATATAATAAAAAAACATTTATAATGAAAAATTTGACAAAACAAATTTTATTATAAAATAAACAATATAAAAGTATACATGTTTTTGAAAAAAATATTCATATTTCTATTATTCCATATACAACATATTTATTGTCATATTTCTTATTTTATTTTCTCATGTAATTTGTAAACCATATGCGCATATTATGTTCTAATATAATATTTGATAGCGATTATGTGTGTGTGGTGTGGGGGGGGGAAATCCATGGCAGGGAAGCATTTCAGCGCATAACAGGTGTTACAAAAAAAATTGAGCTTGTTCTTTTGTCATTTCGTCAACCAATCAAAGGGCTTGTGATCAGTGTTTCTATTGTCAATGTATGTCGCCTTTTAAACCAACGCACGAACGCACAATAATCCTAGACAACTCAATCCGGCCATACTAATCATCAACAACAGCTGTGCTTGAAGAACCAACTTAGCCAGGTCTTAATTAGCACGATGATCTCATCTTAGATGTGTCAATTCATCCCGGATGTTTCAAGCGACGTACGAAGAACACCCCCCAGATGTGGCATTTAGGCGATTAGTAACACATTTTGAAAAGGTGTATGTGTATAATTTTATAATAATGATAGAATGGTATATTGTTTTAGCACAATATATATACAAATTCAATCTAAAACTGTCAAAAACAAAGCTTTCGCGTCCGATGTATTATTTAAACTGAATAGAAATATTATTTTACAGTGGAGTACCTTATTTCTAATCCGGATTTTTAAGTTTTTGTGTAATTTTTGTGTTTTTATGTTATTATAACATGAAGTGCACAATATCTGACATCTGTGTTCTGTGTTTGAACTTATGTGTTCTAGATTTAAATACACATGTGCAACTTCAGAATACCCATGTTCAGTATTTGAACATAAACATGCCATTTTAGAACACATTTTGGATCATGTCATTTGCATCATGTTATTTTAGAGTGTAAAAAGTTGTCTTATGAATAATTTAAAAAAGTTAAAGCAGATGGGCTATAGAACAGATCATATGTTTTATTTATTTATTTATTTTATAGTAAATGAACCAGGGGCCGGGGGGCTGTTCCATGAAAGTAGCTAAATAAAACCAGACTTCCGCGCAAAAGTGAGACTCAAATTAGCGGCATCTCCAAATTAAGCCTCATGTCGTTCCACAAACGGAGCTTAGCTGTAACTAATCGAGGCTTATTCAAGGCAGGCTTGCATAGTCTCACTTTGTGCGCGCGCCCGCAATATTTTAAAAGCCCATATGAATGGATGAACGAAACATAGATCCAAAATGAGCCAGACAGGTAAAATGCGGGCAGTTTTTTTTCACCGCTGCTGAGCAAACGTTGCTCATGGTGATTTAATACACAGATATATTTTTGCACCTTGAATAAAGTATTTCAACTTGTTCAAATTATTGTTTTGTTATTTTTATTTATTGGGAAAGTGTATTTTACATGAAAAGATGTTATGTTAATGTTTAAAAAAAAGTTACTAATTAGACCATCTCTAGTTCTGAAATGCCATCTGTTCTGGACAATGTGAATAACGGAAATAGTGTCCATTTTGAGCATGCAGGCATAACCCCTGTCCCCAAGCAGGACTCCATTAAACTCCCCTGCAAAAGAAGGTATCAATTACATATGCTGTGACACTCCTACAGTTCAAGACTGTATATATATATATATATGAAGACTTATAAAGTTATGTGTGCCTACTGACTGTTACAACTAGTTATCTTTTAAAATTATGATCACTAGTTTCCATGAAAAATGCTTGTGAAGTAAAAACTCTCGCTTGAAATGTTCTCTTGCCTTCTTCTCTGTGCCAGTGAGGATGCTCGAAAGATCCTGGAGTCATGGACAGAGCCTGTCCATTTTGCCTCAACATTAGTAATTAGGCAGTTGCTGTCACAGATCATCTGAACACAGAGAGTGGATTTAGTGATATAGCATATTTTGTCTGGCAGAGCATTAATTTAAGATTGCTCAATATATGAATTGATGAACAATGTCAAATTCAGAGCTAAACCACTGGCAATGTATGGAGTTACAGTGGTTACAAAATCGGAATAACCATCCCGCCGCGCATACCGCCGTTTAAAGTCAACAGCGGCCAAAATAAATCAGTTGCATTTCAAAGTCATTCGTAAAATGGCCGCCAGGTGGCGCAAAGTGACATTTTCATCGCAGTAAATACAACAGTGATGGTAATTTCCACAACAAACATGAAAAATCTGAACCAGAGCTATTGATGTGTACTGTACAATAATGAGTAAAAAAAAATTATAGTAGATTTATTAACTGAAATAAATGACCATATTTTTCAAGAGAATTTTCAAGCCCCACTCATCAAACAAAATTATAACGAAATCGGCCAAGTTTACTATTTATTTCAATATAAATTTATAAACCAATAAGATCAAATAACACCAAGTTATTATTATAACAGGCTTACTTCGTCACTTATCAAAGAAGTACACTTGCTTTCAAAGAAGTCGAGTGGCTTATTAACGTCTCTGGTGTGCATTGTCTCTAAGTGGCCGCTTGGTGTAGCGGTTAGAACGCTCGGCCAGAGATCTGCAAAGCCCCGGTTGGAATACAGAGTGATGATGTTTTAAAATTGTTTTATTTTAAAACTAAATAAAATGTTTTAAGTGCACTTAAGATAGAGTCTTATAAAGGCTATGTAGACTTATATAGTTTTATTATATATTTTTTGCACATTAATCTGAGTCCTCATCTGTTAGATCTGTTTAGTTTTTTTTTTGCCGGATTTGTGCGGCAGCGAGCGGGAAGCTGTGAAAATGCCCTTCATTACCTGTAGGGGGAAGTCGTGTTTCAGTCTGAAGTATTGAATGTCTACTGAAGCCGAAAATGTGTCCAAATTAAACCGCGAATGCGTGTTTGGAGACGCTGTGCCCGCGCTGTGTATCAGTCGGTTGGGAATCATCATGGAGGTACAACACGGCGTGGCTGGAGCTGGAGTTTGTCGTGTTCGAGGTAAGTTTAGCTTTCTTTTTTGGATGTGATTCTCGCTTTCATGACTCCCAATTAATGTTCATCTTAATCTCAGGACTTACAATTAGCAATATTTCAGTTTTTAATAGTGTGGAGATTCACAAAACACCGTTTTCGTGTAAAAACCTGAACCTACGGAGCCCCCCAGGGGTCCTGTGGTAAATAAATAAATAAATAAATAACGAACCGAGCACGCGGATTAATACACCGAGATGTGTGTTTCTTACCCTGACATCTCGTGAAAACGGCGTGTTAATAAGTTACAAGTTAAATTTCAACTGTAAAGACCTGTACATATGTTCATACAGTATTGACAGCAGCTCTAATTTGTCTAAATCGCATTGCAGACAATAAAAATAAGTCGAGTCATCCTGTGACCCTGCATGCTTAATCTTTCCACACATGATTCTTGCTTCTCACTTTTTCCTTAATCCCTCGCTGTTCTATCTTGTATTTTTCTAACGGTGTCAGAAAATTGTGTTTGATGCAAGATTATTGCTAATGCAATTTAACCCAAGTTTATGAAGTATCTGAAGTATATGAAGTGATGGTTATTTTTTATTATAAATTATTTTTATTTTATAAATGAAGTCAGCACAGGTTGAAGCAATTCAGATTTTTTTTTTTGTTTCTCAAAATAAATTATTTATTTTCTTGTAAATTTTATGCAGGGGGACAGACGAAGTGATGCCAGTATACACCTTCTTAAAATCCTTGTCGTCTGTGCTGTTGAAGGGGAAGGACCAGTTGGTGTATCCATAATCCTTGAAGGAGAGTAAATTTTTCAAGAATGTGGCAATAGCTCCGAGCACTGCGCTACACATTTGAGCTATTTTCAGAAAGTGCTTCTAGAACTTGATGGGATTAAGCTATCACCAAAAGTGCAAGCTTTAAAGATGAAGTTATCATCTTAAAACATTTGATTTGGCTTGACTACAAGTCTTTACATGTTGTGTTTACATGTTCAGCTTAAAGTGTTTTAATGCGTTATGGTTTCAATGGCATACTTTTAAGTACACTAGTCCAGAGTGCTAATTTGAATGTTGCAACTTCACTGCTTCAGAGGGCTATTAAGTTTTAACGTTTATTCTACAGTTTGTTTAATGTATTTTCTGCTGTATTTTATTTCTAAATGAATGCTGTATTTTATTTATTTATTATTATTATTATTATTTTACACAATTTTGTTTAAAACAAGTATTTCAGGCCCTGGTGCCGTGCAGTTGTTTCTATGGATGCAAAATTTAGCTGAATGCACTTTTATTAAAAAGACAACTTGTATCTAGACTGTGAATGTCACAAATATTTGGTAATGTTGGTGAATAAACTGTTTAATTATATTTTAGTTATGTGATTTATGAAAGATGTTCCTAATGTTACGTCAGAGGACATGCGCCGATGTTTATCACACATTCCGATAAGAGAGAGATTACTTACTCCCAAAAATTTTTTGCGCCGTATTTCGATTTTTAAAAAAGTTGCTCATTTTCACCACGAACACGGATGAGCCTTCGGGTTTCCTCAGCCGTCCCTATAATATAAATTACAAAACTGTGGTCACGTTGCAATAAGTAAGAATAGTGTAAGCACCGTTCATTTACATGTACACATATGGCCGTAAGCTAAACAAACAATGCGTTATCAAATGCTCGGCAACCTGCCATGCTACTGAACTTTCATATTTGTTTGTAGCATGCAGTAAAGTGTATGTGACATAAAATATATATTTGTAATATCGTGCAATCTGTACTATCCGCTAGCAAACTTTAGCGATTTTTTTGCAAACGTTTCTTTACAGAACATCACCATAAACACAAACACAAGACTAGAAGTAATATACATATAATGAAAACTTGTCATAAAAATCTTTATTAATGGTAAAAATTAACATTTATGTGTCTGCTTGCTCGAGTGAGCAGCCATGTTGAAAACTTCGCTTAGCCCTTCGTTTGAAGTGAGGTCCGAAAAATCTTCATTTGGAGGGCTATCTGGCCCTTCCCCCCTCCCCCTACACCTCGAACCAAAAGAGAAATGAGACACCCCTACCCCTTCACGTGAACGCGCCAAGTGGAATGGTAGGGGGAAGGGGTTTGGTATTCAGCCTTAATATTGGAGCAATAAAATTTACTTAAAATCTATGTGTCCAAATTGTTACGAGGATTTTATCAAGTAAATCTTACAAGTTCTTTTTTTCAGTGAATGGTGAACACGATGATTTAAGAATTTAATTAAACACGAATATATATATATATTTATTTGTTGTGTGTGTGTGTGTGTGTGTGTGTGACCGGTGCAAGGGCCATTGTCACTCATACTATCGTAGTTTTTAGAGCCCTAAAAAAGCGTTCGCTAGTAAGTAAATAAAAGTTACAAAAAAAAAACATTTTAATGGTTAGTGACTGTTGCAGACATTTACACTATTTTTGAGAACTATTAAGTTCTCCTTCACCGTGTCATAGCCGATAACTGCCCCTTTGATCTGCTGGGTATGGCGGGGCGTCGACTGCTGATCAGTTTGTGTAAAGTACACTGATCAGCCGTCGACGCCCCGCCATACCCAGCAGATCAAAGGGGCACACTCATAAACTCTCCGTGCACACACACAAACTCTCCGTGCACACACATAAACTCTCCGTGTGCACACACACAAACTCTCCGTGCACATACATAAACTCTCCGTGCACACACATAAACTCTCCGTGCACACACACACACACACACACGATTTATAGATAAAATGCAGACATAAACACGCCACCCCCCAGGAAAACAACAAACACAAATATATAGACTACAGTACTCGCTTTTCCAACACGCTAGCGCGCTCCGATGTGAGCCGATTTATTCAAGTCATAATTAGAGAATATAGAGAGATTAATAACAGAGAAAGCATAATAAGATGTCTATACAGTAGATAAAAAGAAAAGTATCAAATCCAACTATTAAGTCTGATTTTATTGCTATCATTAACCATTTATGTTATATATTTATTTTATATTATTTTATTTTATATTACATTATTTTCTATGTATTATATTTACACAATGCTTGCTCTGAAGGACTTTAGCCAGACTGACCAAGTTTCTAATTCACTGCTGACGTAGTTAAATATGCTTATACTGTATATACGTATAGGTTACATTTTAAAAGTACAATCGCAAGGAAATTACAAACTGAATGTAATGTAAAATATGAATAAACCAGTATTAGACACAGATATACGATATGGTAGTATATACAATGAAAAAGCTATTTACACGAGTGCTCAAATGTAAAGCAAATGCAATTATTAATTTATTGTGTATATTTAACTTCATTCAGCCATTTAAGTTATATGAAGAATAACGTTCCTAACCCACTATTATTTTAATCTTAAATAAAGTTGGCCTAATACAATATTGTTTGCAATGCTGAAGCAAACATGATTTTGTTTTAGTCTATTCGCTGAATACAACGCGACCCACATCACCTCTTGGTGAAGACCCACAGAAACCGTTACTGTAATCCCCCTTCTCACCTACAGTATCTGTTGTGGAAAAATGCTCAGAGTCGGGCTTTGCTTACAGAAGATTACGACCTTTATTATCAAACAACAAGGCCGGAGCTGTGTCCGTGGAGCAACTGAATTCTGTTGCTGTGCGTTATAGTACATATGCAGTGCCTGCCCCTTCTCTCTCCAACATCTGGGTTTCATTAAAGGGCCGTCTTTAGCCCCCCCCAATGTAAAGCTTGGGTTTCCTATATGCAATGCACACAAAGAAGCCTATGAACTCCCAGCTTGCACACACATCCACGATTTTATACTGATAAGGTATCTTCTAACCCCCCAAAAGTAAGTAAAATCAAATGAAATCAAATAAAAATTTCTCCCATATATCCCCCCCTCTGGGACTTATGAGTCCCACACTAATTGGTTAACCTAGAGTGCGACTCCATGAGTCAGTCTTCCTTATACTAACTGGTGATTAAATTAAATCACTGGACTTTTATCAATGACCGACCCATGGATTCGCCCTCTAGTGGAGATTCGGCCAAACCTCTCCTTCCACCCTTGACTAGGAATAGGAGTAAAAGACTCGACCTCCATGACATCGTACTTCCCATTACTCAATAACATGACATGAACATGTACTTAATACAGTGATTTTCTAGGATTACATCAATTGGATAAATCATATAACCTACAATGGAACATACAATTACACAATAACACAATACAATTGTTAAGAATGGATATACATTTAAACAGCCTTGTCGTAATATAATAGTCTTCAACTCAGGAGGTTTGCGCACCGCAGGGAGTCAGTTGGAGCCCACAAGAGAGGTTGCCAGCACGTCATTGTGGGCTCATGCCGTGGAAGATACTGTACACTTCAATATATGAACCAGTAAAGTCTCTTGTTAGAGATATATATGGCTGAGTTCGGGATATCTTTGATGACTGTGTCCAAAAATTCATCCTTGTCTGTTGTTGCTAGGAAATGCTGTTAATTTTAGAAACCCTTTGATTAATAAATTCATAAATCACATTCATAAATTTACTTAACACAGTAAAGTCACCCATTAACTGCTTCAATTAAATTTCTGCACCTGGAATAAAAGAGAGCTGTGTTTAGTGGCATTACATATTGTCATAATCTGGTTAAGGCTTGCTTCCTTCTCGTGCATTTTTCCTGTGGAGGAAATTAAAATTAGTTGTCGCTGCTGCTGTTTTATCTGTAAAAGCAATATAGTGTTAGTTAAACAGAAATGCATTTATACAATGTAGAGGATATGAATCGTTGTCACACATAATCTGTACAATTGTTTGTCCTGTTAATTGTGTCAGGAGGAACCTGGTCGAAGTCAGTCAGTCAGTCTTGTTTGTATCCGAAGTAGATGCTGCTCTCAAGCAGATTCTCATTCTTAATGTGGAGCAGCGGAGTGTTCAACGCTGTGCAATTTGGTATCCAACTTGTGCCAATAGTTGGTTATTTTCCAATAATGATTTAATTTCTTTGTATTTTTCTGATGTTAGGTTCTTCTTTCTTTCTTCCTTCGTTTTCGGTACCCATAGCTCTTTGTGACTCTCGTGTAATGGTTCAAGTGATACCACACGGTCTTGTCTTTCACTTGAATCACTGTTGGAGTGGCTGCCACACTTTGCGGGGCCCCTCCCTCCTGGGCTTGTGCCACTTCCTCCTGAACACTCGCAGATAGACCTGGTCTCGTGGAGTGATGGGACATGGAGCGTCTCTTCCTCCTTGTTCTTTTCCTGCACATAGATTACTTCATGTACGGCAGTTAGTTTCTTCATATAATATTTTCAAAATTGTTTAAGCGGTGGCCTTTATATGGCTTCTACAGAATGGCACAGGCATGGGTCGACCCGTAAGCATTTCATGCGGGGTTAGGTGTGTATTTCGGTTAGGTTGCATGCTTGTTAGCTCATTGGTACAGCATCAGTTAAAACCTAGTTTAGCATTGTACTACTACAATTATTATTAACCTTGGCTTTGAGATTACCATTTACACTCTCTATCTTCCCCTCGGACTGTGGACATCCCCAAAGCCTAGCTTTTTCCCAACCGTTGCAGCACCTGTCTTACATTTTCTGAATGAATACTGATCCATTGTCGGAACTCATCTCTGATGGAATTTCAAATCTAGATATCACTTCCCTTACTCTTCATCTGCAGATATTATTGCTTTTACTAAATATGTCAGTTATTACAAGCATGTATCTTTCGCCCAGAACACTACTTTATCCTGCCCACATAGTGCACCACTAAGTGATTAAATGGTCATTCTGGTACCGGTGTATAGCCTATAGGTGTCGCTGTTTCCTTCCTGACATTACGCATAGCACATATCTCCCATGAAGCTAGGAACTCTTCAACCATAGCCTGCAGATAGGAAGACCAATACCCATGTTGCCTGATTTTTCTCGCAACCTGTCTTCTTACACAATGGCCCAGTCCATGAGCATTTAAACCAGAATTATTCACCAGTGCTGTGGGTACTATAATCAGACCTTCATGTGGACACCAAATACCCTGTGCGTCCTTATGCGCTCCCCTCTGGAGCCACATCGAGTGCTCGTATGGACCTGCTTGATGTTGAGTACAAATGATATCCTCTTTACTTAGGCTGTGGTTCTATAAGGACTATGGGTGCTTGCACAGCTAGTTGCCATTTTGATGTACGCTTCATTTCTAAATCTGCCATGTTGTTACCTTTAGCAACACAGTCATTTCCCTTTTTACGGGTCTGACATTTAATGACAGTCAATCATCTTGGTAGCATCAGAGCAGACATTAGTTTACTTATCCATTCAGCACTTTGAATGGGAGTTCCTTCATGCTTTTTAAACTGGCACTTGTAAATGCAAATAAATGCAGTAGTTTACTCTTTTCTGCCATTTGAACACTGAAAAAGGCTGAATAAAGATCATTACAATAAAATATTTGGCTTAGGGAGGGACATTAGTCAGCAGTGTGTGTGGATTTGGAACTTCTGCTGGATACTTTCCTGTTTTACTAGTAACTGCATGCAAATCATGCACAGAGATGCCTGTCTTCCTGTACCTACTATATGGGGGAGGTGTAACTAACTTCTCTCTCGCTACTTCGGCCTCACTTCCTGACTTTCTTAACTTTTTCCATCACTTCCTGTTTCTTTCTTACCAACTTCACTTGTTCTTTCTTAAACAAAGCTAGGACCACTCTTTCCTGCTGTCTTTTCAACTTCTCCAGACATGCTTTCTCTCTCTTGCCGCCGCTTTATAATTTTTTATCAAGGTGTCCATCTCAGAACACAGTGCTGAATCAAATGTCCCCTCCTTTGGCCATCTTGTAACCATATCTTTGGTCCTCTTTTTGCTACTTATTGGAGGTCTTAGTGATGAGATCGTCACACAAAGGATGCTTCGCCACTAAAGTCTCCACCGGAGAGGCTTCCATTATGCTTTAGCCTATGTCACCACTTAGATATTTATTTTTTAATTTTGTGCCTTTTTAATTTTTACTTAATGGCTAAATTTACTTACAACAATATACGCTCTTTTAGAATCACAGAAGTATCCACCTCTACTTACCCAGGCTCATCAATGATAATCACTCCTTAATCTACACCACTTCACTATTTTCAAATTAACACTTGCCAAAAAGCATAGTGCTTTTATGCACCGTGAACACTTTTATCAGTAAGTGCGTAATGCCACAATATTAATATGGGGTTCCTACACATTCACCACTCCACACTATTTATTTATTTATTTATTCAGAGGCCTATGCATTCAGACTTTATCCCTCTTTTCCTAGAAAATTGGGCTTATTCTTTTCATACTTGTCCCCCTGCTAAAAGGGCTCATTTTTCCACTCACACGTGTCCCTTTATTGATTAATATTTATGTATTTAATTATTAGGCTAGCTATTACGTAAATAGGGCTCATTCACACACACACACACACACACGTCTCTGGTCTGGCAGCAAGCTGCCCCCCTCTGAGGGTTGCACACACAATTCCCTCGGGAGGTCCAACCCTGTTCACAGAACACAGAGCTTATGGTTCTCATTCAACCATTCTCTCTCTCTCTCCCATTCTCTCTCTCTCCCTCACACACACACACTAGGCGAACATAGAGCTCTCATACACTCAGACAGAAACAGATAGACACAACATCAATTAGACACAAACAATTGCAATTGTATTCAACTTAATGGCACAAATCGTGCTCCACATAGAAAAAGATATTAATTACCCCTGTCACTCATATCAATAAAACATAAGGGGTGATTTCTTATGATGTACAATTGTACATTCCACATATGAAGGGTATCAATTAAAAACCACCAAACTCATACCATATAACATTTACGGTGGCTACAAAAATGCTTATGACATACAACAGTACGTTCCTCATACGAAGGGTATTTTTTATTAATTGCTGGGTAACCTTACACAAGCAATATAACTAATTAAGCGCAATTCCTTATTAACTTGCTGCATTACTCATGCCATCCAATCAAGGCCCACTTGACAATGAGTACAAATTAATATCGAGATCATCTACCTTTTTCCTGTCCTGTCATCTCTCAAAGCCCACTTGACAAAACAAATAGACACCCAAATGCGCTTCCTCATACCGTCTGTTACTGTTGCCATCAATCAATGCCCACTTGACAACACCCAGACCAATGCAATGCTTATCTTCTCAATTCACTATCAGTACAACTGTTAGTAATCTGATGCATGCATTCTCTTCTGGAAACAAAGCCCATTCTAAATTACTTGAGTTGGAGAGGCCTTTATTAGGTGTCCTTACCACCATGGGTGATCCTCAGCCAACAACACACCCTAAGTATATAAGCAAAAGTTGCTTACCTTTGTAAGTGGCCACCTGGTTGTGTTGCCGACCAAGGAAGCCCACGTCGGTCAGTCACCTTTGCCCTTTCTCCACCCTGCTCGCAGCGCCATTATGTTGTGGAAAAATACTGTAGCGTTTTTCAACACTAAGCAGGGATCTTGGAGGACGAGTGAGCTTGGTGGCTACCCAATGTAATGACTGGGAGTATTTTATTCTCTCTCAGCACAAGCATAAACACACATACAGGTCAAAAACACACACACACATGCTTAAACATGGCTGAAGCCACTAACCTAAAACCAACATCCCACCCATGGTGAACACAACCATCATGCTGGACCAAAGCCGGCGATCGCCAGCCCCGCCCACGCCACACTGCCCCCACCCGAGCTGTGACCGTCCCCGGTCACCCCTAATCCTTCAGTCTCTGAGACGTGCAGGCGGTCGGCGCTGGCGCTGCGAACGCCGGAGCCCTGCTGTAGACGGCATGTGAACATTAACCTGAGGCGGCCGGGCCTCTGCAACAGTCGCCGTCTCACCGGCATGCGGCTGGTAGGGAGCGAGACGGTCTCGGTGAAGCACAATCATCCGCGCCTGCCCCGCCAGCCGCACCCGGTAGACGACATCTGAAAGTTGAGCGATCACCGTACAGGGTCCCACCCAGTGTGACATAAGTTTGGGTGATAGCCCTCTCTTCCTTCTCGGGGAATAAACCCATACCTGCTCTCCCGGCTCAAAGTCTCGCCCCCGGCTGTGAGTGTCATAAACCCGGCGCTGCTTAACACCGGCGTCCGCCAAGTGTTTGCGCGCTAACTCGTGAACCCGGAACAGTTTTTCTTTTAAAGAACAAAAATAATCCAACCCCGGTGCCGTGGGTAAATCCGACTGTGGCGGTGGCCCGAAAACGAGGTCCACTGGAGTGCGCAGCTCGCGTCCAAACATGAGAACAGCTGGCGTTAGCTGCGATGACTCCTGTACTGCCGTGCGATATGCCCAAAGAACGAGAGGCAAATGTTCGTCCCAATCACGTTGCCGATCGCTGGTAAGTAGGGCGAGTTGTGTGGTGAGCGTCCGATTAAAGCGCTCCACGAGGCCGTCACTTTGTGGATGAAGCGGCGTGGTGCGGGTCTTTTTCACCCCGAGGCGTTCGCACACCGCCTCAAACACCTCCGCCTCGAAGTTGCGCCCCTGATCGCTGTGTAACTGCTCTGGAGCGCCAAACCGGCTGAACACCTCATCCACTAGTACTCGGGCCGTGGTGGAGGCGCTCTGATCAGGCACAGCGAAAGCCTCCGGCCACTTGGTGAAGTAATCCACAACGACCAGCACATAACGGTTACCCCGATCGGAAACGGGGAACGGTCCAAGAATGTCCACGCCCATACGCTCCATGGGCGCCCCCACCCGAAAGTCCTGCAGCGGGGCTCGCGAGCGCTGGGTAGGGCCCTTCTTCGCCGTGCAGGAGTCGCATCTGTGAACAAAGAGTTCACTGTCAGTGTGACAGCCCGGCCAGTAGAAACGAGCGCGCAACCGCCGCAGAGTTTTTGTCACACCGAAGTGTCCTGAACCCGTATGCCCATGAACCAACCCCAGCACACATGCCCGCAAAGTTTTTGGTACCAGAAGCTGGAAACATTCGCCAGCGCCGCACGGCCGCTCCCAGCGACGGTAGAGTAACCCTTGCCGCAATGCTAGGCGGGTGAACTGTGAGTGCAGAGCTTTCGCCTCTAACCCCAGGTGAGTGATTGCAGTATAATCCGGTCTCCGGCCCGCTTTAACCCAACCCAGAACTTGATGCAGAACCGGATCGCTCTCCTGCTCGGCCGCGAGCTGTTCACTGTCCAGCTGTGGCACAGGTGAGATGACTGTGGGAGGTGCCCTAGGCGAGGCAGTGACTCGGCTGCACGCTGGAACGGTCAGCTGATCACCCCCGGGGGGTCCGGGGGACTGAACGGAAAGGAAGTTGTGCGCCAGTGGTTCCGGAGGTTGGCCTACGTCGCAACCGCGCTCTTCGACCCGCTCGCAGTACCGACAACGTGCTTCGCTGCATGGTCGGCGTGACAACGCGTCGGCGTTAGCGTGTAGCTTCCCGGCTCGGTGTTGAATGGTGAAGCTATAGTCCTGTAGGCGCTCCAGCCAACGCGCTAACTGCCCCTCAGGTTCTTTGAAGCTAAGCAGCCACACTAACGAAGCGTGATCGGTCCGCAGCAGGAAGGTTTGCCCGTATAAATATGGCCGGAAGTGTTTTAGCGCCGCGACGACAGCTAACAGCTCGCGCCGCGTGACGCAATAATTCCGCTCGGGCCCAGACAACGCGCGGCTGAAATATGCGACAACCCGCTCTTGGTTACCGGAAACCTGAGACAGTACGGCCCCCAGCCCTACATCGCTCGCGTCTGTATCAAGGGTGAACGCGCGCGCTGCATCCGGATAGCCGAGGACGGGACACGTGACCAAAGCTTCGCGCAACCGAGCGAACGCGCGCGCATGTACAACCTCCCAGCGGAACGGCTGGTTCTTTTTCGTCAACCCATGCAACGGACTTGCGACGGTGGCGAAGTCTTTCACGAACCGGCGGTAGTACGAAGCTAACCCGAGGAAAGTGCGCAGCTGTGACACATTTACTGGTTCTGGCCAATTCTGTACTGCCGCGATTTTGTTTGGGTCGGTAGCAATCCCGTTCGCACTAATTATGTGGCCCAGGAACGCGGTCTCTCGACGCAACAGCTGGCATTTCCCCGGATTGAGCCGCAAGTTCGCCCGTCGGATAGCCAAAAATACCACCCGGAGATTAGCTAGCGCGACCTCAAACTCCTTGCCGTGCACTAGCAAATCATCCAGGTAGACGACGCAACGGTTACGAGGGATATCCGCCAACACTTTCTCCATCAACCGTTCAAACGTCGCCGGAGCGTTGCATAGGCCGAAAGGCATACGCCGGAATTGCCACAGCCCGTGCCCGATCGAAAACGCGGTTTTAGGGCGGTCTTCCGGAGCGAGCTCTACTTGCCAATACCCGCTACGCAGATCTAATGAACTAAACCAAGCCGAGCCTGCGACATGCTCCAGCGCATCATCTATCCGTGGCAACGGGTATGAGTCCTTCCGCGTCACCGCGTTTAGCCGCCGGTAATCGACACAAAACCGCCAAGAATTGTCCCTCTTACGCACAAGCACAACCGGTGAAGACCACGGTCCGGACGCTGGCTCAATGACGCCTGAGTCGACCATCTCACGCAGCTTCTGTTCGGCGACAGCCCGTTTAGCTAATGGGAGGCGTCGCGGGTGCAACCGAACAGGAGCTGCGTTCCCCGTATCAATCCTGTGCTGCACCAGATTGGTATGGGTGCAATCGCGCTCGTCTACCGCGAATACATCCGCAAATTCGTTAAGGAACGATCTCAGCGTTTCGGTCTGTGTCGCAGTTAACCCCGCGCTGCTACGTCGCAAAAGCTCATCTAGCACGCTCGATTGGTCGTGTACCGGATGTTTGTGTGGCGCAGCCTCCGGAAGTTCCGCCCCCCGGGTGTGTGCTACTTTCACATGCGGCTGTGGTTTCGGTGTTAGCAACCTAGCTCTGCCAAAATCCCCACAAAGAGTCCCGTCCGTTAGGCTGAGCACCGCCCCCCACTTTTCCAAAATGTCTAGCCCCAATATACAGTCATCTTCAATGTTCCCCAGCAAAAAATCATGAACATAGTTGTGCTCACCTATGTTGATTCGCACCGAGCGGCGAGCCCGTATCTTCAAATGGCTCCCAGACACGGTGCGGATGCTGAGGGTTGGTTTGGGCACTTTGCCAGCGCGCTCGCATGGTCCCAACACTCCGTTGCGGAGTAGTGAAACAGTGGAGCCGGTGTCCACAAGCGCACGCAGCGGGACGCCGTCTAGCACACAATCCACGTAGATCCCAGCGCGTTGTCCCACACGTCCTGAACGGAGATCGACTCCGCCAATTGGGGAAACAGAATCGGCCACGGGAGGTGGCTTCCCCTCGCTGCCTCCCGGTCCTAGTTTAACGGCTGCTGGGGTACGTTGTCCTCGCGCCTCGAACTGTTAGGGCCGTAATACTGCGGTCCCGGGCCTCTGCGTCGCCGCGGAAATTCAGCGTCTTGCTCGTAGCCTGGCCGTGACGGGTAGCCCTGTCCCCGGCCAGGTTCACCTCCCGAGCGCCCCCTAGTGGCGGGAGGTAGCTCGGCTCTTTCGCCGCCATGCTCGACCATGATGGGTTCAGCGCGCTCGGCCTCGCGCAGTGCCTCGGCCAGAGAACTGGGTGCCGCCAACCGAATGTGCTCGCGGAGCCGCAGCGGTCGGAGCCCCCGGAGGAATGCACGACGAGCTAGCTCTTCCTGCTGGTCGTGCCCGAAGTCAGGATAGCCCCGCCGCGCGAGGCATCGCACGTCCATTGCAAACGCGCCCAGCGGCTCCGAAGCGCGCCGCTCGCGGACCGCGAGCTCTTCGCCAGCCGCTTCTCTGCGGTCACCCGTGCCGAACCGGAAGTGGAGTGATTCCCGCAGCTTCGCCCAGTCGTTCCGCTCCTCGGCCCGGAGGTCCTCGAGCACCCGGAGTGCGTCGCCCTCAAGCGAGAGTGCTACGCGGACCGCGATTTCCGCTGGGGACCAGCCCGCGAGATTGGCGGCGAGCTCTACCTGCGCAAAAAATGCGTAGGGTTCGACGGCGCCGTTATAGAAAGGAAGGCGCAGCTGTAAGTCGCCTCGCCGGGTAACAGTGCACGGGGCTTGGTCTGTGGGAAGTTCCGCCCCGAGATCCAGTGCCGGGACCCTCATCTCGCCGCTCTGCTTTCGCCGCGCTGCTTTCTTTGTGCTGGCACCGTCCGGAAGGTGTTTCCTCTGCAGGAGTTCTGCTGCCACTCGGCGGCCCTCTTTGATCTTCTTCAGATCCTCCGCCGTTTGCTCCAACTCGGAGATCTCCATCCCACTTCTGACACCAATGTAGCGTTTTTCAACACTAAGCAGGGATCTTGGAGGACGAGTGAGCTTGGTGGCTACCCAATGTAATGACTGGGAGTATTTTATTCTCTCTCAGCACAAGCATAAACACACATACAGGTCAAAAACACACACACACATGCTTAAACATGGCTGAAGCCACTAACCTAAAACCAACATCCCACCCATGGTGAACACAACCATCATGCTGGACCAAAGCCGGCGATCGCCAGCCCCGCCCACGCCACAATACTCAGAGTCGGGCTTTGCTTACAGAAGATTACGACCTTTATTATCAAACAACAAGGCCGGAGCTGTGTCCGTGGAGCAACTGAATTCTGTTGCTGTGCGTTATAGTACATATGCAGTGCCTGCCCCTCCTCTCTCCAACATCTGGGTTTCATTAAAGGGCCGTCTTTAGCCCCCCCAATGTAAAGCTTGGGTTTCCTATATGCAATGCACACAAAGAAGCCTATGTCCCAGCTTGCACACACATCCACGATTTTATACTGATAAGGTATCTTCTAACCCCCCAAAAGTAAGTAAAATCAAATGAAATCAAATAAAAATTTCTCCCATATATCCTTGGTGTGAAAGTTATCAAACCGGTTTCGCTGATGGGGTAATTCTGCTTCAAGCACTTTCCGATGCTGTTGCTAGGAAATTCCACCCCACAGCCCACAACAACAAGCAAATAAGAGACATAATTAACGAACTTCTTAGAAAGAAAAGATTGAGTTTTCTCTTTTCTAAAAAAAAATAATTAATGAATACTCTTGCTTTTGTAAAGATTTTGAGTGACCATTTTCCATATACAGTACGGCCTGCTTTATTATATATCTAATAAAACTTTATTGCAACTAAATTGTGTGTGTGCCTTATTGAATATTTAATAATGCTTCCGGAACATTGTTGTCCATACATTTTACAGTATGTACAGTATATTGAAAACAGTGAAACATAAAACACAAACCGAAAGGACAAATTAAGGAATGTACGAAACATTAACACCTTTACCGTGTTCAAATAAATACTGTAGAGTTATTGCATTATGTTTCAAGACATCCTTAATTTAAAACAAATTCCCTAATTATATTTCCACAAATACTTTGACAACATACACTTATCAACTTATCCACATAAACTTATCAACACAAACTCTCGCACGCACACACAATCTCTAAAAAATTTATATTAATAACATACAGTACATATACAAATAAACAAAAATATAAACGTCTATATTGAAGTTTACGGTGAACGCAGAGTCGGCTAAGCAGACGTGATGACGCGCGCGCCCTCACCTCTGTTACGGCTGCCTACAGTATTTGGCCAAAATAAGTATAATAATTGAACGATATGCCTGGTCCTGGAAAGAGACATCAACAGTCCGGCGCTGAGAAACGAAAGAACCGAAAGAAAAAAAAAAAGCCTAAGATGAAGCCCGTGCATCAATTCCAGAAATAAAACTTTACTTTATTCTGTCGACGTTAATAATGTAATAACGTAACGTTAACGTAAAATAACGCAAATTTCATTTAACAGCAGGGGGGACAATAAATATATATTTTTATAAATTTATTGCATTGTTTATGTTGTTTACAGTCAAGCCATCAACATACAATAAAATGTAAACATGAGATCTAAACTAAAAACTGTGCTCCCTGTGCTGGTGCTGGCAATATCATCTCTTTGTTCTGCTGTCTCCGGCTCCCTCCCTGGTTCTGAATCTGCCCCTTCCTCTACTCTCACTGCAGGGATTAAAGTGAAAAAAAGTCTTCTGACTGAACTTTTTTCAGGCCAAGCCATATTCCTTTAACAAACACTTTATTTAAATAGTCAAGACCAATAGCTTTAGGGGAGATTAAACCGCTTTAATATTGCCAGTGTGCATATTTTAAAAGCTATTTGTAATCTTTGAAAAAAAAATACCTTGACAAATAATCAACCTTCTACCACATATCTTTTCAGTGCATGTTTTTATTTATCTTATAACACCAAACAATGTTTTGTGAAACTCTTAATAATTAATAGAAAAAAGTAATAGCACCAGCATTAAATTCCAAAAAGTGCTTTTTCAGTGCATGTTTTATGTATCTTAAAGAAAACATCTTCGTTTTCAGCTTAGATGACAAATCGGATTTCCATTAAGCAGCAATGCCATGTGTGCAAGTAGTAGGCATGTGCATTAGACATAGACAATCTTGAAAGTGCACTCTTGTCTTTGACAACTGATTGCATTAAATTAACTAGTGGTTGTGAGACTGTGACCGACAGGTCATGCTCCGCTATGAAAGAACATACGCGCACTTTTACATCGCGCACACGGTCGGCCACAGATGCGTGAATCTCCGTTGTGGTTCTTGTCACACCAGACAGGGAGCATGTGTACTGTTAGAACACGAACCGCAGCATTGTGACTAGCTGCTGACTGATGGCGAGCTCGCACTTTGTTTTGCCATTATTGCCATATTGAAGTTTCCTGTGGCATACTGTGCAAAGACACCTACCTGGATGTTAGATCTTTATTAGTCCACGAACTAAAAGGCTTGCCATTCTCCCCAATTTCGCTAAGCCAAGCCCATCTCCATTTATTTATTTTTTTACACTTTTATCAATCTCCGAAACATCGGAGCCTTCCTGCAGTAAGTGTGTCCATGCTATCTTAAATATAGTTATACCTCAGCCTGACATGTAGTTCTTCAAAACTAAACCAAAACCCGGAGTGGATCCATACCGGAGTGATAACAAAATGCTTAGAGTGGAGAGAGGAACGTGCATTCGCTCCACTCCAGGCTTTGATCACATCCTCCTCAGCAGGCTGAATACACTGTCTTTCCTTAATTTAACACCCATGTAAGCCTACAGATGTCGCCATTAAAAACCCGCGTTTCGAGAAAAGGGATCCCGTGACTTGCCGCGGCTTTGCGCGGCTGCGTGCAGGAAGCTGTGAACATGCCCTTCATTACCTGTAGGGGGCAGTCGTGTTTCAGTCTGAAGTATTGTGTGTCTACTGAAGCCGAAAATGTGTGCAAATTAAACTGCGCATGCGTGTTTGTAGTCGCTGTGCCCGCGCTGTGTATCAGTCAGTTGGGAATCATCACGGAGGTTACAACACGGCGTGGCTGCAGCTGGAGTTTGTCGTGTTCGAGGTAAGTTTAGCTTTCTTTTTTGGATGTGATTCTCGCTTTCATGACTCCCAATTAATGTTCATCTTAATCTCAGGACGTACAATTAGCAATTTCAGTTTTTAATAGTGTGGAGATTCACAAAACACCGTTTTCGTGTAAAAACCTGAACCTACGGAGCCCCCATGGGTCCTGTGGTAAATAAATAAATAAATAAAATAATAACGAACCGAGCGCGCGGATTAATACACCGAGATGTGTGTTTCTTACCCACACCCCGAGTGAAAACGGCGTGTTCAGACAAAGGCTCGCCAGTTAGATGCCATTTCTGAACAAACTGAGTCGTGTGTGTTAAAGCATTAAATGGTAAAAGAGCACTAGCAATAAACGTTTTTTTTTCTGAAGCCGAACTTTATTAATGAGTTACGAGTAAAGAACCTGTACATATGTTCATACAGTATTGACAGCAGCTCTAATTTACTGCGGTAAAGCCAGCCGCGGTTCAGAAAAACACGGTCAAGCCAGCCGCGATTGATTTTAGTGCGCGCGCATATTACAGTGATTACGGTAGTTTCATGAACAACACAGAGAGAATGCCCCATATCTGAAAAATGCTGCAGTAAAATAGTTTCATATGTGGTGTTTATATAGTATGGGACGTCCTGAATAAGACCTGATCATTGTTTTTTTCTACTTATTAGAAATGGGGTCTTTATACCCCTTTAAAGTGTAATAATGTCCAATATCTCAAAAATGCTGCAGTAAAATTGTTTCATATTTGGTGTGTATATAGTATGGGACGTCCTGAATAAGAACTGATCATTGTTTTTTTCTACTTTTTTTTTTTATCATATAATGTGTGTACATTATATGGGATAAAAACTGACCATGGCGTTTTATACTTACTAGAATTTATTTTTTCATAGGTCTCTGAAGTGAAATAAAGGCATTTTATTTAACTTTTTTTCCCCATTGTGAACATTTGTTTATTTGTTTATTTTGTCAGACGTTAATCCTCATTATAGAAAACATTCATTGAAGAATAACTGCTACTTTTGAACAGTAAAACAAAATAAAAATCAATTCTGGTATTTAGAAAGACTAAATACATTATTTTGTCTGTTTTCTACGAATTCTGCTGTAACTTATCTACATAAAACAATTATTTGAATGGTGAATATTTAAGAAAAATATTGTAACAGACAACCATCAAAGTCACCAATAAATAACACGGATATTAAAGCAGAAATGCAAATAAATAAGCAAGTAAAAATTGACGAGCATGTTGTATTATCTCTCAGTCCTGGGCGTCTAAATGAAAAGCGCTCTGAAAGCGCGTTGTCTCTGTGTCGGTCCTGAAACTACCGTAATCACTGTAATATGTGCGCACACTAAAATCAATCGCGGCTGGCTTGACCGCAGTTCTAATTTGTCTAAATCGCATTGCAGACAATAAAAATAAGTCGAGTCATCCTGTGACCCTGCATGCTTAATCTTTCCACACATGATTCTTGCTTCTTACTTTTTCCTTAATCCCTCGCTGATCTATCTTGTATTTTTCTAACGGTGTCAGAAACTTTGTGTTAGTAGCACTGCTTGACATGCTTGATGCCTTTGTAAGCATATTTTAATTAAATATATTTGTGCACGCAGTAATATGACAGAAAACTATTAATCTTATCTTATAGAGATGGGGCAAGGAGAACAGAGTTGAGTCAAGGACAAAGGTGATGTCACAGTAGCAAGGACATCTTAGATCGTGTGCAGTATGAACTCAAATGAACTCTAGATAGGTTGCCATCTTAGGTCTGAGATGCTTAGGTCGCCATCTTAGAAGTGTGATGCTTAGTGGACAGAGTGTACTTTAGAACATATGATGTAATCTTTGTACCCAAAAGGACCTGAACTCAAATGACCTCTAGATATGCTTAGTGGACAGAGTGTACTTTAGAACATATGATGTAATCTTTGTACCCAAAAGCACCTGATAAGGGAAAGTCCCTGGACATGATGTAATGTCAGCTGACTCATGGGGTGATCTTAACTGTGAGGTCAAATTAAAGGAACACAGACAAATAACCAAAATGTATAAGAAAAATAAGCGCCACCCCTATATATTTAAAATAAACAAAGTGAAAAGGTAATGGAAAGTTATTTGCAATAAAAATAAGTTATAATGGGAAAAATATGGAGTCAGATGACGAGTTATATGATGTAACGAAACAAGGTAGAGGAAAGTATGATTGTAATGGGTTAATAATTTGGTAAGAGATGTATAGAGGAGGGGACAAGGTGAGCTCTCCTCCCCTTGAAAAAACTGTATAAAAAGGCATGTACGGCACTGCCAGATCAGTCTGTCCTTGGTGATGGCTGGATTCATAACCTAGGCTGGCTCACTTTGTTTTTATTGCTGCAATAAAAACTTATCCTTACTTCATCTAGATCTGCACGGAGTCCGAAGTCTTTCTTTGATTTCTTTTACTAAAAGTTACAGTATTTGGTTAATGTTTTAAATTAGGGCAACTTCAGTGTGGGGAGAATAAAAAATCCACCACATTTATTGGTGACCTCCGACTGTGATTGCCTTCACGGAGGACTTCTCCGGTGACCGGGACCAGCGCGACCTGACAGACCATCAACTGGCGCCATTATAGACAAAGGTAAGCAGAAACCTGTTTTATCGAATTCTGCATTAGATGTTCATGGTCTGTTAGGAGTGCGTGCTTCCAGCTGGAGGAGGTAACTCCTAAGGTATATTGAACACAATTTTAAAGTTGCCAAAATTGATAAATTGAATTGATAAATTAATTGCTATATTTACATTAATTGCTACATTTTTATTATTATATAAAAGACTGGATGAAGTAACGAAACATTAGGAGATCTCCATTTTGTTTTATTTTTGTGTGATTTTTTGTTTTATATTTTCTTTATTATTTTATAAGTTGTGTGATATCTGAGGTAACGCCACTGTGTTTTGGCTAGAGCCCGTATGTGAGGAATCGCCAACAAGTGGGGCTGGACCCAGATGGTAAAAACTCCTGCAAATCACTAAATAGGGAACTTTATACGTTACCCAGACGTGGCAGGTGGTAAAAAGTCCTGTAGCAAGACGCTGAGTATAGAACTCACTGATTTGTGAGCTGATACTAAGACGCGGAACTGGGCAGGTGCTTTTCAAGTGTTTTTCAGATTTTTAAGTATTTATTGTGAAAAAGTCCTGTAGGTGCTGTAATCTCGAGTCCTAGGGCTAGAACCCACTTGTGTGAGGTATCGCTAGGAGCAGTACTGCAATCAAGTTTCCTAGGGCTAGAACCCATATATATGAGGTATCGCTAGGGAACGAATGGTGATTGCTATTTGAAAATTCCTACAGGTGGTATTGAAGTTTTCTGGGCCCAGGTTGTGTTGTGTGATAAATTGTTATATTGTTAAAAATTGTTTCGAGTACTCAAATTCTTTAGATTTTTGTAAAAGAGCGCTTGTGCCGTGTGTCGATTGTACGTCTGGTATGTGTGTCTCTTAAATGTGTTTGTGTATTATACTTATGTGTAAAGTCTTTTGTTGAATTTATGTGTATGTGTAAAATATAATGTATAGATAATAAGAGATACGGCAGTAGAGATAACCTAATAAGTAGATAGAGGAATCCAAAAACACCTTTTTTGGATTTTCTGACTTGCCATAATTAATAATAAGTAAAAATAATAGTGTATAAAATAATAGCATAGAAGTGATATATATAATATTATAGTATTAAAATATACATGTGGTTATGGTATTAGATATAGATATATGGTGTTAGATATAGTGACATAAGCTTCCTCTGTGACACGAAAATGGTACAGGTGTTTAATGTGCCAGCATAGTAGTATTATAAAATATTAATGTCTTTGGATAAATGTACATATGCGCAGCAACATATTAGTTATTGGAGATAAGCTTAAGTAAGATATAAAAGGTACCTTTACGTGTTGTGTAGTCGACGACACAATACTACTAATAATAAACATAGTGCATAAAGTAATAAATGCACCTAGGTTACACATAAAACAAATATTAAATATAACAAATGGAGATCAGATGATAAGTGGAGTTAGAGAAATTAACGGGGATGAGCAGATAAGAGAAGAAGGAGTTTTAACTAAGCGCAAACGGGAGTTTAGAATTTTGGAGTCAGATCAGAGTGAAAGATATAGATGTTTATTTAATAATCCAGGAAAGGATTTACTTTTAGAAAAAGAGTGTGACATGGGAGAGTGGATACTTAGGTGCTCACTAATACCCGACGTGTTAGATCCAGACGGCAACACACACACACACACACACACACACACTTTATTACTTACATTTCAGAATGGAGAAATTAGTTTTTTTGTTGGATTAGTTCCTAGAGAAATTCGTTTAAAAGTAATAAATAGTACGATAGAATTTGGAGGAATAAGTGGACCCCCCTCCGCTTCCTTGTTTAACTCCGCTCATTTCACTGCTGCAAGCATACCCAGATTTTGATATTGTGTTTAGAAGAATGCGCGGGCGGCTGGAAAGTAAAAAGATAAAGACTAATAAGAGCAGACGCAGGTCCGGTAGTGCTGAGTTGTATGTGGGTTGTTGATAACAATAGCGAATTCGTGTTAATAACTGTGGGACCAGACGGGAGAATAATTTTTCAGACCCGTGACAAAATAGTTACGCCTCTGATATTAACACCAGTGGAAAATTAATGCTTAAAAAACATATAGGAAAAAAAAAACAGCTGTTAAAGATCGGCAGCAGTCATAGAAAGTGCTATAGGAAAGAGGCACAGGAATTCACACTATAAATCAAAACAGAAGTGTGTAATGGTGAAGCTATTCTGCTGTAAAAAAAAAAAAAAAAAGAAAGAAAACTGCATGACCAAAGCCAGCGACACCTGCAGGCACAATCATAGTTAAACATAAAGAGGATGAAAAAAAAAAATATTAGAAAGTGCATGATAAAATGGCATGACAGGACATGAGGAGAATTGCAATGGCTTAAAGACAGAACCTTTAAAGAAGAGTAAAAGAATAAAAAAAAGAAGTAAAAAAATAAAATAAAATGCTCAGATACAAAATTAAAGAGAAGGGTAGAAAGGGAAGGATTAAATTAGGACCAAAGCTAGAAATTGTAGAATGGTTTGAAAATAAAGGAAAAGAAAATAAGAAAAAGAGACAAATTGAAGAATAACAAAAACCAGACAGAAAAGAAGGATCAGAAGTCAGAAGGGAGTGAAGACAGGAAAATAAATAACAATTTTAATAATAATAATAATAATGAATAATAATAATAAAAAAAAATTATATAAAAAAAAAAAAAAACTTAGAATTATAGAGACCACCACCATACACTAAGGAACACATACAACAGGAGGGTAAGGGGAATGTACCCACTACAGGAAGCTGCTGAGTCAATTGCAACCCAGTTATACACAATACAACTGGGGGAATGAAAAAAAAAAGGTAAAATGGAGGAATGAAAAGGCCAAGCTCAAGCAGCAGTAATGGTGCCTGAAAATCAGACACCACCACCCCCTACTGGACCAGTACAGCAAACACAACAACCAACAGCAGCTGAAGCCCCTCCAACTTATGTGTACCCTGGAAACCAACAAGTACAAAATCAACTTATGAGGTGGCAAGGACAGGGCCCCAGACCTTATGGAGGCAAGGGACAAAAGGGAATCATACCAACAGCAACCAAGAAGACAACAATTCAGAATGAATGCCCCAGGATAAATAGGCCCGAATACTCAAGTCATGCAGTGCTGGCAGTGTGGAGGAGCAGGAAATGTTAGAAGAAACTGCCCACAAGTGGCATGGGAAATTCAAAATGGACTACAAGCTCAAGGACAATATGGAGCAGGACAGGCACCTCAAGGTGGAACTGGAACATGGACACAAGGACAACCCCAAAATCAAGGGGCAGGTCCATGGATGGGACCACAAAACCACGAATTGAAGCCCAGAGGAGCCAGAAAGGGAGCAGGTGCAGTACGTCTCAACACTGCATCCATAACAAGAACCAACTGTAATGGTGTCTATAAATAATTCACAACCAATTCCATTTATGATTGACACAGGTGCTACATACACATGTATAGGGCATGAAGGCTCACAGCTCCCTCCCTCAAGCAATACGATAAAAACTACAGCTTCTCCGGACTATCACAGATATTGCACTTCACAGAGCCCCAAATAATAATAGCAGCACCTTTGCTATTTTCACCTACTACTCCGATCAAAAGGACTATGTGTAACAATAGGACAGTTCTTACAGATTACTGAGAAACAAAACAACTCATATACAGTATACTGGCTACTGTGCGAGGGCAAAGGAGCTCACCATGCACAGAGTTTATGGGAAGAATGGATTATGCAATGACGACCAGATCGCAAAAGAGTAACTTTACCATTGCACTGTACCATGCACTACAACCAAGGAAGTCAAGATGAAGAATTGACAATTATGGTCAGATGTGATGGAGAACAGTCTTTGACGTGATACTTGGAGACATAATTGTAGGTGCTCCAGCCATCTCTGTACAACTGACTGAACAAATGGAACACTGGCATCAAGTATCCCCACATTTCTTTATTAGTGGGGGAAAAGACACAACCCAAAGAATTAGGACTGATGATCAAACAAGCAGCTGAAGTAACTGATTGGGAACAAACCTCCGATCTTTCTGTACATATTTCACGAGATCAAAGATTTTTGAAGATAACATTTTTAGGAATAGATAGAATGAGGGCTACACACACAGAAATAGATGGGAACATGACGTTGTCAACACACCCTCAGAGGGGGATGTGTAACATGCTGTTGTCATCGCACACACAAATGTTAGTTAAGATGTTAGGGCAGATAGATGAGAAAGAATTAGAGGAGGAATTACTGAAAACAAATCCCAGAAATACTATGGAAAAAACATTCCACAGATGTAGGAGCAGTCAGGTCTGGAGGACAAGCTTTAATATAAGTAAGACCAAATGCAACATTGCTTTGTCAAAGATAATACCCACTGACACCTCAAGATATAGCAGGGATTAAACCTACTATAGATGGCTTACTAGAAGCTGGAGTGTTAACGCCTACTAAAAGTCCTTGCAGGACTCCTATATTTCCTGTCAAGAAGCCCAACTCAGATAAATGGAGACTTGTGTATGACTTACGAGCCATAAATCAAATTGTAGTAGCAGAATTGCCTATAGTACTTGATCCACACACATTGTTGTCCAATACACCAGAAGATACACAGTAGTACACTGATTAGTGCTCAGCCTTTTTAGTAAGCAGACTTGTTAGAAGTCCTGACTGTACTAGCTGAAAAATGGACATAAAGTTAGCAGAAAAAAGTTGCAATTTTGTAAACAGAAGGTAGAATATCTAGGCATGGTAGGATTTAGTAGGGACTGGATATGTGACTTTGCATTAAAAACATCACACTTGAGAGTAATAGTCAAAGTAGCTGGACAAGCAAAAATAGTGCAGTGTTAGGATGGACACCTGAAACACTAAAAGCTTTTGAACAGCTAAAAAGAAAACTATGTACAGTATCAGCACTTGCTAGCCCAGAGTATAATAAACCATTCCACCTGTATGTCTCAGAGCGTGGCGGTTTTGCCACAGGGGTTCTGACCCAACAACAAGGTCCTAGCAAACAACCAATTGCATATTATAGTATAGCGCTTGATAATATTGAAAAAGGCATGCCTCCCTGCTACCGAGGAGTGGCAGTGGCAGCATTTGCTTATAAGAAAGCAACATCAATTACTATGGGACATCGAGTAATGCTGTTCACCACCCACACATTACACGCACTCCTGACCAGTCCATACTTTGTAATTACTAAAGCTAGAAGAACAGGATACGATGTAATACTCTCTGCACCTGAATTGACCATACGCAGGTGTCAGACAGTAAATTCAGCAGACCGTATAATGACCCCAGCAGAGGGAGATCCCCACGATTGTCAGCAGAATATCTAAAGACACGCAAAGATTTAGAGAACCAACCTCTGTCACATCCAGATTGTATATTCTTTGCAGATGAGTCATGTTTTAGAGATGGGGACAGCAATAAATCAAGGCTAGCCATAGTTAAATGTACAGCACATAAAAAAGATGGTACTTTCATTAGTAACGGAGATGAAGCAGGAATAAAAAGCAGCAGTAAATCAGAATAAATATTACGCCAGAAAAAGCAGCGCAACCAAAACCTAGTCCGCAGAGAAATAATGAACCAAGGTCACCAGAATCGAGCACTGGTTCTGTGGAATCGAGGAACCTGCCTCAAGTCCAGAGAAAGAAACGTTATTACTTGTACCAGAAGACTATGCACCACCCACACCAGATTTAACCTCATTAGCAGACATGCAAGCAGCAGCATCAGGAGAAGAGATTCGTAAATGGCTCGTCAGAGGAGCAACAAAAAATAATGATAGTAATGTGTGGCGAAGTGCAGATGGGTGTTTTGTAGCACCACAAAATTTTCTTGTAACCCTGATAAGACAACAAAGTACATGGGAATGATCACTTAGCAAGAGGGGAAGTGATAAAAAAGAATCCAAAAGGAATGGTGGTCGCCTTATCTAGGTCCTATGGTTCATCGTACATTATCACAGTTTTGCGAGATCTGTGGTAGATTTAACATTGGAAAGCACTTCACATCGCCAATAGGACACATCCCAGAGCCAGATGGGCCGTTCAGGCATATAATGTTCGACTATGTGGACATTGCTGAACCTAGGATACAAGGAAAACGATACATCTTAGTGGTCGAAGACAGGTTTAGCAGATGGGTAGAAGCTGTAGTGACGGCTAAGGAAGATGCAAGGGCAGTAGCAAAATTCTTGTGTAGAGAAGAGATACCAAGATTTGGAATTCCAGACACAATTAGTTCAGACAATGGAAAACACTTCACAAATAAGATAGTACAGAAAGTAACTCAAAGGTTAAACATCAATCATAGGTTTGGATGTGTGTATCATCCCAATATCAGGGGATGGTAGAGAGAGCGAATGGAGTTCTAGAAATTAAATTGGTTAAAATATGTGCAGATACAGGTATGAATTTCCAAGCTTTGCCGTTAGCCTTAATGGGCATGAGATCGCAAACTAACCGCAACACGCATCTAACCCCGCATGAAATGCTTACTGGCAGACCTATGTTTACTTCCTTTACTCGCGGGCCCTATAAAAGGCCCCACACTCGAACAACTGCAAAGTGAACTTGATCATTATGTGAAACACTTATCTGAAATGCACAAAGTTATTTCCCAACAGGTTAAGAGAGCAACAATACAACACCAGACAGAGAGCAGCTGATCAAACTGAGGACACAGAGGCAGAGGATATAGACGAGAGAACTGTACTGCCTGGTGATTGGGTGTTTATTCGAGTGTTCAAAAGAAGGTGGAACCAAGCTAGAAGGGAAGGACCATACAAGTTGGTGTTGGCAACTCCAACTGCTGTGAAAGTTAAAGGTAAAGACGTATGGTACCATTTAAATCATTGTTGCAAGGCACCAAATCCGGACCAGGTAAGAGACAGGGCGCCCCAGGAGGACACTGAGTCTCCAAGAGCAGGACCTTCAGGTTTGCAATCAGATTCTCAGAGAGACGACAAAAGACCTAGACAACAAGCACCAGATCCATATGAACACACTGAAGGGTTACCATGGATAGAACAGGAACAACAAGGCTACTGGCCAGAGTGGCATCAAGAAGATATACAAGAATGGGAAGCTGAACTTGAAGAAGAGGAAGCAGAGGCAGAACAAGCCGGACCATCTCAAAGAACAAGAGCCTAAATTAGACAGTGAGAAGATTATTAAAATTGTACTAAAATTGTACTAAAAATTTACTAAAATTGTGATAAAATAGTGATTAAATTATTTAAACCAACTACAGTAGAGAGAACATTCCCAACAAAAAACACTCCAAGAAATATATTGTGTAGATTATTTGGCCATAGACCCATGTGTCACCGTTGTGATCCAAATGGAGAAACCATCCTTTTATTGCCCCCTTAAAGACAGAAGGAAATCCATGGTTATAATAATATTTCTAATGATTGGCCTAATTGATGGTAGGGCCGCCAGAAGTGAGAAGATCAAATCAAAATGAAACACTGAAAAAAAACAAATACGTTGCGTACTAGCTACAGTAACTAGAGCAAGAATGGTAGCTGGCTTATCAATGTGGGAAAGAACAGGAAATTGGGAAGGAACTTTTCAGATAGAGGTAGACAAGTCACGACCCCAAGAAGAACAAGTGCGAATTTATGTAGAAATAGAGAAAATTCCTGGATTAAAAATTATGATTGCGTTAGATGGATTGATTGAGGCAATACCAAAGTCCAATGAGTGGTGTGCATTTAATAAGTCAGCAAACAGTAAAATAAAAGGAGTTTGCCTAGTACGACTGCATTTGCATGGTTGTACAGCAAAAATACCAGGCTAACCTAGCGTACCAGATGCTGAGTCAGCAACCTATGTAACGATAATTCCAGAAATAATAAAACAGGTCCCTGGAAACAAAAAAGAATCTGACCTAACATGGAAAAATTATGTTCTACCAATGGATGAAATTCACTGCTGACTCCTTAACAAATAAGGACTGCATAGTGTGTCATGATAGAAGTAATAAGCCCCCAAAAGTTGTAATAACACAAAGGAACAAGGGAATGTATAGATGATCCGGAATATAGTGAATCACGATTATGCCCTATCAGCTGTCTTTTACATTCAGCTGCAGTAGATTACGGTCCAGAATGGATGCAGAATATAAGTAAATGCACGTATCAACCTGTAGAAACAATAGATGCTGTCCAACGAGAAATAACACCTGCTTAACAGACCTATCCTCTATGCATCTGTTCAGATGGATGTATAGAAGTAGGAAATCTGTCATCAAGTTGCAACGAAACACAGCTAGCAGCAGGTTTTTCCATAGAAATGAGACAGATAAGTGACAATAAAACAAACAATATGTCATGTAGTGAGATAGTCAAAGTACGACAACCAGACTTGTAAAACTAGGCACAATTGTTCTGATAGTGCTGGAAACCCTACTCATCGTATCTTGCTGCGTTATTCCCCTGGCTAGAGCAAGTATTCATAAAATGGTAAGACAGTATACAGTTGATGTGGAATATCACTACCAAGAGACACCATATGAAGATGAGGAGGAGGAGTCCATTTACATGCAAATGAACTGAAAAATGATCAACCGCTCCGCATGATGGACAATTGACTATATACATATTGATCACATGTATATTGAAAAGTATCTAGTGTAACCGCATATTTTAATCCAACACATTTGATCCATGTTTTAAGTAACTAGATCAGAGAGAAAGTAGTATCAGTAGAAGAAGTATGTTTTGCATTTTGTTTCTATATTTGTGTCTTGTTTCTGCTATACACGTATGTATTGCAGGAAGGAACCGGTACCTGATCCAAGGTGGATAGTTTCAGTGATGGAAAAGTCCCCAACGAAAAGATGGGCTGAGTTGAGACATAATCTGGTTGATTGGCATCCACAACACGCTATAGGGAACAAGGAATTCATCACCAATGCCAACGTCTTAACAAAGGACTTCAAATGGATCAAAGCAAGGACACAGGAGACTTTCAACCTTGACATGAGCACAGGACTTCATCTAGTAACAACTTCATATGAGCTTGGGAGACATCTGAAGCTAAGCATCTATAGAGGAATTGGGATCGAAGAAGATTGGGCTGCATATGATACCAGTGGAATAGTTGAATTTGAAGATGTGTACATGGCAGCAACTAAGACCATAACCAAAGTAATGTTGGAGGATGACATCTTATGGAGAGATACACCGATATCCCTGCAACGTGCGCTGGATGCTCTTCCGAAAGCAGATGAACCGTGGTTAGACTTTTTTTGCTTAGAGATGAGCAGAATAAACCGAATTCCACTATCACAGCTGGGGAACTTTAAGGACCTGCATGTAATCGAATCAAGTGATGATGATCGTACGACATGGACTGAAGAGGGGACTGAAAATCTTGACACAACATCCTTAATCTACAGGGACCCTAACGGACTGCTTAAATGACTTTGATGGCTTCAAATGTTTTTGTCATATGTGTTATATTAGTATAGGGGATGAGGTCCTGGTGATGAATACACTGTTGAGCAAAAAAAGCTGGCAAGGTGTGGAATTTTTCCTTCTGAATTGGCTGTACTGAAGGTTTTTTCACCCACCTCTGGACTCATCATATTATAACCATTGTATGCTTATTGTATTCCCATATATATGTTTATGCTTATATTTACTCATTTTCAATTGTCTTTCCTAAACGGGTAGTTTGGTGAGGGGGTAATATGTAAGGTTTAAGTTTAAATGTAATATGTAAGATTTAAGGTTTAAAGCTAATATGTAAGGTTTAAGTTTAAATGTAATAGAGGTAATATGTAAGGTTTAGGTTTAAAGGTATTACGTAAGGTTTAGGTTTAATTAAATTTAGGTAATATAATTTGGGTAATATGTAAGATTTCTTTGAATTTCTTTTAATTTGATTTAAAATTTTCCCTAATATAGCTTAAGGTTAATAGTTCAAGGTTTATTTCTTTGTAAGGTTAATAGTTCAAGGTTTATTTCTTTATTTTTTCTTATTCTGTGAGGTTTGATATTAATATGTAAGGTTTATTTCTTCTTTCTGTAGTAATATGTAAGGATAATGTTCATAAGTTAGTAATTAAGCGTTATTTTCTTTTTCTTTCCTTTCCTTTATGCTATTTTATGTGACTTAAAAGTCCCAGAGGGGGAAATATGTAAGCATATTTTAATTAAATATATTTGTGCACGCAGTAATATGACAGAAAACTATTAATCTTATCTTATAGAGATGGGGCAAGGAGAACAGAGTTGAGTCAAGGACAAAGGTGATGTCACAGTAGCAAGGACATCTTAGATCGTGTGCAGTATGAACTCAAATGAACTCTAGATAGGTTGCCATCTTAGGTCTGAGATGCTTAGGTCGCCATCTTAGAAGTGTGATGCTTAGTGGACAGAGTGTACTTTAGAACATATGATGTAATCTTTGTACCCAAAAGGACCTGAACTCAAATGACCTCTAGATATGCTTAGTGGACAGAGTGTACTTTAGAACATATGATGTAATCTTTGTACCCAAAAGCACCTGATAAGGGAAAGTCCCTGGACATGATGTAATGTCAGCTGACTCATGGGGTGATCTTAACTGTGAGGTCAAATTAAAGGAACACAGACAAATAACCAAAATGTATAAGAAAAATAAGCGCCACCCCTATATATTTAAAATAAACAAAGTGAAAAGGTAATGGAAAGTTATTTGCAATAAAAATAAGTTATAATGGGAAAAATATGGAGTCAGATGACGAGTTATATGATGTAACGAAACAAGGTAGAGGAAAGTATGATTGTAATGGGTTAATAATTTGGTAAGAGATGTATAGAGGAGGGGACAAGGTGAGCTCTCCTCCCCTTGAAAAAACTGTATAAAAAGGCATGTACGGCACTGCCAGATCAGTCTGTCCTTGGTGATGGCTGGATTCATAACCTAGGCTGGCTCACTTTGTTTTTATTGCTGCAATAAAAACTTATCCTTACTTCATCTAGATCTGCACGGAGTCCGAAGTCTTTCTTTGATTTCTTTTACTAAAAGTTACAGTATTTGGTTAATGTTTTAAATTAGGGCAACTTCAGTGTGGGGAGAATAAAAAATCCACCACACCTTCCTCTTTTGTAATTTGCTTTGGATTAAGGCAAACTTACAAAAGATGAAGAAATGCCTAAATGTAGTTGTACGAATAAAAGATTATGTAATGATACAATGTAAATATTTTCACAGAAACAAAGCGTAAAGATGAGACGTGAATCTGAAGAGGATCTCTTTGATGATTGCCTGGTAAAGCATTGTTTTCTTATTAATTATACAATTTATTAATACCTTGAATATAGTGTTTGTTGTATTGGACAGAAGCATATAAATGCAAATGAATATATAAATATGAGTAATTATTGAATGAATTTTCATGTTTGGACTAACCCTTTAAATACAAACTCAGCATTCATCATAGGATTTCCTGACACTGTAAAGGTGCAGAGTAATCTATGGAGTGTAGCCATCTCATGCCATGTTTTACAATGTTTTAGTGATGCAAGATTATTGCTAAAGCAATTTAACCCAAGTTTAACAATCTGAAGTATATGAAGTGTAGATGCGGTTGGCTTATTTCACTAGTTTTGACGCGTAGCTAATGTCTTGAAGTTTCACTCACATGACAGAAGTCCGATCTCTTTGTCTTTTGTCGTTTATTTGTCAGCATCAAAGAATCAACACTTCATACAGTCGTCTTGAGTAAATCCACTGTTATTACAGACACCAGTTGCTGCATCTTGCAAATCTCTGAGTTTTACAACAACCTGTTTGCTGTATCTTGTAGATTACAATCTTGGCTTGGGTATCTAACAACACTCTTGTTGTTTCTTACTTTCCCAGCTTAAGTTAGCTTACGGTTACAACAACCTCGTTGCTGTATTTTACATTTCTAGCTTACCGGGAGCTCTCACTAGCTGACGGTTACAACAACCTCGTTGCTGTATTTAGCATTTCTAGCTTACCGGGAGCTCTCATTAGCTGACGGTCTAAAGCTTGTGTTTCCGTAGCCTTCCAAATCTATACTGAGCTTTCTAGCATATCACAGTCACACAAATGCATGTAATAGTAGAATGACATCACAGACCAACCTACGATTATCAACTTATGATGCATGACTAAGAAATTTAAAGCTTATGGCTTATGTAACAAACTTAATGCTTAATGCTTTACTAATGAATAGAACAAGGTAGAATAAATGAAATAGCAGCAAGTAAAATAAAATAAAATAAACACAACAACAATTTCATAAAAAGTGCGATATGGCACTTACATTCCAGCCCCTAATTGACAGGCATGGAGACTGACAATTACAATTTTGTGTTTTTTTTTTTTTGATAAAGCAATGAAATCAAACATTCTTAACCTTCTAAAACGTTTTAAATCTTTTAAGTGTGTAATATTTATCTCAGGTGTTTACATTTGCATATCAAATTTCATAACATATTACCACACATTTAACAGTCCATTTCACATGTGAGACACAGCTTGTCGATGGGTCTTTCCAGAGTGTTGGTCTTGGTTTTAACTAACACACGTTTCACCAGTCCCCCTTTGTCGGGGAACACTTTCGTGATTCTTCCCATGACCCATGAATTGCTTGGAGATGACTCATCAGTTATTGAATCTATGTCTCCAATCGAAAGATTTTTTTTGTTTTGAAACCATTTTTGCCGCCCCTGGAGCAAGGGCAAGTATTCACGTACCCATCGCTTCCAGAGCAGGTCTGATCGATGCTGGATCTGCTTCTCCCTGCGACGTGCATAGATGACAAATCCAGGTGGCAGGTTTGGCTGTTTTTTCATCAGCAGCAGGTGGTTTGGTGTCAGAGGTTCCATTTTAGGCGAGCAGCTGTTTCTTTTCACAGATGCCTTTCGTTTTTGCTGTGTGGGAATTCCCTGTTTGAATTCTGCTGCTGCTTTACCCTTTTGCAGCGTGAGAAGTTCTTCCTTAAAATTTTGTCTTTGAGTGAACTTAATGATGTCGTTTTCTGCTCTTGTTAGGTCTTGCGCTTTTAAAGACTTGTGATTTTCTGTCTTTGGGTCATCTATTTGTGTTTTAACCCTTTCTGTTTTTTGTTTCAGCATGTCTCTGGTGCGAAGGATCCAGGCAACGGATCTTTTTAACTTGTGCCAGTCAGAGTGATGATTAATCAGTTTACTCACTGCGTCTGTGTCTGTGCATTTTGTAATGCTCACAATATTCACTAAAGCTGAGAGCTTAACTTCATCAGCATTTTCATCAAAATTTTCTTTTATTGATGTGTCATGAATATTTTCAGGCCATTTGCACTCTGCTTCTTTGAGGAGGGAGGGACCTTGGATCCAGTTGACATTTTTCATGAACTTTTCACAGGATACCCCCCTGGAGGCAGAATCAGCTGGGTTTTGTGAGGTATTAACGTACCTCCAATGCTGTGACTTGGTTGACTCTCTTATAATGGCGATTCTGTTGGCCACGAAGGTTTTAAAACGAAGTGTTTCGTTATCAATGTATCTCAAAACAGTTGTACTGTCAGTCCAGAACATAGAGTCCAGCAATTTCAATTCTAGCTGTTCTTTCAACATTTTGTCATTTTTTACAGCGACCACTGCCGCAGTCAGTTCCATTCGTGGAATGGTGGTTTGTTTCAGGGGTGCTACACGGGAATTCCCCATCATGAATGCACAATGTGTAAGTCCATCAGCGTTTACTAACCTGAGGTATGAGACAGCTCCGTATCCCATTTCACTTGCATCCGAGAAGTGATGGAGTTGTGCTGTAGCTGTAACTCCGAAGTCGGCTGGTTTTATGGACCTTGCTATGCTGAACTCGGACAGTCTGTGCAGCTCTTGCAGCCAGGTTTTCCACGCCGTTGCAAACTGCTCGGGAATGTCATCATCCCAGGCAAGTTTTTCTTTACATAACTGTTGCATTAGGATTGTAGCTGGCAGTATGGCAGGTGGGAGAAAGCCTAACGGGTCGTATGTTGAGCTAGTGATTGACAGAATTCCTCTTCTTGTCACAGGTCGTTCCTTTAAGCTAATCTTAAACTTGAACATGTCTGAGTTAATGCACCACAGCACCCCCAGAGCTCTCTCTATGGGCAGTGCATCGTTACTCAAGTCTAAGTCTCTCATGTCTTTGATCCTTTCACTCTCGGGAATGACAGTCAGTAGGGCACGGCTGTTGCTTGCCCATTTAGTGAGGTTAGACCCTCCGCTTGTACAGAGACTTGTGAGATCATTGTATAGGGCGACTGCTTGGTCATGACTCGAAACAGATTTCAGGCAGTCGTCTACATGAAAGTTTTTAAGCACTGTGTTAACTGCCACAGCAGATGCATTGCTGCGGTTTTCTTCTGCTGTCTTTCTGAGGGCGAAGTTAGCACCACTAGGCAACAATTTTACACCGAACAGATGAACTACCATTTTATTTTCAACTAAGTCTTGGTTCACATCTCCATTCGGCCACCATAGGAAGCGCAGCAGATCAGTGTCCTTCTCGGGGACTTTCACGTGATAGTACATGGCTTCTACTGTGTCCTTTTTCTTGGACTTTATTTTAACGGGCACAATGGGGAGGATGCAATTACCTCCAGCCCCAGTGAGCGCATTTGATTCGTGACTCTCTGCCGGTGGTGTATTTTTTGTGTCACTTTCGGTTTCATTCTCGTCAGCGCGTGTACCTGGCTGCGCCGTGACTTGCACTGCGCTGTGTAACATGCTTGGATGTGACTTTGAACACAATGAACATACAATTTTTCTGGTACAGTCTTTCCACAAATGACCCGTTCTTAAACATCCGAAACAGAATCCGTTTCTTTTTAAGAATTCTACTTTGTCTTTGTGTGTCTTGTCATTAAATTGTAAGCAATCATCTAAGATATGCTCCCCTTTGCAGTGTGCGCACGGGTTAGTAAAAGCGCTGACAGGTGATGTACCGGCATTCTTCATTGTAATCAATTCTTTGTGAATTTTACCAACCTGTCCGTCCTCGGTTGCGACGCTGACCCTGGGTTTTCCTTGGCCCGTTTGTTTGGGTCCTTGAAGGGATATGTGACAGGGTTTTCCGTCGCTGATTGCGGCGTCCAAGTCCGTAGAGTGTGCGCTGCTCAGGTGCGCGTTGCTCAATTCAGTGACCGCGCTCTCGTTCGCAGGCTGCGCTCGGCTGTTGCATGTTGAGTTGGAGAGGTGAAAGTGCGCGCTGCTCGGGCGCGCGCTGCTCGGGCGCGCGCTGCTCGATTCAATGAGTGCACTCTTGCTCTTGGGCGATCGGCTGTCATATTTGCGATCTTGACGTTGAAGCACTCTTAATTTGGCATCATGCATAGCAAGCACCGTTTTGGTTTCCAGTCTGGGAGCGCATGCGCTACTTGGTTCGTTGACTGTGCTCTCTTTTACCGGCTTTCGGCAGCTGTCGTATTCAGGTTTGTGGCCCGTCCAAGGCGGGCTGCTCGAGCGTGTGCAGCTCGGGTCGATGACTCCGCTCTTTGATGCAGGCTGTCGTTTTTTACAACACTGATAAACCTGTAATTCAGCGTCGACAATTGCGAGCGCAGTTTCTAATTCCAACTTTTCTTTATCAGCTTTTAGTTGCTCTGCCTCAGCCTTTAATTCTGCTTCTTTTGCCTTTAATTCTGCTTCTTTTGCCTTTAATTGTGCTTCCTTCTGTTCTAACGCCCGCCGTTCTGCTAAGGCTGCTGCTTTAATCAACAAGGCTGCTCTGTTGGCTTCCGCTTTCTTCATTAGGGCTGAGGATGATGTAGAAGTTACAGACCTTTTGGATGCTGCTGTTGTCTGTGACACGCTGACGCCCGGCGAGACACCTTCGCGTAGTCGCGACGTCACAGAGTGGTCCTTGGTGTCCTTGGTGTCCGCTTTCCAGCGACCCACCGTAGATATGAATTCTGTGCGGCCTTGAGCCTCAGGTGCGCCGCAAGCGACCTGATCGCGTCTGTGTTCGTCTTTACGAGTGTACATAAGCACATCAACGTTACTTCTCATGAAGTTCTCTCTTCTGCACTCAGTTTCAACGATGTCTAACTTACGTGCATAGTTCATAGGTGTCTTTAATGCATTAGACGTTGCATTCAGTCGAATTCGCTTGCCTTTTCTTGCATCCAGTGCCTCGTTGAGGTTCTTTCTGTTCGTCTCGTGGAGCGCCGTTAGGCTCCCCAGCCAAGTGCTGGGAGCGTTGTCCTCGTTGTTCGGCATGGTGAAGTTCGACGGCTATTCTCTTTCACTTTCCATTTCAGTGTTCACTTGTTTTCGTTCAAACAGCGGAAAAGCTTTAGACTTTTGTAGATGCGGTTGGCTTATTTCACTAGTTTTGACGCGTAGCTAATGTCTTGAAGTTTCACTCACATGACAGAAGTCCGATCTCTTTGTCTTTTGTCGTTTATTTGTCAGCATCAAAGAATCAACACTTCATACAGTCGTCTTGAGTAAATCCACTGTTATTACAGACACCAGTTGCTGCATCTTGCAAATCTCTGAGTTTTACAACAACCTGTTTGCTGTATCTTGTAGATTACAATCTTGGCTTGGGTATCTAACAACACTCTTGTTGTTTCTTACTTTCCCAGCTTAAGTTAGCTTACGGTTACAACAACCTCGTTGCTGTATTTTACATTTCTAGCTTACCGGGAGCTCTCACTAGCTGACGGTTACAACAACCTCGTTGCTGTATTTAGCATTTCTAGCTTACCGGGAGCTCTCATTAGCTGACGGTCTAAAGCTTGTGTTTCCGTAGCCTTCCAAATCTATACTGAGCTTTCTAGCATATCACAGTCACACAAATGCATGTAATAGTAGAATGACATCACAGACCAACCTACGATTATCAACTTATGATGCATGACTAAGAAATTTAAAGCTTATGGCTTATGTAACAAACTTAATGCTTAATGCTTTACTAATGAATAGAACAAGGTAGAATAAATGAAATAGCAGCAAGTAAAATAAAATAAAATAAACACAACAACAATTTCATAAAAAGTGCGATATGGCACTTACATGAAGTGATGGTCATTTTTTATTATCAATTATTTGTATTATTTTTTTTCTCTGTGAAATGAAGTCAGCACAGGTTGAAGCAATTCAGATTTTTTTTTGTTTCTCAAAATAAATGATTTATTTTCTTGTACATTTTATGCAGGGGGACAGACGAAGTGATGCCAGTATGCACCTTCTTAAAATCCTTGTCGTCTGTGCTGTTGAAGGGGAAGGACCAGTTGGTGTATCCATAATCCTTGAAGGAGAGGAAATTTTGCAAGAATGTGGCAATAGCTCCGAGCACTGCGCTACACATTTGAGCTATTTTCAGAAAGTTCTTCTAGAACTTGATGGGATTAAGCTATCACCAAAAGTGCAAGCTTTAAAGATGAAGTTATCTTAAAACATTTGATTTGGCTTGACTACAAGTCTTTACATGTTGTGTTAACATGTTCAGCTTAATGTTTTAATGCGTTATGGTTTCAATGGCATACTTTTAAGTGCACTAGTCCAGAGTGCTGATTTGAATGTTGCAACTTCACTGCTTCCGAGGGCTATTACGTTTTAACGTTTATTCTACAGTTTGTTTAATGTATTTTCTGCTGTATTTTATTTCTAAATGAATGCTGTATTTTATTTATTTATTATTTTACACAATTTTGTTTAAAACAAGTATTTCAGGCCCTGGTGCTGTGCAGTTTTTTTCTATGGATGCAAAATTTAGCTGAATGCACTTTTATTAAAAAGACAACTTGGATCTAGACTGTGAATGTCACAAATATTTGGTAATGTTGGTGAATAAACTGTTTAATTATATTTTAGTTGTGTGATTTATGAAAGATATAGATGAAATAATTACTTAAGTTTCTTTCCAAAACATAAATTAGCAATGTTTACATTATTATAGGGAGTAATATAAATTGATAAAACCAAGTTAAGGGAAAATCTCACAAAACAAAATGATAGTAATTTCATAAAATTAAGGTTCCTGCAACTTTACTTGATTATTTTAAATAAATCTAATTTGTGCATTAAATATAATTATGTAACTTTTACTTGATTTCTTTTATTGTTAATTTAATTAAGTAAATTTTACCTGACAATTACGGGTGAGTTTTACTTAGGCTGAATCACAATTCTATTTTCTTCCCCTTGTCCCTTGAAACGAAGTGGAAAGGGGAAGGGTATAAATATTTCCCCTAAGAAATGGGACAACACTGTTATACGTCATCATACGTTGTCGCTGGTTCCTAATGTTACGTCAGAGGACATGCGCCGATGTTTATCACACATTCCAATAAGAGAGATTACTCACTCCCAAAGGTTTTTTGCGCCGTATTTCGATTTTTAAAAAAGTTGCTCATTTTCACCACGAACACGGATGAGTCTTCGGGTTTCCTCAGCCGTCCATATACAGAATATAAATTACAAAACTGTGGTCACGTTGCAATACAGTGGTGTGAAAAACTATTTGCCCCCTTCCTGATTTCTTATTCTTTTGCATGTTTGTCACACTTAAATGTTTCTGCTCATCAAAAAAAGTTAACTATTAGTCAAAGATAACATAATTGAACACAAAATGCAGTTTTTAAATGAAGGTTTACGTTATTAAGGGAGAAAAAAAACTCAAAATCTACATGGCCCTGTGTGAAAAAGTGATTGCCCCCCTTGTTAAAAAATAACTTAACTGTGGTTTATCACACCTGAGTTCAATTTCTGTAGTCACCCCCAGGCCTGATTACTGCCACACCTGTTTCAATCAAGAAATCACTTAAATAGGAGCTACCTGACACAGAGAAGTAGACCAAAAGCACCACAAAAGCTAGACATCATGCCAAGATCCAAAGAAATTCAAGAACAAATGAGAACAAAAGTAATTGAGATCTATCAGTCTGGTAAAGGTTATAAAGCCATTTCTAAAGCTTTGGGACTCCAGCGAACCACAGTGAGAGCCATTATCCACAAATGGCAAAAACATGGAACAGTGGTGAACCTTCCCAGGAGTGGCCGGCCGACCGAAATTACCCCAAGAGCGCAGAGACAACTCATCCGAGAGGCCACAAAAGACCCCAGGACAACATCTAAAGAACTGCAGGCCTCACTTGCCTCAATTAAGGTCAGTGTTCACGACTCCACCATAAGAAAGAGACTGGGCAAAAACGGCCTGCATGGCAGATTTCCAAGGCGCAAACCACTTTTAAGCAAAAAGAACAATAAGGCTCGTCTCAATTTTGCTAAAAAAAACATCTCAATGATTGCCAAGACTTTTGGGAAAATACCTTGTGGACCGACGAGACAAAAGTTGAACTTTTTGGAAGTTGCGTGTCCGGTTACATCTGGCGTAAAAGTAGCACAGCATTTCAGAAAAAGAACATCATACCAACAGTAAAATATGGTGGTGGTAGTGTGATGGTCTGGGGTTGTTTTGCTGCTTCAGGACCTGGAAGGCTTGCTGTGATAGATGGAACCATGAATTCTCTACTGTCTACCAAAAAATCCTGAAGGAGAATGTCCGGCCATCTGTTCGTCAACTCAAGCTGAAGCGATCTTGGGTGCTGCAGCAGGACAATGACCCAAAACACACCAGCAAATCCACCTCTGAATGGCTGAAGAAAAACAAAATGAAGATTTTGGAGTGGCCTAGTCAAAGTCCGGACCTGAATCCTATTGAGATGTTGTGGCATGACCTTAAAAAGGCGGTTCATGCTAGAAAACCCTCAAATAAAGCTGAATTACAACAATTCTGCAAAGATGAGTGGGCCAAAATTCCTCCAGAGCGCTGTAAAAGACTCGTTGCAAGTTATCGCAAACGCTTGATTGCAGTTATTGCTGCTAAGGGTGGCCCAACCAGTTATTAGGTTCAGGGGGCAATTACTTTTTCACACAGGGCCATGTAGGTTTGGATTTTTTTTCTCCCTAAATAATAAAACCCCTCATTTAAAAACTGCATTTTGTGTTTACTTGTGTTATCTTTGACTAATAGTTAAATGTGTTTGATGATCAGAAACATTTTGTGTGACAAACATGCAAAAGAATAAGAAATCAGGAGGGGGGGCAAATAGTTTTTCACACCACTGTAAGTAAGAATAGTGTAAGCAAAACAATAGTGTATGGCCGTAAGCAAAACAAACAATGCGTTATCAAATGCTCTGCAAAATGCCGTGCTACTGAACTTTCATATTTGTTTGTAGCATGCAGTAAAGTGTATGTGACATAAAAATATATATTTGTAATATTGTGCAATATGTGCTATCCGCTAGCAAACTTTAGCGATTTTTGTTGCAAACGTTTCTTTACAGAACATCACCATAAACACAGACACAAGATTAAAGGTAATATACATACAATGAAAACTTGTCATAAAAATCTTTATTAATGGCAAAAATGACTTAACATTTATGGGTCTGTTTGCTCGAGTGAGCAGCCATGTTGAAAACTTCGCTTAGCCCTTCGTTTGAAGTGAGGTCCTGAAAAATCTTCGTTTGGAGGGCTATCTGGCCCTTCCCCCCTCCCCCTACACCTCCAACCAAAAGAGAAATGAGACACCTCTACCCCTGCACGTGAACGCGTCAAATGGAAGAGTAGGGGGAAGGGTTGGGATTCAGCCTTAATATTGGAGCAATAAAATTTACTTAAAATCTGTGTCCAAATTGTTATGAGGATTTTATCAAGTAAATCTTACAAGTTCTTTTTTTCAGTGCATGGGTGAACACGATGTTTTAAGAATTTAATTATATATATATATTTATTGTGTGTGTGTGTGTGTGTGTGTGTGTGTGTGTGTGTGTGTGTGTGTGTGTGTGTGACCGGTGCAACTCACACGTCCTATTCCATTGTCATTCAGACACATTCAGCGCGTTCAGACACAAGCAGCGCCAAATGCAGTGGACTCACATTCAGTACAGCAGGCCAGGATATAGTCTGTGAATACGGACGTAAAACTAACAGCAGATTAAACAGCTAAATGTAAAAGTATAAATATGATCCCTGTCAGTCTCCTAATCTAGTGACTGTTTGTCAGAAATCAGTATTGTGAAAGTATTGTAACAAAATTCTAGCCATATGGCAATATTAGTATATTAGTTTGACACCAATAGACAATCCACTTCAGAAAAATAGTTTTTAAAATGCATTCACTTACATGGCGAACATTAATGATTTGATTCGAGGTTTGCACACTAAGACTCAGAAAAAGTGAAATAAAATGATTGCTGTTTAAATGGCATGTGTTTATCCTGTTTTGTCAGGTAACAGAACCTAAACACCTGTGCTGTATATCAGACAGCGATGGAGAGAGGGTAGATTACACACAGGTGCTCTCTAGTCATTAGCACTCATCAGGCAATGTCTATGGCCAACTGACTGCACTCAGACCAAAGGGGGCTGAATAATTACACACACCCCACTTTTCAGTTATTTATTTGTAAAAAAAAAAAAAATTTTGAAATCATGTATGATTTTCGTTCCACTTCTCGCGTGTACACCACTTTGTATTGGTCTTTCACATGGGATTCCAATAAAATTGATTCATGTTTGTGGCTGTAATGTGACAAAATGTGGAAAAGTTCACGGGGGGCGAATACTTTTGCAAGCCACTGTAGTTGTCCTGAGATTTAACATTGTTACCAATAATAGGCTGAGGCATTCTCTGTCCATGCTCATAAGGAATCCCTCAATGTTTTTCAATTAGGGGACAGAAGCAGATCAGCCATGTTGTAGTTCATGTGAAGAGGCGAGTTCACAGGAGGTCAATCTGAATGTTGATTATACAGTATATAATATGTGTGCGTGTATTATACATGTTGATTATACTAATATTTAGCATTATGAGGAGTGATAGGCTGAGGATGTAAGTGATTCATTAGTGTTTTTGGCAAAAGTTTTGAACTGACATTTCACTTTTTTGTCACGCTATTTCATCAGGTGGCAATGCTGTCCGGTCCTAGTGCAGTCAGAGGGGAAGAGTTAGGGTCAAAGCCATTGTTCACCCCCAAAAAAACTTTACCCACTATTTACTCCTTAAGTGGTTACAAACTTTAATGATTTTCTTTATTTTGTTGAATACAAAATAAGATATTGGGGAAAAAAGCTGAAAACATTGACTTCCGTAGCAGGAAAAACAAATACTATGTAAATCAATGATTACAGGTTTTCAGCATTCTACAAAATATCATCTTTAGTGTTTATCAGAAGAAAAAAAGAACAGCCTGGACAATATTGATGTCAAACAAATATGCCAGCAGTTTACTTTTGTTAACGAGAGGCGAAGGCATGTTTTTGTCTCCTTCATATAGGAGCAATAGGCATTGAGCTGTTGTGTGGTACTCTACCTAGTAGTTCATGTTTAGATGTAATCTACTTTTATATATATACAGATGATTGAGATGTTTCATTTGCACTAGGGCTCAATAAAGAATAGTTTTTATTTTATTAAAGACTATCTTTTTGTCAGTTATGAAACATTCCTTTAACTTTACACTATTCCTTAATTTAACTTAATGAATTGCACTTCGAGTGGATTAATATAAATCGAAGCATTGCTAGTATTAATGTAAAGTGATTTCGCACCATATTAAAAAAAACATGTATTCAGTGGACATAGTTGGGGTGGGAGGTTGGTAGGTGGATGGGGCAGGGGGTTGGGGGTTGGTGGGTGGAAAAGGGGATTGGGGGATGGGGTATTAGTTGGAGTCATAGGTAGCAAACCTACGCCCTTGTGTGTGTGTGTGTGTGTGTGTGTGTGTGTGTGTGTATGTGTGTGTATATATGGAAATATAATTAATATTTTCGTGTTTAATTACAAAAAAAAAAGCATTTTAATGGTTAGTGATTGTTGCAGACATTTACACTATTTTTGAGAACTATTAAGTTCTCCTTCAACGTGTCATAGCCGATAACTGCCCCTTTGAAGCCTTTGAATGGTGTTAAAAATACTTGCAAAACAAGTATTGCAGCCATACATTGGAGGGAACTTCTGAGGTGGTCAGTGATTGATGGCACGGTCGGTCGGAGGGGGTTGTGATCACACCTATAGATCTTTTGTTCTAGGCTATCGGTCAAATATCTCTCCACTTGGAAGCAAAAACATGCAAGGGATTTCAGCATCTCGACGCACATACTAAGCTGTTTATAAAGTAGACACTGTTTGTTTTTTCATTTTGTAATCTTTCCCGTGTTTACCGTGTACTGTACAATGTATATTCATTTTTTAATGAATTACTGTAAATAAACTGCACATTCCGTTGATTTACCAGAAATGACTTTTCTGTTTTTTGTGTGTGCTAAACTAAACTTCAGGGTCAAAGTAATAGCGATTTTATTTGAAAAGTATTATATATTTACAATGCTGATAAGTTCAAGCTTAGATTCATATATAAACTGCTTCAAAGTCTTTCCACCCCGTGACCGCTGAAATCCGACAGACGCAGGGCTCAAGGGAGGTGTGTCTGTGTGTGTGTGTGTGTGTGTGCGCGCGTGTGTATTTGTGTGTGTGCGCGTGCGCTGTACCCTGTCCTATTTTCAGCGGATTTTTCCGCTACCGCAGATCAGTTTATCAACTTGTAATATATACATTTTAGGAATATATTAACATGTGCAGACATTTAAGGGTGCGCTGCCCTCTCTTGCCCCTGCGTAGAGCCTACACACACACACACACACACACACACACACATCTATCTATCTATCTATCTATCTATTATATAAATACACATTTGGAATCTGCATCTACATTTTCTGTTACAAGTATAGAATTAGGTTCAGCTGAGACTCATGATCAATGGTGTTAGGGTACTTATGTAGTGATAATTAGTTTCAGCCAGATCATTAAAACTAACAATGGACTATGACACTCTTGAGAGGGGATATGAAGGTGTTATTCATTTATTTATTCTCTACAAGGGTGCGAACAACAGTACAGACCAAACTATAACTTTCTCTTATACTATTATAAAAATTCTAAATATAAACAAACAAAATACAGCTTTTTTTCCTCAGAGGTAAACGGAAAAGTGAAGTTGTTCAGCTGTTTACTGTCACTGCAGCTTCTTCAAAGTCTTCCCACTCCGTGACCACTGAAATCCGACACGACACCACGTTAGGCTGCGTCTTGACTCATTTGTATACCGACGGTGATTGGATGTTTCCCGAGGGCTCAGGGGAGTGTGTGTGTGTGTCTATGTGTGTGCGTGCGCGCGGGTACTTGTTCTACTGTTATAAAAACTCTAAATATAAACAAACAAAATACAGCTTTTTTTTCAGAGGTAAACGGAAAAGTGAAGATGTTCAGTGTCACTATGCAGATGTTACACTCAGTGGAGTTACCGAAATCATTGGTTTAGTCCTCATTGAGTTGCCACACATCATTTCCACAGTTCACTCGCTTTTGTTCCTCTTATGTGAGCATAAACAGTGAAACATTCCACAGGTTTATAATACACCGCGGCCAAGTGAACCACGTTCCCGTCGAACGAAACGAGGCATAATCGTGGTGTTTGCTTCGGTTATGACACACCATAGTTTATTACCTGCTGTGGTAGATCTGAATATTTATTCAAACACAATAATAAAGCTTTATATCCTCAGGAGGGCTCAGTACATTGTTTTAGCGATAGTTTCACGGAAGCGAGTTCAGAACTAATCTAACCAAACCAAAAAAAAAAAAAAAACATCCGAAGCTTCAAATAGAATGAACGAACTAATGAAATTGATATATATGTAATTGATATACTGTATATACAGACGTGTGTGTGTCATTTTAATTCAAATGAACATTTTAATGCTTTCTGATACACTTATCAACTTATCCACATACACTTATCAACACAAACTCTCCGTGCACGCACACACAATCTCAAAAAAATTAATATTAATAACATACATATACAAATAAACAAATGTAGGTGTAATAAAAGTAGTCGTGATGTCAGTACTCGCCCAGCAAACCAGCCTTTTGCAGCGGCTTAAAACGTATGAATTATCTTCAAATATACAAAAAAAAAAGCGAAAAACACTCGATTATTATGCATAGGTTATTTGTTTAATTCAAAAATTTCATAAAAACACTTTAAAACGAGAGAAAAACTGTTAAAATCCTCGTTCGCCTTCTCAGCGTTAGGTAGCGAGTGACGTCATGATTTGAATCTGCGCGCCACCGTGGAAACATAGGGAAACTGACTTTCCCGGACCACCGGCTTTTAGATAAAGTCCTTCTATGCGCCATCTGGCGGATATTCAGTGAAGCACAACACATTTATTTTAAATTCCCGAATGTTGCCTCCGGCAAGTCGCGGCAAGTCGCGCGCTAAATTGCGGCATACCGCGGGAAAACACGCAGGGTTTTAAGGGCGACATCTGTATATATACACAGCATTAAAATTATGAAAAGTGAATTTTAAACATTAAGGACAGGCGGAACAGTGTGATTGACGGAAATTCTTCGATGACTCGCTACAATTAACGGAAATCCGTCGTAACGACGGAGAACTTTAATCCCTGTCACTGTCTCAGAACAGACTGACTCCTGAAGCAGAAAAAAAATGCAGGAAATGATGTTTTCTAACATGCGTTAGATAGTTTTTTTTTATCACTCTATACACAATACTTTGCTATTTTTATAGATGTTGAGCATCGTGAGCAAGCCCGAGATCATATTAACGTTAATTATCACCAGCCGGCAAGAATAGGCCGGCTCACGAGTAACGTGAGTTGGGAGCACACCAATCGATTAGACTATGGTTAATCGCTCACTCCGTAGGCTCCCTGAATAGGCGGGAAAGGGATGGAGCCGCGCATTTCTGCCGGCTGGAAAAAAAAACTAAACAGATCTAACAGATGAGGACTCAGATTATTGTGCAAAAGTAATAAAACTATATAAGTCTACATAGCCTTTATAAGACTCTACCTTAAGTGCACTTAAAACATTTTATTTAGTTTTAAAATAAAACAATTTTAAAACATCATCACTTGGGATTCAAACCGGGGCTTTGCAGAGCTCTGGACAAGCGTTCTAACCGCTACACCAAGCGGCCACTTAGAGACAATGCACACCAGAGACGTTAATAAGCCACTCGACTTCTTTGAAAGCAAGTGTACTTCTTTGATAAGTGACGAAGTAAGCCTGTTATAATAATAACTTGGTGTTATTTGATCTTATTGGTTTAGAAATTTATATTTAAATAAAACCCTACACACTTCTTTTCTAATTACACGTGATAAAATCTAAAGGCTCACTGTGTTAATATTTATTGTGCTTAAATTTGATCTTAATAAGATTTGATTTAATTTGAATTCTACATTTGTACTGTAATTATAGTACTGTGATTATGAATTCGGTCAACTACAGTGTTTCACTTGATGTTATCGGCTACTACGTGTATTATTTAATGGGACGCGTCTCATTAGTGAGGCAGAGAATGAACTAAGGCATGAGGCGTCAGTCTGTAGTTATATAGCGCCACTCAGTGGTAAAAGCCAGCAAATGCACATCCCGTAATGCGGCGGCGACGTTAAATACGACGCTCCGATTTTGTAACCACTGTATTGCCAATCTACATACCTGTACATTGAGGCTATGGAAAGATTTCCTGTTCACATAGTCTGCCTCAGTTGGTCCAGCTGGGGCCTGTATTTTGACGTGGGTGCCGTCCACAGCACCCAAGACATTGGGAAAACCTGAGGAACAAATTTAGCTTAATACATGCATATAAATTTTTAAGTCTACTTTAACTGTCACATACCTGCTATTGCATAAAAGTTCTCCTTGATCCTCTGTGTTGGTAGATGGCCAGGAAAGGTGATATAAATATTTAAATATTGCCTCAGAAAAAGGGTAGACCATCCTTATTTCACGGCATATGGTTGCTTTAGCCAAATTCTCAGCATCACCAACACTGTAAAGGAATGTCCCACTGGCGAAGAAACGCAGTGCAATAAAGACAGATTGCACTGTGGTCAGGCATTGCCTTGGCCGTGTGGGTTTGCTGAGGTGTGGTTCCAACAGCTCATATACAGTAGGTAGACTATGCTGGAGTGGCAGAGAATTATGTTAGAGTTGTGCAGGACATGTCTGAGAGCGCTAAGACAGTGTTGAGATGTGCTGTAGGTGTGACAGAAGAGTTCAAGGTGAAGATGGGTTTGCTGAGGTGTGGTTCCAACAGCTCATATAGGTAGACTATGCTGGGTCTGCTGAACTGGTATCTCTTCCACAGATAGTCATCTGGGAAGGCAAGAGGGTTTACTCTGTCCCTAAAGACCCTTGGGGCTGGTGGTCTGAAAGCTCTTTCTAATATCCGTGCACCCTCATCCACAGGATCTTCAATAAATGGACAGGCCATAATTACGTACTGGGGCTTCTCTGTTTCTCTTTCGTTCTGAATCTCCATGCAGGTGTTGGTCTCACTCAGTACTGCTTAAATAGGCCTGACCTTCATTATACTAAAAAATGCTGCGTTGTTTTTTCTACCCAAATGCTGGGTTGCCGCTGTTGGGTCATTTATCTGGGTTATTTTCAGAGAGTTGGGTAGTTTTTGTGTAACCCAACTGCTAAGTTGAAGTTTGCTCGGCCCCTCCCCCAAAGTTCACCGGTGGATTCAGCGGCTGTGACTCAGCTTCGTGTCTCTTGAGCTCCCACACCGCTGATGACGGTTCACCCTCCTCTGACATTTAAGGGGAAATGGCGTTAAATACAAGGTCTGTATACACATGTTCACTCACCTAATTCACATATGACTCAAAAATTATTACTATATGTAACATTTATTACTGTTACCGTGTTAAGGTTACACACAAACTTTCCGGCTGGTCTGAGGTACTGGATGATAATTTAGCTGAGAATAGCTGCTAGCCACCCCACCTGTGTATGAAAGAAACGGCTAAGATGTCTGAGCTTTTTAGCTTTCTCTGTAGAATGTTTGCAGGGTTACGAAGATGGTGAAGTGATGAATGAACGCTAAACTGTTAACTGTAGTGCTAGCAAGACGGAGGCATTTAGTTAGTTTGCTAGCATTAGCAACCACTTTAGAACTTTATTAATCTCACTGCTTGAGACAATAAAATGCTGGGGTGGTACAAAACACTGACCCTCTCACAAATATACAAGACCTGGTAACCCTCCCGTTTTTCACTAGCTAGTAATTTACTCTGCGGTCAAATTTCTCCTGCGTTTCTCCTGAGTTATAACAATATTTTACATCTTTCCCCCTTTGGCAAGTATGCAAATGTATCACCAGTAATTGCATGTAAGCTAACCAGGTAGCGCTCTTTAACCAAAGTTAAATTAACTCAGTCAGCGCGTCAACTACAGGAAAAAGTACCACAGCGGTACAGATAACTACTAGATGGAAGTATTAATATTTTGGTGATTGTAATGTACCAGTATGACACCAGCTATGACATTTTTTCGGTAATTAGCTTAAAATCAATGCAGACCACAATATCAACTAGTCTGACATAAAGAGCTGTATCCTAAAAGCCATGCTTATTTTGCTGTTTTATGTTTGGTAGTAGCTGTCTCCATGTTTTTGTTTTAGGTTAACTATACCTTATCTTAATGTGCAGCTTTGTAATTTTTTAGTATCAATCCTATTTCACACTAAATTATTAGTCTTATTCAGTTAAATTTTTGCAATTCAACAAAATTTTAACTTTTTCATTTCCTTCTTTCTAAGGTTGGAACCAACATTGTGGCTGAAGTGTCAAGGCTACATCCTGACGTTGGGAGATAATGACCAGCGCTGCTCTCAGTAATGTTGTAATGTTGCCTACCTGAAAAGTCATAGACAGTGTTTGTATGTTAAAATGAGACCAGGGCTGGATAGTTTTGTTCTGCAGAAAAGATATCTTAAGTCACAGAGAGATCCTGCTCTGTAGAAGCTGCCTCAGTCTATTTGTGCAATTACTCCATTCTGCCCTTATCAGTAATAATATAGCAATGATGTCACTATTGATTATCTGTTCTTGTACTTTTGAAAAAAAAAATTTTTTTCTAATAACACGTAATAGGATGTTGTTTATTGCATATATGTATGTTTTTTTTGTAATAGACCAGTATATCAAAATAATTTAACTGTTTAATACACTGTAAAAAAAATTCTTGCTACTCCAACTAAAAAATTTCTAGTGACCTGTTGCATCTAAAATTTTTAGTTGGCTCAATTTAAGTTGTATCAACTATTTTGTTTTTGCTGTGCTGATTACCTCTAAATGTACACACAAATTGAAATAAAACATTCTGTCAACTAAATGTTCTATGCTGAATAAACATGCCTAGTTAGGCCAACAAGCAGTCTCAAATTGAAATATAATGTTGTGTCAATTAAATGTTCCAAGTTGACTGAAAGGTATATTTTGAATTGGAAATTATGCTTGCATAATTATAAAATTAACATCTTAAAGTTTACTTGAGTAGGTTATTCACTGTGGCCACATTTCAAATAACATGACACATTCTTCTAAATTTGAATATTTTTTTAATGTAAACTTTAAACACCTGTTAAAGACTATCAACATTGATTAAGTGCAATCCAGCTACTCTTTCAACAAATAAACAAATGCTGCATTGTTATAACAAAATATGCAAATAACATTCCAAAATGCAAGAATGAAACTGTGCCCTTAACATTCATGTTACAAAGCTTACTAATATCACACTCAGTCAAAACAGTATACTGGATAAATAGACTTCTGCTTTGAGGAACAAAACATACTGATATTTCTCAGTAAAAACGTGCAGTGGCTTATTTGAAAATAAAATATTTGCTTTAACTCAGAAATGGTTTAAGATATAAAAAAAAAAAATGTTGTGAAATAATTTTGCCAAGCTCCAAAATTGTTTGCAGATGCAGTAAGCAGTGTTTCCCAGATATTCTCCCTATAATACCTGAAATACAAAAAGAAAAATATATGAATAACTAATTAAGTAACCGTTTGTAGTTCAAAACCATTAAAAATCCTAGACAAAAAAATGTCCGTTTAGCCATTATAACCGTTTTCAGACACTATAAGGTTAATGAATGATGAAGGAGTGAGAACATTAAGCTCCCTCAGTGGCCGTCTTTTTCAAATAGCCTTTGAAATTATCAGTTATTAAAATGAATAAAATGTATGTAACGTAATTAAACTTTAGCGGTTTCATAGATTAACATTAATGTCAATGTACATACCATCTGAAAAAAAATGCGTTAGGAGCTGAAACGAGTGCTTTGTCAGATAACTACTGTAACACTCCAAATTATATACATAAACACTCGAAAATATAATGTTCTAAAGCTTGCTGCTGGATAATATATATGTTATAAAGCTAAAATTGCTAATTACTTTGCAGGACAGTTAGTTTCCATGAAGTACTCACCATTTCGGGAGGAAATAGCGGGAAGTTCGAAAATTCTGGAAGAACGCTTTTGCGCATGCACAGAGGTCCCTCTTGTTCGTCCAACATAAAATTGTTTGTGTGCAGTTAAATGTTTCATGAACACAGTTTTATTCGTTGCCTCGACGAAACTTTCGTAGTTGAGTAATGAAATTTATACAATCATTGAGAAAACATATTTTTCTTTTTTGACACCAGCATTATATTAGCCCAACATATATTTCTTTGTTCCAACAACTATTTTCAGGATTTATTTTTTACAGTGTAGACATGTGTGGGTTTTTTTTTTTTTTTTTTTTTTTACAGATTCACTGTAAAACATGAAAATAATAATAACCTATTTGTGAGGTAGAATTAACCCAACATTCCAGTTAAAATGAACCAACAAACCCCAAACATATGGGTAGAACATTTGACCAATATATGTGGTAGAATTAACCCAGCATTATAGTTAAATATGACGTAGCATTTGGATTGAATATTTAACCCATCTTGTTGGGTTAAACAAATAACCCATTTTGCTGGTTAAATTAACCCAGCATTATAGTTAAATATGACCTAGCATTTGGGTTGAATATTTAACCCATCTTGCTGGGTTAAACAAATAACCCATCTTGCTGGGTTAAATTAACCCAGCATTTAGTTAGTCCTATATTTACCCAGCAGCTGGGTTAAAAACAACCCAGTCTGGGTTGTTTTTAACCCAGCATTTTTTAGGGTGTAGGCAATTGAGCTGACATCTCGTTTTTTTATTATTATTATTATTATTATTATTATTATTTTGGTAAATGAAATAAGGCTTTTTGTGTAACTGTTCATATGAATTTATGAATTTATTAATTTCTGATTTTCTGTTTTCAGTCATTGCATTTTTGCATGTTTGACCTTTTTTAATATGCTTACGATTTTATTTAAATTATTTTGGGAATAATTCAAATGCTGATACATGATTTTTATAGGCTTAATAATTTTTTATTACACGACATGATTAGTGAGAGCGGAATGCGCGGAAATTAAACTGACGGAACGATCTTTAGGGAATATGTTCCCACATGTCGGAGATTCTTTGAGACACCGCTTAAATAAGCGAGAGGTTTATTTGGCAGCATAACCAGGTTAATTTGCCAGCATAAGTTGCCGGGGTAACTGAGTTTTAACTTTTTTAAGTTTGATTTACGAAACCGAATCTACCAAAAATAAGCCTGACTAACCCGAAATAAGCCTGGCTTATACTCTAATCTTGGTTTATGGAACAGCCCCCTGTTTCAGAGTTCAAGTTTAAACTCCGAGTTGTTTGAACCTCCTTTCTGAAACAGGCCCCAGCTCTCTTCTCTCCAATCCACTCTTGCTACGTCTTGACTCATTTGCATTACCAACGGTGATTGGATGTTTACCGGGGGCTCAGGGGAAGAGTGTGTGTGTATGTGTGTGTGTGTGCGTGCGCTCCAGCCTGTGTGCGGAAGGACAGAGACTTGAAATCTAATACCGTATTGTGTAGTGTCCCTTTTTCGGCGGATTTTTCCGTTACCGCAGATCATTTTATCAACTTGTAATATATTCATTTTGTCAGTATATTAACATGTGCTTTCTCAACATTTAAAAATTTAGATTTGAGGGGGAAAGACATTTATTTGAGGGGGCGCTGCCCGCTCTTGCCGCCCCCCGAACCCCCCCGTAGAGCCGGCCTCTTTCATAGCTGATGCTGCAGCTTCCCGGCCGCATACCAGAAAATTTCGGATGATAAAGATACGTTGTATAGACGTCGTATAGACGTAAAAACGATGTATCATTTAACAGCTCAAACAGGCGATCTACAGACGATCAAAATACGACTATAAAAAAACCAACGCGATGTTCACCAGGGGGGTGTTCTGGTTCTACGTTGCTTGAAACATCGGGATGAATTGACACATCTAAGATGAGATCATCGTGCTAATTAAGACCTGGCTAAGTTGGTTCTTTGAGCACACCTGTTGTTGATGATTAGTGTGGCCGGATTGAGTTGTCTAGGATTATTGCGCGTTCGTACGTTGGTTTAAAAGGCGATATGCATCGACAGTAGAAACACTGATCACAAGCCCTTTGATTGGTTGACGAAATGACAAAAGAACAGGGGAGATGTGCTCATATTTTTTTTTTTTTTTTTTTTTTTTTTTTATTACCTTCCTTAGTTAACAACTGTGAGCACCTGTAACCGAGCATAAGCAATTTCCCTTTGGGATTAATAAAGTTCTTTGAATCTTGAATCTTGAATATCTTCTGGTTCTAGTGAGGACTCTAGCTGCTGCATTCTGGACTAGCTGAAGCTTGTTTATGCACCTAGCTGAACAACCAGACAGTAAGGCATTACGATAGTCCAACCTAGAGCTGATAAAAGCATGAACTAGTTTTTCTGCATCGTTTAGCGACAATATATTTCTTATCTTGGCAATATTTCTGAGGTAAAAGAATGCTATCCTTGTAATATTATCTACATGAGCTTCAAATGAAAGGCTGGAATCTATAATCACGCCGAGGTCTTTTACTGTACCAGGGGTAGCTCAGTGGTTAAGGCATTGGACTACGGTTTGGAAGATCCCAGGTTCAGACCCCACAACCACCAAGTTGCGACAGTTGGGCCCTTGAGCAAGGCCCTTAACCCTCAACTGCTCAGATGTGTAATGAGATGAAAATGTAAGTCGCTCTGGATAAGAGCGTCTGCTAAATGCCTAAATGTAAATATATATGCATGCAAGATACTTTTGTTTCCCCACGTGAGTCAGTCCACGTCAGTCGTGCACTTTAACCAATCAGATGTGACCTCACCATTTCAACCAATCATAACGCGGCAGGAGCGCAGCCTTAATCCTGTTTACATGAAAAAAACCTGCTACCGAGCAGGTTCAAGCTTACGGACATGTTGCTATGACAGCAAATGCAAGATGAGCATCGAAGAACGAAACAATCCAAGATCAGGACAAATCCACAACAATCAAATCCAGCTAACTGAGTTAGCGACGTACGAAGAACACCCCCCTGATGATACGATCTTTAGCAGACGTCTCCGCGATGTACCTGTGCTATCTGGGTTAACTTACCATTTGGTTAATCTTAACCTCTGGGTTGATTAACCCCAAACCCGCATACCGAGAGTATGTCGGTTCCAAAACACCTGATAAGATTAAGTTTAATCAACCCTCTACTGGTTACCCAGAGCTAGTGCGCGTGCACGGTGCATTCATAAAGACATTTTCAATGGATCGCCGATTTTACGAGTCAAAATGGAGAATCAAACTGAAAAAAAGAGAGTGGCAGAGGTTTTAATGCGTGCATATGAGGAATTTAAGTCAATAATAATAATTTCAAAAAAGCAATACGGCTGCACCGGCTAAAGAAAGAGAGTTGACTTGGCAAAAAATAAAAGACAGAGTAAATGTGTGAGTGTATTAAATTGCAAATTTGACATCGCCTCCCCTTTTGTTATAATGCAAAAATAATTAAACACCCCTTCCGCATCCTTTTGGCTGTTAAATGAAAACATTTACTTTTCCTGCCATTCATTTCTTTAGGTTAAAATACCAATGTATACTGACTAGGAATGTATGGTTTCTTATTTAATAAGGTTTAATCCTTCTGGAGGCAGACGCCAAGTGAAAATGAAACACAAAAACGTTCTACAAGAAGGTAATATTTGATTACATGATCACTGAACTATTTATTAAACACGGTTTAGTATATTCTTTCTGTCATGTAGCTAATAGAAAGAAGGCTAAAGCCCGTCTAACTGGCGGGGGCCCAGCACCACCTCTCCTTACCCCATCTGAGTAGCTGGCTCTGTCCCTTAATAAAGGGCCACCAGTGACACTAACATGGTGAAATGTAAGTTTACCACTGATTTATTTTCATTATACGACTTAATAAAATACTATCTCTGTCACTTAAAGACTTTTGAACATGCTTTGTTTTTATGCAGGCTTACTTTATTTAACTGCATATGATGTATAGGCTACTGTGATCTTAGTTGTATTACTTTGACATGTTTTTTCCTGCATTATTGTTTTTTTCTTTGATAATATTGAGAATTCTATAGGTTGTATTTTCTTATAGATACTAATAGAGGGATTGTATTATTGGACGCTACAGAAAGAACACAGTCTGTCACAGTTGTAAGTATTTTGTTGTACTTTAGTTACTTTTATTTTATTTTTATGCCAGAAAACGTATACTTGCATATTTTCACTGAAGAATGAAGATGAATAGACCACATCTGCTGTGACAGAAGTGGACAATGCTGGTAGATCCACTGAGGTGGGATGCATACTATTATAATGCATGCCCTCTTTTTACATTAGAGTAATAAACTGTCATTGTTCTTTCACAGTACATACCTGGGGATTTCTCCACGAATGAAGGTTCTTCAACCTCAATGCACAATCTAATCAATGTAAGAATATTTGTGCAGATGTCCATATTTTAATTTTATTGTCTGACAGAATCTTATTTATTTTATTATTTTTAATAATAAATAGTTTCCTTCCTAGTTGCCAGCAAAGGAGCTGTATAAGGCCCATCTTCAAAAACAAATATGAAAAAGTGACATAGAGATGGACCTTAAATGGAAGAGAAAAGGCTATCCATTAAAAAAGCTACACTAGAAATTGAATTACTGGAGCATCACCTTAAGGTGAGAACTCGTGCATATATTGATTTGTTGCATGTTAAAAGTGTTGTGTGTATATAAAGCAATGTCATTAAAATAACACATTTTATTTCATTTTACTTTCATTGTTTTTCAGGAAATAAAGAAATTAACTGTGCAGCAGACCAGTGCAAACTATTTAATAAAAGTAATTTTGACAAATACTGTCTTCCATCTCTGTTGTGTGCAAAAATCTGTAGAGGTTCCTCTGGGCCATCTTCTTCAATACAAGGAAGGTGGCTCTTTCCTCTTATATTCGCAATGTTGTGAAGCACAAGCCACTATGGTGTTGCATGCCCTCTCTGGACTGGCCCAGAGCCCATGCAGACACTGAAACCTAGACGTGAGGATCCCTATGGTCATCTCCAACTTGGCCCGTGTTCAGCTGTGAGCCAGGTTATAGCGTGTCTATGGTCCAGGATCAGGTTCAGGGTAGGGTGTCATTAAATAGGGCAGACAAGGATATCCTCTGTCCCCCAGCAAGTAACTATTGTACTGTTCTGTAATGATTCAAGTGTACAATATATATATATAAATAAAAAAAAAACATTGTATAGAGCAAAATATACCCAACTGAAATGTCTGGCATAATGATGACTTGTGGAAAATTCTGTCATCATGCACAGATCCTGGCCATTTTGCTTCACCATTAGTAATAATGTGAGTTGCCTCACATATTAAAAAGTAATCAGTTTAATGATTTTAACAAGGCAAAAAATTAAGCACACAAAATTAAGTGCGTCATCGATTTTACTACAAAGGACAAACCTGCCACTCTGTGGAATTCCTCTTTAATAACACGCAAAGGTTTATGTCCAGGGACCTGTACACATGTGTGTAAGAAGTGTTTAAGTGCCAGACATACAGTTGCCTTTCCCACATGCTCTGCATCGCCCACGTTGTACAAAAAATGTCCTGAGGCAAAAAAAAAAAAAAAACCCAAGTGCTATGCACGCAATGTTTACTAAGCGCACACCCGCCGTTTGTGACATTTGCAATATGTGGTTTCAAGAGGTGTGTTAAGTAAATTAACGATTCCATTGAAAACCAATAGAACTCTTTCTAATAATTATTAGGAAATGAAAAAACATCAATACGAGGTCTTATAACTCACTCCCGGCGAAAAAAAACTTTGTATAATTTGTGCCTCCACGTCCACGGGATCCGCATCAAAGGGGCCGCCATGCTGAATAACCTTCTGAAACAAACTTACCCTGGAACATAACCTGCTACCGAGCAGGTTATCTTCAGAGAGTAAGTTGCTATGGTTACATACATACCCAGAAAGTTACCTCTGTTTTTGGAACCGAAAGTTTTGGTTTTCCACTAACTTATCCTCAAACTTATCCGCAGAGGTGGAAAGTAACGAATTACATTTACTCGCGTTACTGTAATTGAGTAGCTTTTTTGTGTATTTCTACTTTTTAAAGTAGTTTTAAAAATCTGTAATTTTACTTTTACTTAAGCACGTTTTGTTTGAAGTATTGTAATTCGCTACATTTTAAATCATATTCGCTACTGAGTAAAAAATAAATGAATGAAAATGATAAAATAATAAAAATATTATGCTTTATAAATGCTCCGTAGCGCCGCGTGTGTGTATCATGTCCTGGTCGTGCGCCGCTCCAGACTCCACTCCAGGTTTTCTGACATCGGCATCTACCTGACCTTCCACACGGTCGCTTCCGCCTTGAGAGTGACGTCATCGACTAGGGCGACCATCTATAAACCGGAGAGAGACACGGGAAAGATGAAAGAGGTTGTGATTTTGGCGTTTTGACATTAGGTTGTGTATTCCGGTTTTTACTTTTTGCATCCAATTGACTTTGATTATTGCTTTGTCCCTTTGGTTTGGTTGGTCTTTGTATATATTTGTAGATAATTTCATTGTTTTTGGTTTAGGGAGTCCGGGAAGATACCTGTAGTTTTGTTTGTGTGTTTTTTTTTTGTTTTTTTTTGCAGGTAATCTAGTTACTAAATATAAATACCATTTTGTTTATTATTTTGGCCTGGGTCCATTCTGAATCTGATCCTCCTCCTGGTGTGTGTATGTGTGTGTGTATACAAACATCATTATTTCATCAGTTAATGATTGGATCTAGTTCTTTCTGCCATATACCACCATTTCCATACAGTTTAAAATAGAAACCTGAACCATTCTTTTGCTGTATGGCCCTAGACTGGGACGTAACACCATATTTAAGTGACCACTTTGATTTTCAAGCACAAAAAAGACAACAGCTTTATTATGCAAAGGTGTTCCTTCAGTTAAAAACAACTAGTTTGAGATTTATATCTGTTCATCTTTTTTGAACTATGCTAGAATGCCTCATCCCACCCCCGCTGTTAAAAAAAAATAAAAATAAAAAAGTAACTCGGTAACTTTTACTCTGAGTAAATTTTTTAATGAGCTACTTTTTACTTTTACTTGAGTAGATTTTTATAATGGTAACTTTACTTGTACTTAAGTAAAAATTCACTGAAGTAACAGTACTTGTACTTGAGTACAAAATTGTATTACTCTTTCCACCTCTGCTTATGCAGCTGCCAGGGTTCTCACTAGATCCAGAAAATATGATCATATAACCCCAATATTATCATCCCTGCACTGGCTACCTGTTCAGTTTAGAATAAATTACAAAATAGTATTACTTACATACAAGGCCTTAAATGGTTTCGCTCCCACATACCTAACCAGTCTTCTGATGCGCTATAATCCACCACGCGCCTTAAGATCACAAAGCTCCGGACTTCTGGTAGTTCCCAGAATTTCAAAGTCTACAAAAGGGGGTAGGGCATTTTCCTATTTAGCTCCAACGCTTTGGAATAGCCTTCCAGACAGTGTTCGGGGAGCAGACACGGTTTCTCAGTTCAAAAGTAGACTCAAGACGCATCTTTTTAATCTGGCATACACATAACTCATCCCATAATCTCATACTCCAGTACACCTATACCGAATGGCAACTACGCTAATTCTCCCCATCTGTTCTGTATTTCTCTACCCATCCCGAGGCATCGGGAGATTTTGCCAGCTTCAGTAGACAAAGGCCGACCCTGCGAGGTTCCTGAGGCATCCAGAGAAGGACCAGCTCCAGCTGGATTCAGCTTTATGATGGTTGGAGCTACACATGCTGCTCCTGTGCTTCCAGTGATACAGACCTCATCTGCCCTCTGCACCTACTGACTCGTCCCTATGCTGAACTGGTCTTCATGTCAATTTAAATAATTTCTGTCATATTGAATTTTCACCTACACAACACACAAGATGTTATATCATTTCTATCTGTTATCGCCCAAATGAGGATGGGTTCCCTGTTGAGTCTGGTTCCTCTCAAGGTTTCTTCCTAATTCCATCTCAGGGAGTTTTTCCTTGCCACCGTCGCCGTCACCCTTGGCTTGCTCATCAGAGAAATTTTATTCATTCGTCTCATTATTATTATCTGCACATTTTTCTCACACATCCACAGTTCCAATTATTTTCTTTTCTATAATTAATTATTATCATTATTATTTTTTATTTATTATTATTTATTTATTTTTTAATTTATTTATTTATTTATTCATTATTATTATTATTATTTTATTTATTTATTTTGTTAAATTTCTTTAATTTTTGTGAAGCTGCTTTGAGACAATGACCATTGTTAAAAGCGCTATATAAATAAAATTGAATTGAATTGCTTATCCGGGTATGTCACATAATCTGCTTTCTGGAACACCCCCCCGGATCCCAGGAACCGAATATGCAGACAAAGGTGCAAACACATAGATATCAAGTACCATTTCACAAGGGAAACTGTAAATGAATGCAAGGTAATCTTGGAATACTGTCCCACTGAGAAAATGGTTGCTGACATTATGACAAAGCCAGCCACTAAGCAGACGCTTAAAAGATTTTCTCGTGATATGTTTAGGATTTAAGAGTGTATTTATGTTTACATTGTTGATGTAAAAGGAAAAGTCTTGTGATTATTTTTTTTTAGGTAATACAATAAGCTAAGAGCGAGTGGGGCTGTTAAGGTATTTACACTCTAACTCATTGTATTAAATTGTTTAATAGTTTTATATTTGAAAATATAATAATACTTTAATGATGACGCCATTTTGTGTTACGCGGTTTACGTCATCACGTTGTTTATACGGAAGTGTTCATGTCCGAGTCGCATGCTGTACAGAGAGAGAGCGTGGAAAGTGTGAACAATAAACACAGTGGAGACGATTCGTTTTGTCTTTCTACTTGAATAAAAGTGAGCTACTGCACGCAATCAAGATCAACACCAAGTACTCTACTTTGTACTTTGGAATGCGTTACACCCAACACTGTTAAGTACACAAGCAAAAAGCAGAAGGAGGTCCTTTCAGTTTAATTTTAAAGCAGCCGCTGCCACGAGCACTTGAGGATTAAGATTACGTGAGTTTTAATTTCTATATATTTAATATTTTACTTAATTTACAAGTCTTTTCTGAAAGTTTTGAATGCTTTTATGAATAATAAAAATGCTTTTATAATGGTTTGCAATATAAGAATTTTATCTAAATTGTTTAAGTGAGAATTATGTAATACACGCACACAAACACTATATACAGTGGTGTTCAAAATAATAGCAGTGTGTTGAAAAAAGTGAGTAAAGCTCCATATCCATATAATAACATTTAATTTAAATCACATAAATGCATTGGACACCCTGCACATTCTATTCTGAATCACAACATGAAGAAAAATGTGCTAAATGTATTAATAGTTTATTGTAAGTGAAGAAAAACAAATATTAGCTTGTTCAAAAAAATAGCTGTGCCATCACTCATCTTTATAAAGTGATGAATTTACCGTTTAAACAAACATGCTTGAAGTTTAATCTTTCCTGTGCATCTCTGAACTAATATTTAGTTGTATAACCATGGTTTCTGAGAACTGCTTCACATCTGTAAGAATTGTACTACATGCCACATTTCCTCTGCATTTCTTGGTTTTGCCTCAGAAACAGCATTTTGAATGTCAGCCCACAAGTTTTTATTAGATTAAGGCAGTGGTTCTCAAAGTGTGGAGCGTGCCCCACTAGTGGGGAATAGAGACATGACAGTTGGGGCGCAATGAACGGGAGGGAATTAGTGGAAAAATAATAGAAAAGTACTTATTCTAATTCATGCTATTCTTTATTGATAATGAAGAGTGTACTCTCAAAACTAAACAACCACACACAAATAAATGGATCATTAATACAAGTAAATTTAAACTAACATCAGTTATGGGCCCAAAAAGTGGAACCATAGTGCAACAATAACGGTTTAACGTCGGACCAACTTGAGCAGCGCTGCTCGAATCACAAACCTGCGCGACCCACTGGGCAGCGCTGCGCGACTCTGACAGAAATAGATCGCGCCGACCATCAAAATACATTTTACCTCGCTGGGATGCGCACGTACAAACCAGGCATGGCAAGGCGGAAACAATATTAAACAGTCCTGACATTTTAAATAAATTGTTTTTAAATAAAACACAGTGGGTCGCGCAGGTTTGTGATTCGAGTGGCGCTGCGTGATCCACCGGGCTGCGCGTGATACACCGCTGGCTGTATTTGCGCAGATATTTGGTTCAATCGGGTACCGCGGTTTCGTCCCACTTTTGATGTGTTTGGCTTCACATGCACTTCGACAATGGAAGAAGACGGTGCAGTAAGAGTTTGCTTACATGTGGCAACCAACAATGAGGAGGTTGTAAAGAAAAAAAGGTGCCTCGTCTGTGGTGTGGAATTGGTTTGGGTATAAGAAAAGTGATACGAATGAGATGAATGTGATTTGGAAGGTACGCATGTGCACTGTTTTAACAAGTGGTGGAAACATGTCAAACCTTTTCTATCATCTGAAATCCAAGAATCCAAATGAATATGGCCAAAGTAAAAAAAAATGCGGCAAACCCCAGCAATTCACAGTTTAAATAAAATTACAATATGTAAAACAGTTTCTGTGTGTTTGAATTTTTATTTATGCATTTTCAGATACAAATCGCTATATTGTGATATATATCGTTATCGAGGTAGAAAATAGCTTCTACCGTGATAGAAGATTTTGGTTATATCGCCCACCCCTAATGAAGCCTATCTTGAGCTTGGATTCATGGTGGGGATGGTGGGGGCATAAGAGAGGCTCGTGTGTGCTTTGTGTCTTATACCGCTGGCAGCAGACTGCATGAGACCCAACAAATTAGGAAGACACTTAGGCTACGTTTACACTGCCAGGTCTCGATGCTTAATTCCGGTTTGCTGCCTATATCAGATTTTTTTGACCGTCTGTTTACACGTTCTTTTAACTATGACTCATATCCGATTCACGTGTTTACACTCGCCATACCATCTGAAACATCGCGCATACTTAAAGGGAGGTTCTTGCGCTACAACCTAGCCAAGAAAGATGAAGGTGAAATATGCTTAACACTATTTCTGCTATATATGCAAAGTTCGCGCACCATGGTTTTAAAACGGAGGAGGAGGGAAAAAACGCCATAATTGCAGCCTGCACATATGCTTCATTCATCAAATACTGATTTAATGTTATTTAGCCCAAATAAGCATTAACACAAGGCGTGTGTGTGTTGGAGGGGGGGGGGGGGCGTTGTTCTTTTCCTCTTACATGTCACGTGCGATGTTGTAATTCAACACGCGCTTCCACCGGAGAATAATATTACGTCATTAAACCGCGAAGAAGTCGCAGTTTTAATGACGTACAGAACACAACGCCTCAGGAAATCCGATCTGTCTGTTTACACGGCAATCACATCAGCACGTATCTGATTCATATCCGATTTATTTCCACATATGAAGGAGGCCTGAAACCGATCTCAAAATATCGGAATGCATGCGTTTTTTTCCTGTTTACACGGACACAGAACATATCCGATATGTGTCACATATGAGCAAAAAATCGGAATTGGGTCGCATTCACCTGGCAGTGTAAACGTAGCCTTAGAGACAACACACTCCAGTCACGTTAATAAGCCACTCGACTATTTTGAAAGAAAGCTGGCAGAATACAGACAGCAGGAGAATCGCATGGTAACATCTGAATCAGTGGACAGCAAAGCACAAATGGCTTCATTCAAAGTTGCATACAGAATTGGCCAGTGCAAAAAAACTACAAACGATTGCTGAGCAGCTAATAAACATGGGGTCAATTATGCAAAGATAAGTGACAACGCCATCCTTTTATAACAATTGCAGGTGTATTTATCTGTTTTTAACTTGGTGTTGTTTGATCTTATTGGTTTAGAAATTGATATTTCAGTATAACAGTAAACTTGGCCAATTTTGTTATTATTTTGTTGACAAGTGGGGCTTGAAAATTCGCTCACCCCCTTAAGTGGGGAATGACAGAAAATGTTTGAGAACCACTGGATTAAGGTCTGGGGATTGGGCTGGTCACTCCATAACGTCAATCTTGTTGGTCTGGAACCAAGATGCTGCTCGCTTACTGATGTGTTTGGGGTCGTTGTCTTGTTGAAACGCCCATTTCAAGGGCATTTCCTCTTCGGCATAAGGCAACATTACTTCTTTAAGTATTCTGATGTACTCAAATTGATCCATGATCCCTGAATTGTGATAAATACTGTAGGCCTAACACCATAGTATGAGAAGCATCCCCATATCATGATGCCTCTGCTTCCAGGCTGCATTGTCTTCACAGTGTACTGTTGCTTGAATTCAGTGTTTGGGGGTTGCCTGACAAACTGTCTAACCCAAACAGAACAGTCTTGCTTTCATCAGTCCACAAAATATTGCGCCATTTCTCTTTAGGCCAGTCAATGTGTTCTTAGTCTAACACGCTACTTGCACACCTACTTCCGCGTTCTTTTCAATAGGGCTCAGTCAGTTCCGGTTTAGCAATGGCTACGTTCTACACCCGCCGTCTCCAGGATCTCCCACAGATTAACGTTACTGACGTGCATCGTATTTGCAAAACAACCTTATTATATAAGAATATAAATATTATTATATAAGAACTTAAAGTCAAAGTCAACTTTATTGTCAATTCTGCCACATGTACAGGACATACTGAGAAATGAAATTGCGTTGCTTTCAGACCCTTGGTGGATAACATAACATTAAATACATAAAGTAGAATTTTAAAAAGAAAAATATGAATACAATTATACATATAATATAAAAAGAAAACAAATACAATATACTGTCACGTTCGGGTGGTAATGGCTGTTATCGCCGTGGGCTTAAGGATGGCAGGCATAAACGCAGGAGGGTTTTTAACATAAAGCAAGGGTCTTCAACTAAAATTGCTTGAGGTCGGGTAAATGAACACTCTTCACCAGCTAAGGTCCGGACAACCAAAAACGGGCACTGATGCTTTAGGTGTAGATAACATTTTTTAATGAACAAAATATAATATGTTCTCATTTGGATAAACATGTCTTTTGGTTTGTATAAACACACAAATTTACATCCTCCACAAATTGGATCTCATTTTTCATGCTGTTTTGTTCTGTCCTTTATGTTGCTTTGGTACAAAATAATTTAATTAAACCAGTAACAATGTCTGACAAAAATATGATGAAGGAAACAGTTTAAAATGCCTTCATCTCTAAATCTGCACAGAACATAAATTAATTTCAAAATTAACAGCTTAAATTAAAAATTAACAACTCATTTACTATTTCCCCATCTGTAAATGGCTTATGTTTTACTAAAATCCACTGTATTCTCAGTAAACATTCATATGCTCGTTGTTGGGTGGTGTTTGAGTGAGAGAGGACCTGTGTAGATCGCTCATACTTAACTTTAAGCTCATTTATTTTCCTCGCCCTTACCTCAGACTGCTGGGGGTTAGTTTCTTCAAAGTGTATGTTTAGCTTCGTAATGGCGTTTAATGTTTACACTTTTGACAACCGCAACAGAGTCAGAGCAAATAAGACACACAGGCCTCGTAGAGCTTAATGCAGGAAGAATGAATGCATATTTCCCCACCTATTCATCTTGGAAAACTGGGTTTTACGGATCAACTTTTCTAATTTTTGAACGTGACTTTTTTTGTTGTTGTTGTTGTTGTTGCGCTAATAGGTTGTGTATTCCGGTTTTTACTTTTTGCATCCAATTGACTTTGATTATTGCTTTGTCCCTTTGGTTTGGTTGGTCTTTGTTTATGTCCAGGGACCTGTACACATGTGTGTAAGAAGTGTTTAAGTGCCAGACATACAGTTGCCTTTCCCACATGCTCTGCATCGCCCACGTTGTACAAAAAATGTCCTGAGGCAAAAAAAAAAAAAAAAACCCCAAGTGCTATGCACGGAATGTTTACTAAGCGCACACCCGCCGTTTGTGACATTTGCAATATGTGGTTTCAAGAGGTGTGTTAAGTAAATTAACGATTCCATTGAAAACCAATAGAACTCTTTCTAATAATCATTAGGAAATGAAAAAACATCAATACGAGGTCTTATAACTCACTCACGGTGAAAAAAAACTTTGTATAATTTGTGCCTCCACGTTCACGGGATCCACATCAAAGGGGCCGCCATGCTGAATAACCTTCTGAAACAAACTTACCCTGGAACATAACCTGCTACCGAGCAGGTTATCTTCAGAGAGTAAGTTGCTATGGTTACATTCATACCCAGAAAGTTACCTCTGTTTTTGGAACCGAAAGTTTTGGTTTTCCACTAACTTATCCTCAAACTTATCCGCAGTGGTAAAAGTAACGAATTACATTTACTCGCGTTACTGTAATTGAGTAGCTTTTTTGTGTATTTCTACTTTTTAAAGTAGTTTTAAAAATCTGTAATTTTACTTTTACTTAAGCACGTTTTGTTTGAAGTATTGTAATTCGCTACATTTTAAATCATATTCGCTACTGAGTAAAAAATAAATGAATGAAAATGATAAAATAATAAAAATATTATGCTTTATAAATGCTCCGTAGCGCCGCGTGTGTGTATCATGTCCTGGTCGTGCGCCGCTCCAGACTCCACTCCAGGTTTTCTGACATCGGCATCTACCTGACCTTCCACACGGTCGCTTCCGCCTTGAGAGTGACGTCATCGACTAGGGCGACCATCTATAAACCGGAGAGAGACACGGGAAAGATGAAAGAGGTTGTGATTTTGGCGTTTTGACATTAGGTTGTGTATTCCGGTTTTTACTTTTTGCATCCAATTGACTTTGATTATTGCTTTGTCCCTTTGGTTTGGTTGGTCTTTGTATATATTTGTAGATAATTTCATTGTTTTTGGTTTAGGGAGTCCGGGAAGATACCTGTAGTTTTGTTTGTGTGTTTTTTTTGTTTTTTTTTGCAGGTAATCTAGTTACTAAATATAAATACCATTTTGTTTATTATTTTGGCCTGGGTCCATTCTGAATCTGTTCCTCCTCCTGGTGTGTGTATGTGTGTGTGTGTGTGTATACAAACATCATTATTTCATCAGTTAATGATTGGATCTAGTTCTTTCTGCCATATACCACCATTTCCATACACTTTTAAATAGAAACCTGAACCATTCTTTTGCTGTATGGCCCTAGACTGGGACGTAACACCATATTTAAGTGACCACTTTGATTTTCAAGCACAAAAAAGACAACAGCTTTATTATGCAAAGGTGTTCCTTCAGTTAAAAACAACTAGTTTGAGATTTATATCTGTTCATCTTTTTTGAACTATGCTAGAATGCCTCATCCCACCCCCGCTGTAAAAAAAAAATAAAAATAAAAAAGTAACTCGGTAACTTTTACTCTGAGTAAATTTTTTAATGAGCTACTTTTTACTTTTACTTGAGTAGATTTTTATAATGGTAACTTTACTTGTACTTAAGTAAAAATTCACTGAAGTAACAGTACTTGTACTTGAGTACAAAATTTTATTACTCTTTCCACCTCTGCTTATGCAGCTGCCAGGGTTCTCACTAGATCCAGAAAATATGATCATATAACCCCAATATTATCATCCCTGCACTGGCTACCTGTTCAGTTTAGAATAAATTACAAAATAGTATTACTTACATACAAGGCCTTAAATGGTTTAGCTCCCACATACCTAACCAGTCTTCTGATGCGCTACAATCCACCACGCGCCTTAAGATCACAAAGCTCCGGACTTCTGGTAGTTCCCAGAATTTCAAAGTCTACAAAAGGGGGTAGGGCATTTTCCTATTTAGCTCCAACGCTTTGGAATAGCCTTCCAGACAGTGTTCGGGGAGCAGACACGGTTTCTCAGTTCAAAAGTAGACTCAAGACGCATCTTTTTAATCTGGCATACACATAACTCATCCCATAATCTCATACTCCAGTACACCTATACCGAATGGCAACTACGCTAATTCTCCCCATCTGTTCTGTATTTCTCTACCCATCCCGAGGCATCGGGAGATTTTGCCAGCTTCAGTAGACAAAGGCCGACCCTGCGAGGTTCCTGAGGCATCCAGAGAAGGACCAGCTCCAGCTGGATTCAGCTTTATGATGGTTGGAGCTACACATGCTGCTCCTGTGCTTCCAATGATCCAGACCTCATCTGCCCTCTGCACCTACTGACTCGTCCCTATGCTGAACTGGTCTTCATGTCAATTTAAATAATTTGTCATATTGAATTTTCACCTGCACAACACACAAGATGTTATATCATTTCTATCTGTTATCGCCCAAATGAGGATGGGTGCTCGTGGCAGCGGCTGCTTTAAAATTAAACTGAAAGGACCTCCTTCTGCTTTTTGCTTGTGTACTTAACAGTGTTGGGTGTAACGCATTCCAAAGTACAAAGTAGAGTACTTGGTGTTGATCTTGATTGCGTGCAGTAGCTCACTTTTATTCAAGTAGAAAGACAAAACGAACCGTCTCCACTGTGTTTATTGTTCACACTTTCCACGCTCTCTCTGTACAGCATGCGACTCGGACATGAACACTTCCGTATAAACAACGTGATGACGTAAATTAATTTCAAAATTAACAGCTTAAATTAAAAATTAACAACTCATTTACTATTTCCCCATCTGTAAATGGCTTATGTTTTACTAAAATCCACTGTATTCTCAGTAAACATTCATATGCTCGTTGTTGGGTGGTGTTTGAGTGAGAGAGGACCTGTGTAGATTGCTCATACTTAACTTTAAGCTCATTTATTTTCCTCGCCCTTACCTCAGACTGCTGGGGGTTAGTTTCTTCAAAGTGTATGTTTAGCTTCGTAATGGCGTTTAATGTTTACACTTTTGACAACCGCAACAGAGTCAGAGCAAATAAGACACACAGGCCTCGTAGAGCTTAATGCAGGAAGAATGAATGCATATTTCCCCACCTATTCATCTTGGAAAACTGGGTTTTACGGATCAACTTTTCTAATTTTTGAACGTGACTTTTTTTGTTGTTGTTGTTGTTGTTGCGCTAATAGGTTGTGTATTCCGGTTTTTACTTTTTGCATCCAATTGACTTTGATTATTGCTTTGTCCCTTTGGTTTGGTTGGTCTTTGTTTATGTCCAGGGACCTGTACACATGTGTGTAAGAAGTGTTTAAGTGCCAGACATACAGTTGCCTTTCCCACATGCTCTGCATCGCCCACGTTGTACAAAAAATGTCCTGAGGCAAAAAAAAAAAAAAAACCCCAAGTGCTATGCACGGAATGTTTACTAAGCGCACACCCGCCGTTTGTGACATTTGCAATATGTGGTTTCAAGAGGTGTGTTAAGTAAATTAACGATTCCATTGAAAACCAATAGAACTCTTTCTAATAATCATTAGGAAATGAAAAAACATCAATACGAGGTCTTATAACTCACTCACGGTGAAAAAAAACTTTGTATAATTTGTGCCTCCACGTTCACGGGATCCACATCAAAGGGGCCGCCATGCTGAATAACCTTCTGAAACAAACTTACCCTGGAACATAACCTGCTACCGAGCAGGTTATCTTCAGAGAGTAAGTTGCTATGGTTACATTCATACCCAGAAAGTTACCTCTGTTTTTGGAACCGAAAGTTTTGGTTTTCCACTAACTTATCCTCAAACTTATCCGCAGTGGTAAAAGTAACGAATTACATTTACTCGCGTTACTGTAATTGAGTAGCTTTTTTGTGTATTTCTACTTTTTAAAGTAGTTTTAAAAATCTGTAATTTTACTTTTACTTAAGCACGTTTTGTTTGAAGTATTGTAATTCGCTACATTTTAAATCATATTCGCTACTGAGTAAAAAATAAATGAATGAAAATGATAAAATAATAAAAATATTATGCTTTATAAATGCTCCGTAGCGCCGCGTGTGTGTATCATGTCCTGGTCGTGCGCCGCTCCAGACTCCACTCCAGGTTTTCTGACATCGGCATCTACCTGACCTTCCACACGGTCGCTTCCGCCTTGAGAGTGACGTCATCGACTAGGGCGACCATCTATAAACCGGAGAGAGACACGGGAAAGATGAAAGAGGTTGTGATTTTGGCGTTTTGACATTAGGTTGTGTATTCCGGTTTTTACTTTTTGCATCCAATTGACTTTGATTATTGCTTTGTCCCTTTGGTTTGGTTGGTCTTTGTATATATTTGTAGATAATTTCATTGTTTTTGGTTTAGGGGGTCCGGGAAGATACCTGTAGTTTTGTTTGTGTGTTTTTTTTGTTTTTTTTTTGCAGGTAATCTAGTTACTAAATATAAATACCATTTTGTTTATTATTTTGGCCTGGGTCCATTCTGAATCTGTTCCTCCTCCTGGTGTGTGTATGTGTGTGTGTGTGTGTATACAAACATCATTATTTCATCAGTTAATGATTGGATCTAGTTCTTTCTGCCATATACCACCATTTCCATACACTTTTAAATAGAAACCTGAACCATTCTTTTGCTGTATGGCCCTAGACTGGGACGTAACACCATATTTAAGTGACCACTTTGATTTTCAAGCACAAAAAAGACAACAGCTTTATTATGCAAAGGTGTTCCTTCAGTTAAAAACAACTAGTTTGAGATTTATATCTGTTCATCTTTTTTGAACTATGCTAGAATGCCTCATCCCACCCCCGCTGTAAAAAAAAAATAAAAATAAAAAAGTAACTCGGTAACTTTTACTCTGAGTAAATTTTTTAATGAGCTACTTTTTACTTTTACTTGAGTAGATTTTTATAATGGTAACTTTACTTGTACTTAAGTAAAAATTCACTGAAGTAACAGTACTTGTACTTGAGTACAAAATTTTATTACTCTTTCCACCTCTGCTTATGCAGCTGCCAGGGTTCTCACTAGATCCAGAAAATATGATCATATAACCCCAATATTATCATCCCTGCACTGGCTACCTGTTCAGTTTAGAATAAATTACAAAATAGTATTACTTACATACAAGGCCTTAAATGGTTTAGCTCCCACATACCTAACCAGTCTTCTGATGCGCTACAATCCACCACGCGCCTTAAGATCACAAAGCTCCGGACTTCTGGTAGTTCCCAGAATTTCAAAGTCTACAAAAGGGGGTAGGGCATTTTCCTATTTAGCTCCAACGCTTTGGAATAGCCTTCCAGACAGTGTTCGGGGAGCAGACACGGTTTCTCAGTTCAAAAGTAGACTCAAGACGCATCTTTTTAATCTGGCATACACATAACTCATCCCATAATCTCATACTCCAGTACACCTATACCGAATGGCAACTACGCTAATTCTCCCCATCTGTTCTGTATTTCTCTACCCATCCCGAGGCATCGGGAGATTTTGCCAGCTTCAGTAGACAAAGGCCGACCCTGCGAGGTTCCTGAGGCATCCAGAGAAGGACCAGCTCCAGCTGGATTCAGCTTTATGATGGTTGGAGCTACACATGCTGCTCCTGTGCTTCCAATGATCCAGACCTCATCTGCCCTCTGCACCTACTGACTCGTCCCTATGCTGAACTGGTCTTCATGTCAATTTAAATAATTTGTCATATTGAATTTTCACCTGCACAACACACAAGATGTTATATCATTTCTATCTGTTATCGCCCAAATGAGGATGGGTGCTCGTGGCAGCGGCTGCTTTAAAATTAAACTGAAAGGACCTCCTTCTGCTTTTTGCTTGTGTACTTAACAGTGTTGGGTGTAACGCATTCCAAAGTACAAAGTAGAGTACTTGGTGTTGATCTTGATTGCGTGCAGTAGCTCACTTTTATTCAAGTAGAAAGACAAAACGAACCGTCTCCACTGTGTTTATTGTTCACACTTTCCACGCTCTCTCTGTACAGCATGCGACTCGGACATGAACACTTCCGTATAAACAACGTGATGACGTAAATTAATTTCAAAATTAACAGCTTAAATTAAAAATTAACAACTCATTTACTATTTCCCCATCTGTAAATGGCTTATGTTTTACTAAAATCCACTGTATTCTCAGTAAACATTCATATGCTCGTTGTTGGGTGGTGTTTGAGTGAGAGAGGACCTGTGTAGATCGCTCATACTTAACTTTAAGCTCATTTATTTTCCTCGCCCTTACCTCAGACTGCTGGGGGTTAGTTTCTTCAAAGTGTATGTTTAGCTTCGTAATGGCGTTTAATGTTTACACTTTTGACAACCGCAACAGAGTCAGAGCAAATAAGACACACAGGCCTCGTAGAGCTTAATGCTGGAAGAATGAATGCATATTTCCCCACCTATTCATCTTGGAAAACTGGGTTTTACGGATCAACTTTTCTAATTTTTGAACGTGACTTTTTTTGTTGTTGTTGTTGTTGCGCTAATATGTCTGTGCGCTGGCTCTTGCTTTCTGCTCTCTTCAATGCACACATGACTGCACATCTGAACGTAACGGGTGGCGTGGTAACTGTAGTAGCAACCCGTGGCGCCGTAGGACCCAAATGGCTCTACTGAGCTGACCTACATGTGCCCGATATACATTTGAGTTCATTAGAAAATACCGTTTCCTTTTCTTTTCTTTTTTTCATTAAGTCAAAAGGCTTCGTGGTCCGGATGGACGCATCTTGCGGTCCGGATTCGGACCGGAGTCCGCCAGTTGGCGACCCCTGACATAAAGAGTCTTTTATTTAACACAAACAAACCATACTCAAAATCAAAACAAAACACTGGCTCTTTCAGCATAGCATCTCCACGAGTTTTTCAAATATGAAACATAGAACGAAAGCTCTAGAAACAGAACACACAAGGGTAGCTCTAGAAACGTCACACACACCAGACTGAAGCTCTAGGTCGTAACACAGGCTTGATTGACAGACAGGCTCTGACACAAACAAATGCTCTATGTAGTGACACAGGCTTTAAGAACGTAAAGGTCTGGATGAATTATGTTTTTTGCTGACTGGCAATGTCTTGCACATTTCTCTAACACACACTGGCCACTTAAATATTTGCCGGCTTAGTGCATGTGTGGGAGAAATTGTGAGAAATTATGTCTTTATTAAAATCTACATGTACTGTAGGCTTAATTGGTTTGCCTGTGAGAATGTTGAACATTCAGTCATAAATGTATAATCAAAAATAGGTTTTGCCTTAAATGATAAGTGTATACAGAAATCACTGAACACACACATCTCATTTGTTTCATTTCTTGATATAAATATTCTGTATATTGTATTTTAGTTCTTTATTGGTAATGACATCAGTGTGTAATACACATTTGTAAAAGGTTAGCCATGTTAATCAACTAGGGACACTTGGGTGTGTACTGTATGATAATACAGGTCCTTCTAAAAAAATTAGAATATTGTGATAAAGTTCATTATTTTCTGTAATGTACTGATAAACGTTAGACTTTCATATATTTTAGATTCATTACACACAACTGAAGATGTTCAAGCCTTTTATTGTTTTAATATTGATGATTGTGGCATACAGCTCATGAAAACCCAAAATCCCTATCTAAAAAAATTAGCATATTTCATCCGACCAATAAAAGAAAAGTGTTTATAATAAAAAAAAGTCAACCTTCAAATAATTATGTTCAGTTATGCACTCAATACTTGGTCTGGAATCCTTTTGCAGATTCTTGTGTCTTGGGTCTCTTAACTTTCTCTTCACAATATCCCACAGATTCTCTATGCGGTTCAGGTCAGGAGAGTTGGCAGGCCAATTGAGCACAGTAATACCATGGTCAGTAAACCATTTACCAGTGGTTTTGGCACTGTGAGCAGGTGCCAGGTCGTGCTGAAAAATGAAATCTTCATCTCCATAAAGCTTTTCAGCAGATGGAAGCATGAAGTGCTCCAAAATCGCCTGATAGCCAGCTGCATTGACCCTGCCCTTGATAAAACACAGTGGACCAACACCAGCAGCTGACATGGCACCTCAGACCATCACTGACTGTGGGTACTTGACACTGGACTTCAGGCATTTCCCTCTCCCCAGTCTTCCTCCAGACTCTGGCACCTTGATTTCCGAATGACATGCAAAATTTGCAACCTGTAGCCCATTTCCTGCACACGCCTGTACACGGTGGCTCTGGATGTTTCTACTCCAGACTCAGTCCACTGCTTCCGCAGGTCCCCCAAGGTCTGGAATCGGTCCTTCTCCACAATCTTCCTCAGGGCCCGGTCACCTCTTCTCGTTGTGCAGCGTTTTCTGCCACACTTTTTCCTTCCCACAGACTTCCCACTGAGGTGCCTTGATACAGCACTCTGGGAACAGCCTATTCGTTCAGAAATTTCTTTGTCTTACCTTCTTGCTTGAGGGTGTCAATGATGGCCTTCTGGATAGCAGTCAGGTCGGCAGTCTTACCCATGATTGTGGTTTTGAGTAATGAACCAGGCTGGGAGTTTTTAAAAGCCTCAGGAATCTTTTGCAGGTGTTTAGAGTTAATTAGTTGATGCAGATGATTCGGTTAATAGCTCGTTTACAGAACATTTCATGATATGCCAATTTTTTGAGATAGGGATTTGGGGTTTTCATGAGCTGTATGCCACAATCATCAATATTAAAACAATAAAAGGCTTGAACTACTTCAGTTGTGTGTAGGGTTGGGTATCATTTGGTTTTTTTTCGATACCGGTGCCAAATCGATACTTTGAAAACGGTACAGGTGCCAAAACGGTGCCTGAACCGATACTTTTAAGGCACAAAATTATAGTGGATGACTCAAGAATTAATTTTTATTGAACAAAAAATGTTATCCTTAAAATTGAACAATATATTAAAATTTTAAGTATATATGAATATGTAAGCTTCAAATTTTAGCAATTCTTTTGCAGAAATTTCACCATATTTGCCTTTTCTGGCAAAATACGACTCCTTTCCTGACTTATTGCCCTGCACAGGACATGCATAGCCTTCTTTGCAATGGTAAATGGGGTCACTGTTGTAGTACTAGTACTAGCTGGAAAGCCATAATTATAAACAGAATCCATGTTACATTAGTTTTTTACAAATTGTTTGACTATTTGTTAGCATGAATGCAAGATTTGCATTTTGCTATTAACGTTACATTATCCTACTGCTAACCTGCGGAAAGTCTGCTGTCGGCATCATAATCAGTGGACTCCTTTTTGCTACAGTTGGTATGACTGGGACTGAGGGTCGTCCACACCGATAGCGCCAGCTGTTGTCCGCAAGCTGTTAAACACGGTGCCTCCCTCTGCTTTTAATTTTATTCCGTCTGCCCTCGAATGTTTCATTAGATTTGACGTGTTTCCGCCTTTACACGCAAGTGCTATAAAACATTCGCTGCACGTCGCGGTGCCGGAATCCTTTCTTGTGAAATACAGCCACACTTTCGAGCGTCTAGTTTTAGGCATTTTAACGAAAGTTGTTTGATTTAACAAGCTATGATAGCGGTAGACCGCCTGCTGCCGTCAGAGCGAGTGTAACGTTAGTTACTGCATTCACGCGCATTTCGGATGGTCTCTCATTTCCGGATGATTTGTGCTTTTCATTTTTTTCTTTAATCTAATAAACTATTAATCTACAAAAATGTATGAATCTAGAGAACAAATATTTCAATCGACAGTTCAGGCATTTAAGTGGCACCAAAATGAGGAACCGAAATTCACGTTCTGTTTCGGTCCGGTACATACCGGTTCTATAGGTACCGGTGCCGTATTGGCTCCGGTTTTCGGTACACAACCCTAGTTGTGTGTAATGAACCTAAAATATATGAAAGTCTAATGTTTATCAGTACATTACAGAAAGTAATGAACTTTATCACAGTATGCTAATTTTTTGAGAAAGACCTGTATATCTTAAAAACAGTAAAGCTAGACTAAAAACAAGTACATTTATCGAAATACTAAAAGTTTTAAGAATATTTCTTCTCAATTTGTAGGAAAATATGCTTAAATTATCATCAATGGTTTACAACTATCCTTTAACAAATAAATAAATAAATACATTTCAATACATCTTTGTACCTCTTTATTATGAACTCCATTTGCTACAAATGGGCAAAACAAATAATGCAACAAAACACCACAAGGCCATTTCTGCAGTGTGGCAATACACTTAGGATATGTGAGGTGAAAGGCATAATAACATGCCATAAGATACATCACACTAGCATAGATGTCCTCTTTCGGGAAGGTCACCACAGGCATGGTTCCAATGGCCAGTACGCAATTGGTTTTGCAGACAATCACGACAGGGTTGAAGAGTGGTCTCGTTTGAAGAAAAGTGGTTTGATCTACTTTAGACTGGCACAAACAGAGAAAAGACAATTCACACTCACTATCATATAGTAACACAAGTAATATGAAATTTCTCATTCATTCTCAAATGCTTTTACCACAAGAATGTGAAACATAGCTTCACTTGCATGTCCTAACGTCTTGGATGGAGCCACAGGTGATGGGAACATGTCTGGTAAAGCCGTTAGCATGGCAAGTGAGTGCTTCGCTGTTAAAAACAAAATTAATGTCATTTGACTTACTGCAGTGAGGTATATAAACCAACATTAATATGTTCGTGGGAACACAGCCAATTTCCTTTGTCCTGCTTTTTGAACACCCCATAAAACTGGGCCTTCTCATAGAAAGTCCCCCAGAGGGTCTTCAGATTAGGTATGAAGTGAGAGGCGAGAATCCAATGGAGATCAAGAATCCGATGCATCCATGATCTAAAATAGACAGACCAATATCCAGAGAGTAGAGCAAGAAATAAAGAAAGAAAGCGATGGGTTTGCAGAAAAGTTACATAAATTATGGAGTTTGTTAAACACTAACACTTCTAGCTGGAGGCCTAGGAAGCATTAGCCTGGTTAATTCTCACAAATTAACTGTTTTACATCTGTCCATAGCAGTTTAACTTTGTCCCTGCTATGGCTTCTAAGGGTGCTTTCACACCTATAGTTCGATTGCTTTAGTCCGCACCAGTCAGAAAAATGTTACAATGTAGTAAACAGACGTTGGTACGGTTTGCTTTCACATATGCAGAGTTCTAAACGAAACAAAATAGATTGCGAAGCCCATCGGCACCGGAAACAGACTATTTTCAGAAAATCGCGCCACTTTCAATAATCATGGAGGAACAGCTTTGCTTTGATCTCATGGTGCTGATCCTCGCGCACTGCATTGTACGTGCAAATCATTATTTTCAGATAATTAATTTCGAACACGATTCGCGGCTGCGACTCTAAACCAGTTCCCTGGTTTATTCATCTCGCCGACGGCGCATTGCGCACCACTTCAGGGAGAAGAGATGTGCCCTCCTCCTGAATGATCACTTTGTTATTAGCCGGCGATCTTCCTGCTGATCCATCAGGTAATCCGTTGGCCGATCGAAACAGCCCAGCCACACATTTTTTCATCTTTAATGTGAATACAGAGAGGCACTTAATTTCCTCGGCACTCCACGTTTCTCTGCGGTTTGATTTCATCACGAGTCGAGCTTGAAAAATTTAATCGAGTCATCAGGAAGGGAAAATAATTTTACCCGCAACCCCGTATCTTACCCAAAGTGCATTAAACTATACCATTTCATCAGATTTGGTTTGATAACTTTCACACCAGACGAACTGTACCAAAGTAGAGCGGATAAAGCGGTCCGAGACCACCCCTTCAGGCAGGTCTCGGATCGATTGATTTGGTGCGCACCAAAGTACAGAGATTGCATTCACATCACAAACGAACCGAACCAAGGGACTAAACACGTTTGGTGCGCACCAATTGCTGTAGGTGTTGTAAGTGCCATATCGTACTTGTTATGAATTTGTTATTTTATTTTATTTGCTGTTATTTCATTTATTCTACCTTGTTCTATTCAGTAGTAAAGCATTAAGCATTAAGTTTGTTACATAAGCCATAAGCTTTATATTTCTTAGTCATGCATCATAAGTTGACAATCGTAGATTGGTCTGTGATGTCATTCTACTATTACATGCATTTGTGTGACTGTGATATGATTGAGAGTTCAGTTTAGATGCGGAAGGCTACGGAAACACAAGCTTTTGACCGTAAGCTCGTAAGCTGGGAACGTAAGATACAACAACTAGGTTGTTGTAACCGTCAGCTAAGGTGAGCTCCCGGTAAGCTAAGAATGTGAGATACAGCAACTAGGTTGTGTAAGCTCCCGTAAGTGGATATACACAGCAAGAGTGTTGTTATATTCGTAAGCTAAGACTGTAATTTGTAAGATACAGCAAACAGGTTGTTGTAAAATTCAGAGATTTGCAAGATCCAGCAACTGGTGTCTGTACCCACAGTGGATTTACTCAAGACGACTGTATGAAGTGTTGATTCTTTGATGCTGACAAAATAAACTACAAGAGACAAAGAGATCGGACTTCTGTTGTGTGAGTGAAACTTTAAGACAAAGCTACACAAAACTAGTGAAATAATATGACCGCATCTACAGTCACAGTTATTATTATTATTATTATTATTCACAATAATTCACAGTTTAAGCTCAAGAAAGTTTGGGATTGTCATCCTGGAATATGCCTGTACCATCACAAATGAAAAAAATACATAGATGTGCTGAACTGATCATTCAATACATTCAAGTCATCAGTTGTCTTCATTTTATTGTGACACAACCTTCCTGTTTGTTTCATTTCATTTTCTCTGTCAGGTTGTTCTGCAAATTTTACACTGGATGTCAAACTTGGATTCTGTGCCTCACCCCTTTTCTTCCATACACTGGGTCCTTGATTTCCAAATGAAATGCAATATTTACTTTCATCTGAAAAGAGGACTTTGACCCAGCAATTTGACTGAGCAACAGTCCAGTCCAGCCTCATTTGTCTCTAGTTCAAGAGTGACTTGACACAAGGAATGCGGCAGTTAAATTTAAATTAAATTAAAATTTTATTTGTCACATACACAGTCATACACAGTATAATATGCTAGCCGCATAGTGACCTTAAAAAGAAAATAAAGGCTTGTACGTAAAAAAAATATCAATAAAAGGAAATACTAAAGAAATAAATGTAACTAGTAAAATAAACTGTACAATAAGGGCATAATAAAATATTGAAAAATATGGGGGGGGGGGGAGTATATATATGGAATTTAAAGTAACCATGGTTATACAAATATGCATGAAAGGTGACTAGTGAAAGTGACATGTGCAATTGTCCAGATGTATAAATATTTAGTGCAAGTGTGTATGAATGTGTCCATGATTGTCCAGTCAATGTTGTGAGCTTAAAAATATGTTGTTAGTCCTGTGTGGTGTAGTGATGATTGAGAGACCTTATCGCCTGCGGGAAGAAGCTCCTCCTCAGTCTCTCTGTGTTGGCCTTTAGGGAGCGGAATCGCTTCCCAGACCGCAACAAAGAGAACAGTCCATTACTGGGGTGACTGAGGTCCTTCACGATCTTCCTGGCCTTGGTCCAGCACCGCTTGCTGTAGATCGAGTGCAGGTCAGGGATCTGAATGCGGATGATGCGCTCAGCTGATCGCACCACTCTCTGTAGAGCTCGTCTGTCCTGCATGGTGCTGTTCCCGAACCAGGTCGTGATGTTTCCCGTCAGGATGCTCTCTATGGTGCAGGAGTAGAAGTTCCTGACCACCTTGGAGGGCAGTCTAAAGTCTCTCAAGCGTCTGAGGTGGTACAGATGCTGCCGGGCTTTTTTCACCACGGTGTTGATGTGACAGGACCATGATAGGTCCTGCGTGATGTGAACACCAGGTATCTGAAGCTTTCCACTCTCTCCACTGGGCTCCTGTTGATGACGGTGGTCTGGTAGTTCCTCTCCTGCTTTGTACAAAAGTCCACTATCAGCTCCTTTGTCTTGCTGACGTTCAGGAGGAGATTGTTCCTCTGGCACCAGTTCTCCAGATTTCCAATCTCCTCTAGGTAGTCCGACTCATCATTGTTGGTGATCAGTCCGACCACGACGGTGTCGTCAGCAAACTTGATGATGGAGGTGGAGTTGGTAGTGGCCACGCAGTCGTGGGTGTACAAAGAGTACAGCAGGGGTCTGCCAGTCAGAAAATTGGAGATCCACTGACATATAGATGAGCTGAGTCCCAGGTGCTCCAGCTTGATGGTGAGTGTGGAGGGAATTATGGTATTAAATGCAGAGCTGTAGTCGATGAAGAGGATTTTAACATAATTCCCTTTCCTAGTGTCCAGGTGAGTAAGTGATGTGTGGAGGAGATGAGAGATTGCATCGTCTGTGGAACGGTTCTGGTGGTATGCCATCTGTAGTGGGTCCAGTGTGTCGGGTGGTGAAGAAATGATGAAGTCTCTGACCAGGCGTTCAAAGCACTTCATCACTACTGAGGTGAGGGCTACCGGGCGATATTCGTTGAGGGAAGCAGGATGTGGTTTCTTCGGGACAGGAACAATGATGGACTCTTTGAAGCACGTGGGGATCACCGACTGAGATAAAGAGATGTTGAATATCTCAGTGAACACAGCTGCTAGCTGGTCTGCGCAGGATCTGAGAATACGGCCTGAGATGCCGTCTGGTCCTGCTGCTTTCCTAGTGTTCACTCTCTTGAAGGCTCTCCTCACGTCGTGCTCGGAGATGATGAGCGCGTTCCCGGTGCTGGAAGTGTCTTCTTGTCTGCAGCCGTTAGCACCGCTAGCATTAGCGCCGTTAGCATTAGCATCGCTAGCGTCTTTAGCTGCAGCCTCGAAGCGAGCGTAGAATGTGTTCAGCTCGTCTGCCAGAGTCGTGTCTGCGTTCGTCATACCAGATGTTGGTGCTTTATAGTCCGTTATTGTCCTTAGTCCCTGCCACAGGCTCCTAGAGTCACTCTGTTGAAGCTGTGACTCTAGTTTTCTCCCGTAGCGCTGCTTCGCCTCTTTCACCGCTTTCCGCACGTTATATGCTGCAGCCTTGTATGGTTCCATGTCCCCTGACGCAAGTCCCGTGTTGTAGGCGGCGGTGCGAGATCTCAGAACGTCGCGGATGGTTTTAACCACCCATGGCTTCTGGTTGGGAAACGTTCTGATAGTCTTTTTCTCCACGGTATCATCCATAGTTAATTCATGTCTATTTATGATGGAGACACCTTTTTACTTTTTAAATATGTAAAACCTCCGCTGCGTGTATTCATTCACAGGCTGCAGCGCGCGCACAGAGAAATAGGAGACTGTGGTGTATGAGTGGATTGGAGAGAAGAGAGCTGTTCAGTTACTATAAAAATATATATATATAAACATAATATGATCTTTTTGGGTTATGAGGTTTTTTTTTATTAAGTCTTTCTTAAACGGTTTTGAGAATTAGACCATCCAGCTAAGATCAATATTATTAATATTAAGCATTTTATTTCTATTTATTCTATGCTTTGCTGGAGAAATACATTTTAGGCAGAGACGTCTCGGTCTTGTTAAATAGTTTTAAACCCCTGAATTGTGCCAATTCCCCCATCCGAAACCAGTTTGATAACTTCTCACCTATCAAAGGTGAGAAGAGGGACTGAGCTGTAACTGAGCGCGCTTTCACGTTTTACTGTAAAGACACACACACACACACATACAGGCACGTGCAGAGGGGGGAGGGCGGCGGGTTCTTGAGCACCCGCCCCTTTCCTCCAGGATGCCTCAAGCATGGGCGTAAATTTCATTTAACAGTAGGGGGGACAATAAATATAAAATTTCTCATGAGCAATTTTTGAAGGGGACACATATAATACAGTCAAATTGTACTTATAAAGATATGTCCCCACAGTGAAAAACTTTGCTTCTATCATTATTATTGTAGTATGGAGACTGCACCATTATGGTTATTTTCAAAGTTTTTCTCAGGTTCAATGACAAAGCAGATTTTTCTTCAAAACTATTTATTGCATTGTTTATGTTGTTTACAGTCAAGCCATCAACATACAATAAAATGTAAACATGAGATCTAAACTAAAAACTGTGCTCCCTGTGCTGGTGCTGGCAATATCATCTCTTTGTTCTGCTGTCTCCGGCTCCCTCCCTGGTCCTGAATCTGCCCCTTCCTCTACTCTCACTGTCTCAGAACAGACTGACTCCTGAAGCAGAAAAAAATGCAGGAAAAGATGTTTTCCATACTCATAATAACTAACTTGTTTACATTACACTTGCTAAATTGAAAGATCATACTGTAAATTGGTGAGCCTATTACTCTCTACTAAACAGCCACAACTCAAAAAACATTAAAGAAATTGTTCACCCCCCAAAAATAAAAAAAAAATCTGTCATTATCCCTTCAATAAATGCACCACACTTACCCGACACTGTAGATCTGATTGACCCTGGTCTACCTGTCCCTCAATAATTTCTGTCTCCTTTGCCTGTGATTGATATTGTGACATTAGTATTTTCATAAGCACCCATTCTTAAAGCCAAATTTCCTTAATATGTGAACTTGTACTTACTTGGCGTTTAAGTCACTGAAAAATTATCTTATGTCCATTTATCTAGGACACTGCAAGGCAAGTTTATTTATACTGTAGCACATTTCATACACAATGGTCATTCAAATTGCTTTGCATAAAGAAAGTAAAACTATCAAAAAATAATCACAACAATAAAAACAAGGAATAAAAAAAGGTTCAAAACTGTATTTAAAATTAATTAAGACACTTAGAACAGAATATTGATAATACAAAAATATACAATTCGGACTAGGCACAGTGCTCATTTAGTAAATGCACAGCTAAACAATATGCTAATTGTGGCCGTTAATGTTAACATTATGCCAAGTAGTCACAAATAAAACACTGCATGGGAAACGGTGTTTGTCGTGTTAGTTGCAGTGCACTATGCAACAAGCCATTGTAAACAAGATAACGTTAACTAGATAAGTAAACTGCTAATATAGCAGATTCATGGAAAATTACGTCTGTAATCAGCATTTTTGCCGCAACTAATTTATGAATGAGTCTGCATCAAATATATTAAAGAGAATCGCTTTATTTACAGTGAATAAAATACCCAACTTGAACTGGGAAAGCTGGCAGTGGGCCAAACCACTGTGAGGAAGCGGAGGGGGAACACAACTGTTTCTAAATGAATTTTTTGCTGGGTTTTTTTTCTACTTACACAATTATCTTAGGTCTACATACATATATTTTTTCACAATAGAGAATGCGTTTTTATTTATTTTTTTGGGAGGGGGCGGGATTTACGCCTGGGATTTACGCCCCTGGCCAAGTGCCCTTTTTTCTGTGTATGTGCGTATGGAGCCCTGTCTTTGTCCCTATATATTTACAATGCTGATAAGTTCAAGCTTAGATTCATATATAAACTGCTTCAAAGTCTTTCCACCCCGTGACCGCTGAAATCCGACAGACGCAGGGCTCAAGGGAGGTGTGTGTATGTGTGCGCATGTGTGTGTGTGCGCGTGCGCTTCAGCCTGTCCTTTTTTCAGCTGATTTTTCCGCTACCGCAGATCGGTTTATCAACTTGTAATACAGGGGCGTAGATTTAGGGTGGACGGTGGTGATGTGTCCCCACCAATATCCTCCGACCAATGAAATGTCCCCACCAATAATTTAATCCACTTAAAAAAACAATCGTTCTGTCAACATTAACCTAGACACGCAGAAAGGGATAAATCACGTTCTCTCCTTGAGTCATCCCGCCCCCAAAACACACATGAACATTTTGATTGGCTGTGCCTTTAACTGCTATCATGTGATAGGCTATTGCCTGTGTTCAGATACAAGCAGCGCCGTGCGAGAAGGTGTGTTGGGTGACAGACATACATGATGAAAAAAAAGAAGCTGGACATAAGGAGCTTTTTTTTTTCGAAAGAAAAGTGTAAGTCACTTCAAGTTCGCTAGTGAATCCAGCAAAGTAACGACAACAGTTAACGTTAATGCTAGTGTTTTTTTTTTTTTTTTTTTACCGCTTTGACTGACATTCATTACAGCAGGGCAGGTTATAGTCTGTGAATACAGACTTAAAACTAACAGCAGATTAAACAGCTAAATGTAAAAGTATAAATATGATCCCTGTCAGTCTCCTAATCTAATGACGACTTTTTGTCAGAGATCAGTCTTGTGAAAGAAATTTATATGCTACATATTAATATTGCCATGGCTAGAGTTTAGTTACAGTTCACCAACAGACAAATCCACTTCGCACAAATAGTTTTTAAAATACATTCACTGACTTGCCAAACATAAATTATTTAATTGGAGGTTTGCACACTAAGACTCAGAAAAAGTGAAATAAAATGATTGCTGTTTAAATGGCATGTGTTTATCCTGTTTTGTCAGGTGACAGAACCTAAACACCTGTGCTGTATATCAGACAGCGATGGAGAGAGAAGGGGTCACAGGTGATGCTGAACGATGACTTGATATTATTATACCTACAGTAGCTTGCAAAAGTATTTGGCCCCCTTGAACTTTTCCACATTTTGTCACATTACAGCCACAAACATGAATCAGTTTTATTGGAATTCCAGGTGAAAGACCAATACAAAGTGGTGTACACGAGAAAAATGCAACGAAAATCATACATGATTCCAAACATTTTTTACAAATAAATATCTTCAAATATCTTTACTTTTATATATATACTGATGTTTGAGATGTTTCATTTGCACTATGGCTCAATAAAGAATAGTTTTTATTTTATTAAAGACTATCTTTTTGTCAGTTATTAAACATTCCTTTAACATTACACTATTCCTTTAACTTAATGAATTGTATTTTGAGTGGATTAATATCAGTTGAAGCATTGCTAGTATTAATGGATAGTGATTTTGCATTTTGCAGCATATAAAAAAAACATGCATTCCGTGGACGGAGTTGGGGTGGGGTGTTGGTGGGTGGGGCAGGGGATTGGGCGGTGGGGGATAAGTTGGAGTCATAGGTCCCCACCAATGTCCAGAGCAAACCTACGCCCTTGTTGTAATATATACATTTTAGGAATATATTAACATGTGCAGACATTTATTTGAGGGTGCGCTGCCCTCTCTTGCCCCTACGTAGAGCCTACACACATCCGTCCGTCCGTCCGTCCGTCCGTCCGTCCGTCCGTCCATCCATCCATCCATCCTATAAATACACATTTGGAATCTGCATCTACATTTTCTGTTACAAGTATAGAATTTGGTTCAGCTGAGACTCATGATCAATGGTGTTAGGGTACTTATGTAGTGATAATTAGTTTCAGCCAAATCATTAAAACTAACAATGGACTATGACACTCTTGAGAGGGTATATGAAGGTGTTATTCATTTATTTATTCTCTACAAGGGTGCGAACTACAGACCACAAACTGTAACTTTCTCTTACTACTATAAAAATTCTAAATATAAACAAACAAAATACAGTTTTTTTTCCTCAGAGGTAAACGGAAAAGTGAAGTTGTTCAGCTGTTTACTGTCACTGCAGCTTCTTCAAAGTCTTCCCACTCCGTGACCGCTGAAATCCGATACGACTCCACGTTAGGCTACGTCTTGACTCATTTGTATACCGACGGTGATTGGGTGTTTCCCGAGGGCTCAGGGGAGTGTGTGTGTCTGTGTGTCTATGTGTGTGTGTGTCTATGTGTGTGCGTGTCTATGTGTGTGCGTGCGCGTACTTCTTCTACTGTTCTAAAAACTCTAAATATAAACAAACAAAATACAGCTTTTTTTTCAGAGGTAAACGGAAAAGTGAAGATGTTCAGTGTCACTATGCAGATGTTACACTCAGTGGAGTTACCGAAATCTTTGGTTTAGTTCTCATTGAGTTGCCACACATCATTTCCACATTTCACTCGCTTTTATTACTCTTATGTGAGCATAAACAGTGAAACATTCCACAGGTTTATAATACACCGCGGCAAAGTGAACCACGTTCCCGTCGAACGAAACGAGGCACAATCGTGGTGTTTGCTTCGGTTATGACACACCATAGTTTATTACCTGCTGTGGTAGATCTGAATATTTATTCAAACACAATAATAAAGCTTTATATCCTCAGGAGGGCTCAGTACATTGTTTTAGCGATAGTTTCACGGAAGCGAGTTCAGAACTAATCTAAAAAAAACAAAAAACATCCGAAGCTTCAAATAGAATGAACGAACTAATGAATTTTCTTAAAACGTTAGAAAATTAAGTAGAGCTAAATCCCTAAATCTCCTTATAAAATATCGCTGATTATCAATGCGAGAATGAATGGCGAATTGTCATATGGCGAGGGATATCAGTGAAATTGATATAATTGATATATATGTAATTGATACACACACGTCTGTATATACAGTATGTCATTTTAATTCAAATGAACATTTTAATGCTTTCTGATACACTTATCAACTTATCCACATACACTTATCAACACAAACTCTCCGTGCATGCACACACAATCTCTAAAGAATGAATTTTAATAACATACATATACAAATAAACAAATGTACGTGTAATAAAAGTAGTCGTGATGTCAGTACTCGCCCAGCAAACCAGCCTTTTGCAGCGGCTTAAAACGTATGAATTATCTTCAAATATACAAAAAAAAAGCGAAAAGACACTCGATTATTTTGCATAGGTTATTTGTTTAATTCAAAAAGTTCGTAAAAACACTTTAAAACGAGAGAAAATCTGTTAAAATCCTCGTTCGCCTTCTCAGCGTTAGGTTGCGAGTGACGTCATGATTTGAATCTGCGCGCCACCGGGGAAACATAGGGAAACTGACTTTCCCGGACCACCGGCTTTTAGATAAAGTCCTTCCATGCGCCATCTGCCGGATATTCAGTGAAGCACAACACATTAATTTTAAATTCCCGAATGTTGCCTCCGGCAAGTCGCGGCACGCCGCGCACTAAATTGCGGCCTCTCGCGGGAAAACACGCGCAGTCTTAAAGGCGACATCTGTAGCTCAGTGGTTAAGGCATTGGACTACGGTTCGGAAGATCCCAGGTTCAAATCCCACACCCACCAAGTTGCCACTGTTGGGCCCTTGAGCAAGGCCCTTAACTGGGATAAAAATGTAAGTCGCTCTGCATAAGAGCGTCTGCCAAATGCCTAAATGTAAATGTATATAGCCAGTGTGAACAGCCAGCCTACTGAATCAGACTGAGAGACCATTTAAAGGCAAACCTCTGCAGGTGTTTTGAGTTAATTAGCTGATTAGAGTGTGACACCATGAGTCTCCATTATTTAACTTTTTCGCGGTATTCTAACTTTCTGAGATACTGAATTTTGGGGTTTTGTTAGATTTATGTCATACAGTAAGCATCAAAATAAAAAATTAATGAAAACTTGAAATATATCAGTCTGTGTTTAATAAATCTATATAATGAATGATTTTCACTTTTTGAATTGAATTACTTTTTATGATATTCTAATGTATTGAGATGCACCCCCAGATAGATAGCAAGGTGACATTGATTCAATGTTGAAATTTCATCAGTATCATCATTTTGGTTGAGGTTCATTTTTCAATGCTAAATAATGTTGAATCAATGTTGATAATTCATTGCTTTTCTGTGTTGAAAAGACAAACATTGAATCAATGTTGATTTTTGGTTTTGGAACCCATCCTCATTCAACAATGTAAGGCAAATTAAATTAACTAAGTGCATTTCTATAAAAATGTGTATGCATGTGTGCATGTTCAAAAATTGACTACGAGAGATTTGCCATGATGCTTAAAAAAATATATATATATATATATATATATATATATATATAGTTATTGAGGAAAAAAAAAGTTTTCTGTATTTACCTTGCTGTCTAGTTTACTCACTTGAGAGCTTAATTCCTGTTTGCCGTTCAAAAGTACTAAATTTTCGGCTCGCATTTAACATCGGAGGGTGTTTTTACACTGTCGCCACGTCAGTATAATACACTCTACAGGCATGAGAATTCAATATGTTGTCGTCTGGAAGTTCCTGCCACTCACGGTGAAAGAATTTTGGCGATGCGACCTACGGTATTCTGTTGGGAAGCATTTGTTTGAGAGCTTAGTTCCTGTTTCCCGTTGTCTGTGTCTGACCCAGAGCAGTGTGCGTGCCCCACATGGAAAGAACCTATATGAGGATATATGCGCATATATGAAACCTATATGCACAATATATGCGCATATATCCTCACCTATATGAGGACATACAGTATGCGCATATATGAAACATATATGCAGTATATATGCGCATATAACCGCACCTATATGAGGATATATGCGCATATATGAAACCTATATGCAGTATATATGCATATATATGATAATATATGCTGCATATATGCGTATATATGCCACATGTAGGCAGCATTGAGGTGCATATATGTGCATATACAGGCCATATACTGTAGGTCTCCTGTATTGCTTCTTTATGTCCACATATAAGCCCTACTGTATATGTACATACAAGATATGTCTCCTATGGCAGGATCTGGTCATTTTAGCTCATATCTCACTTTGGCAACTGTCATACATGATGCCTAGCTCATATTTTCTATTATCAAGGCAATAACTAAGAACTAACAAAAAAAACACAAAAAACTAATCCTAATTGCCCACATACAGTATATGAGGATATATGCACATATATGAAACCTCAGTCTCCGTGAAAATCTTTTTGAAACACGTCACTAAAATTAACTGAAATGAGAAATATATCTATAGAAAGCTTAAAGTGTCTACTTTTAAATGATGCAAGTCACATTGAAAACAAATATTCTCAGTTTATGTAATCCGTATGAAACCAAGGAGAGGCACAGAATTTCTGTCGCACTTATATGCTAATGACCCGAGGCAGGACACGCCCACACGCCAATCACACGGAAATCAGTCCGGGTAATTTACATACTAGACCACGCCCCCGGACACCGGCATGAAAAACGAACACAGAGAGACAGGCTTGAAAATACTCTGATTCAGTGAGTTTTCTGCACGTTTTGGAAGATGACACGCGCTTACACATCTGAGGAAACTCTTCAGATTGTTCTGGAAAGTTGGAGGAGTTTACATTTACCTCAGAAGAAGACTGTGTGACTCTGACGACGAACGGGAGCATTTTGAACAGAGAATAGACCCATGCTACACTGGGTAAGTTATTAAGTCTTATATAACTCTTATTCTGATAACATTAAACTAATATTAGTAAATATTTTCCTCACTACAGCTAGCTCTTGTCAGCTTGTGTGACACATTGGCTTTCAATGCCATTTATATACAGTGGTGTGAAAAACTATTTGCCCCCTTCCTGATTTCTTATTCTTTTGCATGTTTGTCACACTTAAATGTTTCTGATCATCAAACACATTTAACTATTAGTCAAAGATAACACAAGTAAACACAAAATGCAGTTTTTAAATGAGGGGTTTTATTATTTAGGATGAAAAAAAATCCAAACCTACATGGCCCTGTGTGAAAAAGTAATTGCCCCCTGAACCTAATAACTGGTTGGGCCACCCTTAGCAGCAATAACTGCAATCAAGCGTTTGCGATAACTTGCAACGAGTCTTTTACAGCGCTCTGGAGGAATTTTGGCCCACTCATCTTTGCAGAATTGTTGTAATTCAGCTTTATTTTAGGGTTTTCTAGCATGAACCGCCTTTTTAAGGTCATACCACAACATCTCAATAGGATTCAGGTCAGGACTTGACTAGGCCACTCCAATGTATTCATTTAGTTTTTCTTCAGCCATTCAGAGGTGGATTTGCTGGTGTGTTTTGGGTCATTGTCCTGTTGCAGCACCCAAGATCGCTTCAGCTTGAGTTGACGAACAGATGGCCGGACATTCTCCTACAGGATTTTTTGGTAGACAGTAGAATTCATGGTTCTATCTATCACAGCAAGCCTTCCAGGTCCTGAAGCAGCAAAACAACCCCAGACCATCACACTACCACCACCATATTTTATTGTTGGTATGATGTTCTTTTTCTGAAATGCTGTGTTACTTTTACGCCAGATGTAACGGGACATGCACCTTCCAAAAAGTTAAACTTTTGTCTCATCGGTCCACAAGGTATTTTCCCAAAAGTCTTGCCAATCATTGAGATGTTTTTTAGCAAAATTGAGACGAGCCTTAATGTTCTTTTTGCTTAAAAGTGGTTTGCGCCTTGGAAATCTGCCATGCAGGCCGTTTTTGCCCAGTCTCTCTCTTATGGTGGAGTCGTGAACACTGACCTTAATTGAGGCAAGTGAGGCCTGCAGTTCTTTAGATGTTGTCCTGGGGTCTTTTGTGGCCTCTCGGATGAGTTGTCTCTGCGCTCTTGGGGTAATTTTGGTCGGCCGGCCACTCCTGGGAAGGTTCACCACTGTTCCATGTTTTTGCCATTTGTGGATAATGGCTCTCACTGTGGTTCGCTGGAGTACCAAAGCTTTAGAAATGGCTTTATAACCTTTACCAGACTGATAGATCTCAATTACTTTTGTTCTCATTTGTTCCTGAATTTCTTTGGATCTTGGCATGATGTCTAGCTTTTGAGGTGCTTTTGGTCTACTTCTCTGTGTCAGGTAGCTCCTATTTAAGTGATTTCTTGATTGAAACAGGTGTGGCAGTAATCAGGCCTGGGGGTGACTACAGAAATTTAACTCAGGTGTGATAAACCACAGTTAAGTTATTTTTTAACAAGGGGGGCAATCACTTTTTCACACAGGGCCATGTAGATTTGGAGTTTTTTTTCTCCCTTAATAACATAAAACTTCATTTAAAAACTGCATTTTGTGTTCAATTATGTTATCTTTGACTAATAGTTAACGGTTTTTGATGAGCAGAAACATTTAAGTGTGACAAACATGCAAAAGAATAAGAAATCAGGAAGGGGGCAAATAGTTTTTCACACCACTGTAGTTTAGGTAAATCATGCTAACATGCTGCCTCATGTAGCACAAACATGATATTTCCCGGTGGCTAAGCTAATGCCTTATGGAGTTTACAGATGTTTATATTCACCTTGTTTTGGATAGCTTTAGATTATGGTTGCTAATGTGTATTTGGCTCCATTTTGGTTAGCTTATAACACTGCTATCGGTAATGTTATTTAGCACAAACAAGCTAGTTCCAGGTGGCTAAAATACTGCCTTACGTAGGACATTTCCATGTCCTGTGACTGGACAACCAGCACACGGGGAGTTGATCACTCTGATCAGCTATTACAATACTATACTACACAGCACAAAACAATGAAGTCGTACAGAAATATTTCTCTACACTGCTTGGACATTGCTCCCACCAATGCTTACCCTGCATGTATGTTTTGTACAGTTATTTTTATTTTTTATCTTGCACTGTTTTACTCTGAATGTCCGTCTTTTTTCAGTTTTTATTTTGTACAGTTCCTGTTGCAGTTACCTTCGACTTGGAGACTTGACCAAATTAAAAAGGTAGCCATTATTGGTGAGTAAATGCATAATGCGTTGAGAAGGGAAAACAAAACATTTAAGACTTTATAAGTTCACCACTTTAACCATAGCCTACTTGTATGTTTATTAGCCATCAATGGAGACTGCATAAGGTAGGGCACCCATTATTGTTACTGTACCTGCTTGGGACCTATAATACTAATTCATCACTTGCTCACTTCTTAATCCTACCTTTCCTCTTCTAAAGCCACATTATATTGCGCTGTAAGATGTGTAGTCCTCTATTTTGTAGAACATATAGTGTTGCAAATAACCTTGTGGCACTAATTGTTGTTGTCTGAAGTTTTAATAAATAATCATAATGCTGTCAAAAATAATGCCATAAATATATCTTCTTTATCAATTAACTTCTATTAACTAAATAAAATTTTAAATGTACATTTTTAAAGTTTAATGGAATGGCTGTGTGAAAGGTGCTGAAGCTGACGTGCCACTGGTTTTTTATATTAATGTTGTTCGAAAGTCTGTGTAATGATGTAGTATCGACATCTATCGACTGAACAGCGTTTTTTCGACTTGTTTTCATGTTATTGTTGTTCAGCAATGGCATGGACGTGATGTTTTGGCAAAAGAAGGGTGGGATAGTGGTTGATGGTGACTGAAAGCGGTGACTGAGTAGATTGGACGTCACAGCAGCTCGTGAAAAGGCAGAGCTACTTTATGCAGGCTGTGTGCATTCTACTGTGGATTGACTGTTTTGAAACTTACAGTGGTGTGAAAAACTATTTGCCCCCCCCCCCCCCTCCTGATTTCTTATTCTTTTGCATGTTTGTCACACAAAATGTTTCTGATCATCAAACACATTTAACTATAAGTCAAAGATAACACAAGTAAACCCAAAATGCAGTTTTTAAATGAGGGGTTTAATTATTTAGGGAGAAAAAAAATCCAAACCTACATGGCCCTGTGTGAAAAAGTAATTGCCCACTGAACCTAATAACTGGTTGGGCCACCCTTAGCAGCAATAACTGCAATCAAGCGTTTGCGATAACTTACAACGAACCTTTTACAGTGCTCTGGAGGAATTTTGGCCCACTCATCTTTGCAGAATTGTTGTAATTCAGCTTTATTTGAGGGTTTTCTAGCATGAATCGCATTTTAAGCTCATGCCACAACATCTCAATAGGATTCAGGTCAGGACTTTGACTAGGCCACTCCAAAGTCTTCATTTTGTTTTTCTTCAGCCATTCAGAGGTGGATTTGCTGGTGTGTTTTGGGTCATTGTCCTGCTGCAGCACCCAAGATCGCTTCAGCTTGAGTTGACGAACAGAGTTGACGGACATTCTCCTTCAGGATTTTTTGGTAGACAGTAGAATTCATGGTTCCATCTATCACAGCAAGCCTTCCAGGTCCTGAAGCAGCAAAACAACCCCAGACCATCACATTACCACCACCATATTTTACTGTAGGTATGATGTTCTTTTTCTGAAATGCTGCGTTACTTTTACGCCAGATGTACCGGGACACGCACCTTCCAAAAAGTTCAACTTTTGTCTCGTCAGTCCACAAGGTATTTTCCCAAAAGTCTTGGCAATCATTGAGATTTTTTTAGCAAAATTGAGACGAGCCTTAATGTTCTTTTTGCTTAAAAGTGGTTTGCGCCTTGGAAATCTGCCATGCAGGCGTTTTTGACCAGTTTTTGACCTTAATTGAGGCAAGTGAGGCCTGCAGTTCTTTAGATGTTGTCCTGGGGTCTTTTGTGGCCTCTCGGATGAGTTGTCTCTGCGCTCCTGGGGTAATTTTGGTCAGCCGGCCACTCCTGGGAAGGTTCACCACTGTTCCATGTTTTTGCCATTTGTGGATAATGGCTCTCACTGTGGTTCGCTGGAGTCCCAAAGCTTTAGAAATGGCTTTATAACCTTTACCAGACTGATAGATCTCAATTACTTTTGTTCTCATTTGTTCCTGAATTTCTTTGGATCTTGGCATGATGTCTAGCTTTTGAGGTGCTTTTGGTCTACTTCTCTGTGTCAGGTAGCTCCTGTTTAAGTGATTTCTTGATTGAAAGAGGTGTGGCAGTAATCTGGCCTGGGGGTGACTACAGAAATTGAACTCAGGTGTGATAAACCACAGTTAAGTTATTTTTTAACAAGGGGGGCAATCACTTTTTCACACAGGGCCATGTAGATTTGTAGATTTTTTTCTCCCTTAATAACGTAAACCTTCATTTAAAAACTGCATTTTGTGTTCAATTATGTCATCTTTGACTAATAGTTAACGGTTTTTGATGAGCAGAAACATTTAAGTGTGACAAACATGCAAAAGAATAAGAAATCAGGAATGGGGCAAATAGTTTTTCACACCACTGTATATGGTAGTTACATAGCCCCTAGACCTCAGTTACCATGAAAAAAGCCATGAAATTTCAGTTTTGACCATATGGGATCTTAAACAAGGACGTCATCTTCTTTTAATTATTGTTTGTTCGGGGAGGAATTATAGACCACAATGTCAGCATGATCTTGCGTTGTTTCCTTATCACTTCTTGTGTGCGTTTGGCTGTAGCTTGCACACCAGACAGAGTTGTTGGCGATTCTTCCTATTGTAAAGTCATGCAGTGTGTAATCTCCTGTCGCCAATTCATTGTGCAGTGTGAACACAGCAGCAACTAAATGCTACCACAGATAGTACAGTGTGAAAACAATGGTGATCCGATGACTTTGAAAATCATGCAGTGTGAGTTTGAGGAGAAGGTAAAAAGCAATACAAAACAAATAATGTACAGTTTATGTTGTCATTACTTTGCTCTCAAACTAAATGCAATGTAATAATAGGCATTATTTAATAATAACATTAACAGTGCAGCATGCATCTAACTCTGGGTAAAAAGCTTATAATAAAATGACCAAAAGAAGTCTTCATGTTAAGAATAAATATGCAAACAGTATGGTATCTGAGCGTACGGATTGGAAATTTGTGCATACAGTTTGTTAATCCGTGGCCACGAGTTGTTAAACTGAGGGAACAGTTTAAGTATTTGTGAGTGCGGGGGACAAATTGCAAAACCGTCGCCACGGATTGATTTTTTAAATTTATTTCTTTTTTTGGTCCTACAGGTTTTTTTTTTTTTTTGTTGCACATAACAGACTACATTGTTACATTAAGTATATTTGTTTTCATAGCATTGAATATGTACATTGTAGGACAACATTTGCAGATTGTGAAATAACGCGTACAGGTCCTTCTCAAAAAATTAGCATATTGTGATAAAGTTCATTATTTTCTGTAATGTACTGATAAACATTAGACTTTCATATATTTTAGATTCATTACACACAACTGAAGTAGTTCAAGCCTTTTATTGTTTTAATATTGATGATTGTGGCATACAGCTCATGAAAACCCAAAATCCCTATCTCAAAAAATTAGCATATCATGAAAAGGTTCTCTAAACGAGCTATTAACCTAATCATCTGAATCAACTAATTAACTCTAAATACCTGCAAAAGATTCCTGAGGCTTTTAAAAACTCACAGCCTGGTTCATTACTCAAAACCGCAATCATGGGTAAGACTGCCGACCTGACTGCTGTCCAGAAGGCCATCATTGACACCCTCAAGCAAGAGGGTAAGACACAGAAAGACATTTCTGAACGAATAGGCTGTTCCCAGAGTGCTGTACCAAGGCACCTCAGTGGGAAGTCTGTGGGAAGGAAAAAGTGTGGCAGAAAACGCTGCACAACGAGAAGAGGTGACCGGGCCCTGAGGACGATTGTGGAGAAGGACCGATTCCAGACCTTGGGGGACCTGCGGAAGCAGTGGACTGAGTCTGGAGTAGAAACATCCAGAGCCACTGTGTACTGGCGTGTGCAGGAAATGGGCTACAGGTTGCAAATTTTGCATGTCATTCGGAAATCAAGGTGCCAGAGTCTGGAGGAAGACTGTTGAGAGGGAAATGCCAAAATGCCTGAAGTCCAGTGTCAAGTACCCACAGTCAGTGATGGTCTGGGGAGCCATGTCAGCTGCTGGTGTTGGTCCACTGTGTTTTATCAAGGGCAGGGTCAATGCAGCTAGCTATCAGGAGTTTTTGGAGCACTTCATGCTTCCATCTGCTGAAAAGCTTTATGGAGATGAAGATTTCATTGTTCAGCACAACCTGGCACCTGCTCACAGTGCCAAAACCACTGGTAAATGGTTTACTGACCATGGTATTACTGTGCTCAATTGGCCTGCCAACTCTCCTGACCTGAACCCCATAGAGAATCTGTGGAATATTGTGAAGAGAAAGTTGAGAGACGCAAGACACAAGAATCTGCAAAAGGATTCCCGACCAAGTATTGAGTGCATAACTGAACATAATTATTTGAAGGTTGACTTTTTTTTGTATTAAAAACACTTTTCTTTTATTGGTCGGATGAAATGTGCTAATTTTTTGAGATAGGGATTTTGGGTTTTCATGAGCTGTATGCCACAATCATCAATATTAAAACAATGAAAGGTTTGAACTACTTCAGTTGTGTGTAATGAATCTAAAATATATGAAAGTCTAATGTTTATCAGTACATTACAGAAAATAATGAACTTCATCACAATATGCAAATTTTTTGAGAAGAACCTGTATATTAAAAAAAATCTAATGTGTGCATTGTATCTATGGAAGATTGTAGGACATTTCAAAACATGTGTTGCATATCTGTACATTTGTAAAAGTCACATTTCCAAAAATTTAGGACCCCACCTTCTGTCATTCATAAACAACTACCACTCCAAGTTTTTAGAGCATTGTATAGTTCTATCCTTTTGTTTGTTTTTCATTCTTTAGATGCACTACAACAACAACAACAACAGCTGAAAGCTGAAGAAAAGGAGGCCACAGAGTTTCTTTGCTTCAACAGTTCAGAAATGGCTTCGTTATGCCTCAGAACGGCTGGGGGGGAATTGCTTGTGGTGGAAAACCATAAGTTCAGACTCGTGTCTTATTATCTGTTTTGCTGAGTAAATACATTTCAACTTACGAATAATGTTTCAGTCATCTGTTGTGTTTCTGACTTGGTTGTTTCTATTTGCATTTGACTGAATTTCACTGAGGCAGGCTGCCATTTTTATATTATGGTTCTCCAGTCTCTTCTCTTGGCAGTTATATTCTGTTTTATGAATTCAGAATTAACAATCTCTTCTAATAGTTCTCTTCTAAAAAGTCATTTTGTCATCCAGTTTATAATAATTTGTATGTAAGTTGTAGTGTGTTATTATATAGTTGTTTTATTGTATTTGTGATGTTACTTCCTGTTTAAATGGGTATGGAGCATAAATAAATAAATATGTTTACATGTAAACTGAAGGATGTTGAGTTACTGACTTTTTGTTTAAAAAAAAAAAAAAAAGCTTTTCAGCCCTACATGGTCTCTGATTTAAAGAAATAAATCAAAACGGACATGATTTACTGTCATAGAATCTTGCTGTTCATAAAGCAAGACTAAACTATAATTGCTTCAATGTTGATTCAATGTTGATTCAATGTAAAATAAGTGATTGAATTTACGTTGAGCAAACATTGATTTTATGCCCATCTTGATCTATTTTTCATCATTGAAATAACATTATTTCAAGGTGCAAACCTGATGAAAAATCAACATTTAACATTGAAATTTCAACATTGATTCAATGACAAGTTGGTTGATGCTTTAATGTTGATTCAACGATGATTCAATGTTGTTCTGCTATCTGGGCCTGTATGTTCCTGTTTGTTTTATTCAGTTTTCTCTGTCAGGTTGTTCAGATTTACTTAGTGAGAGTTGATGGTGGCTAATTATCACTGCATATTGTGATAGGCACCCAGCAATGGATGGACACAAACTCAGATTGTCAGTTTTTTTATTTTTATTGGTGATTTCTGGATTTGTACTGCTCTTCAACATCACTTCTGTGGAGGTGAGTACAGCTCATTTAGACCCAAATATTTCCACACAGACACCTGATGTGCTTTGTTCCAAATGTATTTGGTAGCAATAAATATAAAGTTATTTGCTGTAATGGATGTCTTTAGGTTACTCAGTGTAACCTAAACCCATCACATGATCATTATTCATAGTAGCCTAAACATAGTAGGCAGAAACGGCAGAAACAGTATTTTGATAAACTAGGATTTCAGAGCTGTGGACTTTTTCACATGACTTGGACTCAAGTTAGATTTGAGTCACTAAGCTGATGATTTTAGTCTCAACAAAATTAAGAAAGATTTGTAACTCGACTTTGACGTTAACAGGAACGACTTAAAAATTGTTTGGATATTACGGTTTTGACTTTGAATGGTTTTATACAAGTTAATAATTAATATATAAAATAATACTTAAAGTGTACAATAAAACATTTTTTTCCTTACCTTGAATGGTCAACCAGTTTTTTTAGCGGTCTCTAGCGGCCAATGATTTGTGGCGGCCAGAGAAAATGTATGCGTTTGGCGCTCGTTTCAGTCCACGGTAATAGACTGTTAAGACGATTCATTACCGCCTTTGGTTTTAAAAACAACCCTGAAAAATAATATATAAATAAAGGAAGGCAGTACAGTGGCTTGCAAAAGTATTCGGCCCCCTTGAACTTTTCCACATTTTGCCACATTACAGCCACAAACATGAATCAATTTTATTGGAATTCCATGTGAAAGACCAATACAAAGTGGTGTACACGTGAGAAGTGGAACAAAATTCATACATGATTCCAAACATTTTTTACAAATAAATAACTGAAAAGTGGGGTGTGCGTTAGGGCTGTGCAATTAATTGAATTTCGATTCCGATTTCGAGTCTCAACGATCACAAAAATGGTGTAATCGAAAAAAAACGATTATTCACTTTTTTTTTTAAAGTTATTTTGACCTGCGTTCTGACGTGCGCGCATCCGCACTTTCGCCCTTCCCGGAAGCCCAAACTCTCTCACTCTATACCCGGGGTACTCAATAGGCGGACTCTGGTCCGCATCTGGACCCAAATACGGTTAAATCTGGACCGACGACAAAACAAACATGCTAATTTAATCATAATCCAAATGAGTATATGTCTTTGAGTGTTCTAGTGAATATTGCGCGCACCCCAGTGGCGCATGATATGAACGCGCCCAAACCCCGGCACATGATCTGCACGTGCGCACCTTCTACTGTACCATCGTGAGGTAGAAGCAATTCTGTTGTTTGGGAGCAGTTTGGATTCGAAGAAGCGGACGTGGATCAAAAATATATTAGGTGCAAGATTTGCTACGCGGTTGTGTCGGCAACTCCGTATCTATCCAGCTCAGAAAGGCACAAAAAAAACAGATGCCCTTGCATACTTTTTAGCCAAAGACATGTGCCCTATTAGCACGGCTGAGAACGAAGGATTAAGGAAAATGATAAATACTCTGGACAAGCTTTATGCTTTATCATCTCGACACCATTTCACGAGAGTTGCTCTGCCTGCTTTATTTGAAAAATTCCGTTCAGAAGTGGCTAATGAAGTATTAAAAGCAGAATACTTCGCCACCACAACAGTAGAAATGTAGAATGTTGTAAAATGTTGTTTTGAATTTTTCAGTTTGTTAAGGCACATACGTGAGCAAATCTATTTTGGACTAATTTATTTATTTTATTTAATATTTATATTTTATTTATTACTTGTTTTCAAAAGATTGTGGAAGTGCACTACATTGTTGATCTTGTTTGCCTTTATCTGTTTTATCTGTCTTAATCTGTTTTAAGGAGAATTCACTGTTCTGTTCAATAAATGCAACATATTTCCAAAGACAATGAGTAATTGTGTAAAATAATCGTGATTTCAATCATGACCAAAATAATTGTGATTTTTTTCCATAATCGAGCAGCCCTAGTGTGCGTAATTATTCAGCCCCCTGAGTCAATACTTTGTAGAACCACCTTTTGCTGCAATTACAGCTGGCAGTCTTTTAGGGTATGTCTCTACCAGCTTTGCACATCTAGAGACTGAAATCCTTGCCCATTCTTCTTTGCAAAACAGCTCCAGCTCAGTCAGATTAGATGTACAGCAGTGTTCAGATCTTGCCACAGATTCTCGATTGGATTTAGATCTGGACTTTGACTGGGCCATTCTAACACATGGACTTGTTTTGTTTTAAACCATTACATTGCTGCCCTGGCTTTATGTTTAGGGTCGTTGTCCTGCTGGAAAGTGAACCTCCGCCCCAGTCTTAAGTCTTTTGCAGACTCCAAGAGGTTTTCTTCCAAGATTGCCCTGTATTTGGCTCCATCCATCTTCCCATCAACTCTGACCAGCTTCCCTGTCCTTGCTGAAGAGACGCACCCTCAGAGCATGATGCTGCCACCACCATATTTGACAGTGGGGATGGTGTGTTAGTTTTCCGCCACACATAGCGTTTTGCATTTTGGCCAAAAAGTTCCATTTTGGTCTCATCTGAACAGAGCACCTTCTTCCACATGCTTGCTGTGCAAACGGGACATCTTATGGTTTTCTGTTAACAGTGGCTTTCTTCTTGCCACTCTTCCATAAAGGCCACCTTTGTGCTGTACACAACTAATAGTGGTCCTATGGACAGATTCCCCCACCTGAGCTGTAGATCTCTGCAGCTCGTCCAGAGTCACTGTTGCGGTCATATTATTACACATGTTTTGACGCATATCTTTGGTTTGATTATTTACTCACCCAAAAAAACGGAAGTCTGATGATTTCTTTCTCTCGTTTATTTTTCCAGCATCAAAGATTCAACACTACGTACAGTTGTCTTGAGTAAATCCAGGTTACAAGTTATTTGCTGCATCTTGTAGATTACAGTTTCTTACTTTTACAACAACCTATTTGCTGTAGCTTACTAAGATCTTGGATTACATTTACAACAACCTATTTGCTGTATCTTTTAACTTACGATAGCTTACGGTCAAAAAGCTTGTGTTCTCCACAAGTTCCGCATCCAAAACTGAGCTGGTTTTACAGTGACATAGACATACCACTACGTGTAACAGTGGAATAACATCACAGACATTACACACAATACGGTTGTCATAAAAGGATGCTTAAACAATAACTGTGACTTAAAAGTACAATAAAATGCAATGAATAAAATAAACACAACAAATAATTCATAACAAATGCGATATGGCTCTTACAGTCACGATGGGCCTCTTGGCTGCATTTCTGATCAGCGCTCTCCTTGCTCGGCCTGTGAGTTTAGGTGGACAACCTTGTCTTGGTAGGTTTACAGTTTTGCCATACTGCTTCCATTTCTGAATGATCGCTTGAACAGTGCTCCGTGGGATGTTCAAGGCTTTGGAAATCTTTTTGTAGCATAAACCTGCTTTAAATTTCTCAATAACTTTATCCCTGACCTGTCTGGTGTGTTCTTTGGACTTCATGGTGTTGTTGCTCCCAATATTCTCTTAGACAACCTCTGAGGCCATCACAGAGCAGCTGTATTTGTACTGACATTAGATTACACAGGTGCACTCTATTTAGTCATTAGCACTCATCAGACAATGGCTATGGGCAACTGACTGCACTCAGACCAAAGGGGGCTGAATAATTATGCACACCCCACTTTTCAGTTATTTATTTGTAAAAAATGTTTGGAATCATGTATGATTTTCGTTCCACTTCTCACGTGTACACCACTTTGTATTGGTCTTTCATGTGGAATTCCAATAAAATTGATTCATGCTTGTGGCTGTAATGTGACAAAATGTGGAAAAGTTCAAGGGGGCCGAATACTTTTGCAAGCCACTGTATGTAATAAATGAGCCTTGTCTTTGGCCAAGTATTTTCCAATTATAAAGCTTTCAATACCCACACTAAGTATTAAACACAAAGACCCTGAAAAACATTATGGTTTTCCTTTACATATACACTTGCACATGCTTGCTTTGTAATCAAAGTGTGACCTTTGGGTCCTGGATTCACATATTCCAAGGTTTTCTTGGCAATGTTTATAGGAGTTTTAATTGGCATTTACTATAAATCTATGCATGGTTTCTTAAGCAGAAACACTTAATAGAAAAAATTTATTTGATGTCATAAATGGGGTCATAAATGGTATCTTAAAATATTTTATGTATTTTAAATGTTGTCACACTGCATTACTTACTGTACTTTTAGGTTCACTTTAAGGTGCCTTAAAATGTGGAAGGAAGCAAAGTTTTTAAACATGCTTTTTTAACATTACATTGTATTGCATTTGATAGCAAAGCAAGCAAGAAAAAAAAAACTGAGTCATCCTGAGGGTTTTTGGATTGTGTTAGTGCTTAGTAAGATTACTGCTTGTGTTTAAACATGGTGGTGATCCAGACACTACTGATTAAACCCATTTTCAGACACTTCTATTTAAACACACAAAACGGATGACCTTGCACATGTGAATGACAAGCGGGTAATTACATTTTTTTCTAATTCTCTACTTTGAAAATACGTGTCATATATTAGGAAGTCAATATATGATGTCACCTGATTAGGTCTGAAGATTTCAGATTGCAGAGTAGGCCCAATTATTTAAACCACAATAAGTTTTTAGACTACATACATCACCAAAAATAGTAAGAATTAATGACATGTCTACTGCTAGTGTGTTTTCAAGATTTTACCAAATTTACTCTTTTCACTGCTTGCAGGATTTTAATGATCAACTAATGTCAGCCTTCTACAAAATACAGAGCAGCATCCACCAAGTCTTTAAGGGTCCTGAAATCTTGCGGCCCGTGACCACGAACCACACATATTGTGCACAGCTTGCCCAGGAGCCCACGGCAGAAGAGGCCAAAGAAGAGAGAAATTTGCTCAATTCCATTGCATGGCCAGGTCCCCTGGTGCAGGGCCTACCTGTGGAGTTCAGCAGTGACCCTGCCAAGAGCTACTTTGTGATTCAGGGGCCAGCAGAGCATCAAATAGGTGGCCAGCTTGTGGTTCATGTCCATGTGCAGAACTTCATGGGCCTGCCTAAGAAGCATGGTGGTGATTTCCTGATAGCCCGGTTGCATTCACCCAACCTGGGTGCTGGAGTTTCAGGGAAGGTGTATGATCACCAAAATGGGAATTATACTGTGCTGTTCTCACTGTTGTGGGCTGGAGTAGTGTGGGTGGAAATCACAATGGTGCACCCGAGTGAGGCAGTGGTAGTGCTTAAGAGGTTACGGGAGGAGCACCCAGACAGAGGATTTTTTAAAAGCCTTTTCCGCTCTGGTGCCGTCTCAGAGACCACAGAGTGCAATCTTTGTCTGCCACTGAACCAGCAACCACTCTGCAACTACACTGATCATGATACTGGAGAGCCTTGGTACTGCTACAAACCAAGTATGCTAAACTGTGGCACACGAGCTACACATTTCAGAGCGGGCACAAAGCCAGGCCTCATATCAGAATATGAAGCACAGTTTTTCCATGGGTGAGACAGCATTTTTGTAGACAAATTATTATATTATCTTATAATTATCTTTCTAAGATAAAAGGTACAAGAATGACAAAGTTTACACTTGAAAAATTGGTTTTTGAAAATTAAGAGGCATGATTGGCCCATATGATTGGCTCGTTGAGTGATGCGTATAGCCACGTCCACTTCAAGGGATAAAAGGCTGTGCTAAAGTAATGGCTGCTGTGAGGTAACCTGGCACAAAACAGCTCATAACTTCACTTCTACTCAACTTTAAATGATTAAATGTACTGTATAGCGCAGATTTAACTTCAGACAAGTATAGGACGACTGGTAATGTTTCATTAAATTCTGTTGAGCCAGTTTTGCGTGATGCTGTGACCAAATCACCTTGACAGATATTCAGAGATACAGACATACAGACCTCTTTTTTTTCTGAGACTGGTTTTGGGTTCTCCAATGTACAAAACACATAGATATTATTGAACTTGTTCTGATCAATGTACTGTACAGACAAATCCTTTTTTAATTTATATAGATTAAACAGTTTTGAGTTACTTTTATTTGTATGAGAACAAAACTTAATATTTTTTTTTGTTTTAGTGGTGTAAATCTTAAAGTTCCTATACATGCATCAGGAATGGCCAATGTGACGGTATTACCTGCAGATGAAGGTAAATTTTCTTAATTTTCTTAATATAAATTTAATTACTGTTTTGAATTTCAAACAATATTCAGTTACACTGTAATACTAACAGTTGTTTGAAGTGTTTGACAATGGTAACACATAAATGACACCCTATATATTTTTACTGTAGTTATTACAATATAAAAAGAAAACAGAAATGTCTTGCTCATTTCAAACACTCATTGTTTCTTTTTTATCTAAGGGTGGTTAATAAAGGTTGGATCATGAAAGAGCAAGTTTGAGTGAAAGTCATGTTTAGCTCAATTTAAAAAGCCCTCTCCAAAACTATTTAAATGGCAAGTTAATATTTATTTATTTACCTATTTTTGCTGAGCGTTAAAGACCATGAACATGTGACAATAGCTCAGAATTTTCATTTTATTATTTCTTGATATTGATGTTCAGGTGTGTTAAACAACATGAAAACCCAACAGCTGTCCACTGAAGCTGAGAGAAAGATGGGAAATTGATTAGAGCCACTGCCCACATTTTGAGCATTGCCAATACAACAATGCGGGACATTGTACAATTGGTGGCAAACCACCCAAGGTGGGGTGAGGTAATTGAAGTGAACAAAACTTTAATTTAGCCTAATATTAATAAGAAAATTTTGCAAATAGTGCATTAAGCCCATGACTCAGTGACATCACCAAATTATTGCATACTACTTTTGTAATGTTTTTCCAGTCTTGAAATGTGGCTTCTTTCAGTCGTTGTTTGTTTAGGGTGGACTTAGGGTGTTATTGGGAGAAAGCTCATTATGCAGCAAGGCAATTACCAAAAAGAGTGAATGCAATTTTTAGTAAAATGGCAGCTTTTTCACATTTCTAAAACTAGCAATTATTAATTTCCTGCTAATGCTTTAATCATGCAGGTTGCTCACCTATTTGATGTTTGTTTTTTATAGTTTACTGGTTGTTTCATGTTCAGGACATCCAAATTGTTGGATTGGCACTGCCCAAAACATTTGGAACTGCTCTGATCAAATTTCCCTCTTTCTCTCAGTTTCAAAATTGTAAGATTTTATTCCATAGACAACTCACTGGTCTTTATAGTGTTTAACACCTCATGAAATAAGTACATACATGAAATTAAATAAAAAATATGCTTCACAGCTTCATAAGATTCAAGATTTACAGTAAAGGTGCTTTATTGGCATGACAAATATTTACATTCGTATTGCCAAAGCTCAGAAATAAGTCACAAGAATATACCAGGAGTAAATAGATACAGAACATAAAATAAAACTAGAATAGTGCAAACAGAGTAATAATAAATAATTGTTTGTAAAATAAAAGAGCACAGACATTTGTATATTGCTGAACAGTGAGGTGTGGGTTATCAAACCATATTTTGGAAAAAACTCCCAGTTGTAACATTATCAGTGCATTACAGGCTTTGTCAACACTGTCAAACATTAAAAGATGTATTTAAATTGTATTTATTTTCCTTAAAACATAGATTTTGTCGAATAAATATTTAACAATTCAATGCAGCACCTTTTAATAGCATTTAGTTAGGATTTTTCACCAACAGTAAAGTAGTAATCCTATTCATTAAATTATCCATTAAGTTTAAAAAAATGTAATACAGTTGACCCTCGAATGGCAATAACCCGGTTTGCAAGTGTTCCCCAAAACGAGCAAAAAATGTAAATTAATTTTGACTTGAAAAACGAGCAAGTCTTGGTTTACGAGTACCAAGTATCATGTATCACGCACTTTGACATCAAGTGTCACATGATTGCAGAATTGTGGGTAATCGTCTCCCCTGCTCGGTGTTAGTGTGCATCTCTTACTGGTATTTGTATATACATATGTGTGTGTGTACAGCACACGTGTACTGTTTATTATAACACACATGTGTGAGCACATGTAAAGCAAAAGTCTCATTAGAGGAGTTAAAGATCCATTTTTTCTCTCTGTCAGCCTGCACTGATTCCGTTATGTGTGTGCGCGCGCATCATTGGACACCGTGCCCCTTCACACACACCCCTCCTCCCCTCGCCTTCAGACACACCCATCCTCCTCTCGCCTTCACACACACACACACACACACACACACACACACACACACACACACACATACAGTGAAACCTCGGTTTACGAGTAACGCGGTTTACGAGTGTTCCGTAAGACGAGCAAAGATTTGTAATAAATTTTGACTTGAAAAAACGAGCATTGTCTAGGTTTACGAGCACTGCGTATTATGTATCACACATGTGCTTCTTGTTTTGACACCGAGCGTCACGTCATCACAACTGAGCCAACGGTTTTCCTCTCTCTTGCGCTGCGGAATTGTAGGTAATTGTCTCCCCTGCTGGGTGAATATATACAGGTCCTTTTCAAAAAATTTGCATATTGTGATAAAGTTCATTATTTTCTGTAATGTACTGATAAACATTAGACTTTCATATATTTTACGTTCATTACACACAACTGAAGTAGTTCAAGCCTTTTATTGTTTTTTTTTTGTTTTTATTTTTTGAGAAGGACCTGTACACACACACACACACGCACGCACGAACAATCAGAAACTCTGCAAGCACTAAGACCCAGCAGGGGAGACGATTGTGTGTGTGTTTTGTACGTATGCGTGTGTGTGTCTCTGTAAGGCAGTGTGTGTGTGTTTGGGAACCTGAGAGGAGGGGGGCTGTAAGGCCGAGTGTGTGTGTGTGTGTGTGTGTGTGTGTGTGTGTGTGTGTGTGTGTGTGTGTGTGTGTGTGTGTCAGGGTTTGACATTAACTTTTTTGCTCACTGGCCAATGTGGCTAGTGGATTTCCGGAGTCACTAGCCATTCAGCCTTTTTACTAGCCACAATTTTGTTACCAGAAAATCGCATTTTTTTCTTCACCATGATACGTTAATGTTTGTTATATCTAGATTTACTTATAAATGACAGCATACACTGAATCACTATAGTAGTAAAGTATTCAGTACTGTTAGGATGGCTCCCAATATAAAAACATGCAAACATGAACAGTATATTCTGATTATTGAACTTAAAATCAAGCCTCTTACCACACGAAATATCAGATTCAGTACAACTGAACTTAATTTTTTTATTATTATTGTATTAAAAATACAGCAACTCAGAACATTTATCATTTTTGTGTGTTATTAGGTGTACTATTACCAGGTATTATTATTCATTATGTATTATTATATCAGAATTCTGAGTTAGGACTCTGGTCTATCTTGTTGTGTTGACTCTTTATAGTGTGAGGTAATTCAATCATTCATTCATTCATTCATTTTCTATACCGCTTAATCCTGTGTTCAGGGTCGCGGGGGACCTGGAGCCTATCCCAGGAGACTTCGGGCACTAGGCGGGGTACACCCTGGACAGGGTGCCAATCCATCGCAGGGCACACACACATACACACACTCACACACCCAATCACACACTACGGGCAATTTAGGAACGCCAATTAGCCTAACCTGCATATCTTTGGACTGTGGGAGGAAACCGGAGTACCCGGAGGAAACCCACCAAGCACGGGGAGAACATGCAAACTCCATGCACACAGAGACGGGAATCGAGTCTGGCCGGGGAATCGAACCCAGACCCTGGAGGTGCAAGGCGACAGTGCTAACCACTACACCACCGTGCCGCCGTAATTCAATCAATTTATGAATTTTCTATCATTCAACATGAAATCTAAATAGATTTTAATAGTGATTAACTTTTTCATATATATAATCAGTAAATAACCTAGGCGAAAGGGGCAAACATTCTCATCCTGTTGAGAAGCAATAGCCCTTTAAGGAAATGATGTGCACACACACACCACTACACATGTGTAGAGAGAGGTATTAAATGTCCTCATTACATTTATGCACGTAATATTACGTTTGAATGCGTTTATTATATCAGATGACTTTAGAGAAAACTACAACAAAAATATATTGTCATACCAAAGAATAAACTACCTGCCAAGCCAAAGTAGCTAGTGAGACTAAAGTTATTACTCGCCACAGCTGAATTTTACCCGCATTTGGTGGGTGGGCGAGTGCCAATGTCAAACCTTGGTGTGTGTGTGTTGGTGTAAGTGAATGAGCGGACACACACTCTCTCTCTCTATCGGCCCCTCCTCTCAGGTTCCCAAACAAACACGCAAACTCTGCTCTGTCGCGAGGTAAGGCACTGGTTAATTTGTTTTTGTTGTTGTTTTACTTTACAGCAGTGATTCCGTTAGTATGCGTTCACGCGAGTGTGACTAGCAATGTTTCTTGCTAATTTTTAAACGGTTAATTTTTAAACGGTTTTAAAAATGGTCTCTCGGTTAATGTGTGTGTGCACGCACATTACACACACAGAGCCTGGAGACACTTATCTGTCGGGATTTATTTTTACTTTTTTTTTTTTTAAGGTAAAGTGCAGGTTAATTTGTTTTATTTTTACTTTATATTTAGTGTTAATTATTTGTATGTATTAATTTTTTTGGGCTGTAAAATGAATAATTTGATAAGAATAATCTCCACTTCCGGAACGAATTATGCTTGTAATCTGAGGTTCCACTGTACACTCTACCTTTGAAAACAGTTGCAACAAAGCAGTTTCTCTGTTAAAGTGCAGGTTAAGTTGCTTTATTTTTACTTTACAGCAGAGTCCATTAGTTTGTGCGCGCATTCGAGTATCAGAGATGTTTCTTGTTAATTTTCCAGATGAGGCAGTGTTTCCGTTGTGTGTGTGTGTGTGTGTGTGTGTGTGTGTGTGTGTGTGTGTGTGTGTGTGTGTGTTTGAAAGTCATCCCACAGAGCAGTTCCTCCCCCTTCTCAAACAAGAGAGGAAAAAGTGTTACTGTGTAAAACGAGATGAGGGAGAGCATCTTGCACAAGCACACACACATACACAGCGCTTGTGCACACACACACACACATGCTGACAAATACTAACAGAAACACAGGATTTATTTTTACTTTTTTCAAAGGTAAAGTGCAGGTTAATGTTTTTATTTTTAATTTATATTTTGTATTAATAGTTTTTATGTTTTTATTGTTTTGGGTTGTGGAATGAATAATGAATTTTCATTATTTCTTATGGGAAAATGAAATTTGCTTTACGAGTGTTTTGGAATACGAGCCCGCTTCCGGAACGAACTATGCTCGTAATCCGAGGTTCCACTGTATTATTTATCTATCTCTTTATTTGATTGATTTATCTATGATTTATTTATAATTTTTGTGGATGAATCCTTACATAATCAATGAGATCAAGACAGCATACTGTAGTTATTAGACACATAATAACTTTTATAATATTAAGATAAAATCTTTTCCTTATCGCATCTCTCTGAAAGGACAAAGACAAGTACAAAATAATCAGACTCCTGCTGGATATTATTATAGTAATTTCTGGAGACCTTTGAATGCCATGGATATGCTCCAGTTTAAGGACTCAGCAGCCATAACTCATTGTCTTAGAGGGAAAATTATACACATGCTTGGAGATTCAACTGTACGGCAATGGTTTGAGTACCTCACTGCATTTCTTCCTGGTAAGAGAAGTTTAAATGTCTATTAATAATCTAATTCTGAGCAAGCTTACATATTCATTTTATCAAATATTCTCTACTTTCTGCCCCTCCATAGACTTGAAACAGATTAATCTTTATAGTCCTAAGAAAGCAGGACCATTTGTGGCTGTGGACAATAAGAACAACATTATGGTCAGCTACCGCTCCCATGGGCCACCCATTTATTATACCACTTTGTTCACTCCTGAACTGCGCTACGTTTCAAATGAGCTGGACCGGATTGAGGGTGGGTCAAATATTGTGGTACTTGTGAGTGTAGGGGCTCATTTTAACTCCTACCCTATTGAGGTTTATATACGAAGACTCCGGCACATCCGCAGGGCCGTGGTGGGGCTGCTGAATCGTGAGCCAGCTACTTTAGTGATGATCCGCACTATCAACATGAGGAAACTGAACTTAGAGATCAGTTTGTCGAACAGTGACTGGTTCTCTCTGCAGCAGAATGCTGTACTACATGCTATGTTTCAAGGACTTAACATACACATCCTGGATGCCTGGGAGATGACATTGGCCCACTACCTACCTCATGACATACATCCACCCCCCACTATCCTCAAAAATATGATTGATCAGATCCTCTCTTGTGTCTGTCGGGTTTAAAAAGCTCGTGTAAGAGATTCTTCACTGTATATCAATTCTGCTAGAATAGCTAAATGTTTAATCTACAGCATTTTGCAGATTAAGCAGTGTTAAAATTATATTTTAGTTTGGTAATTGTGCGTGCATGATTTCATTGCATTAAACTCTTACTAAGCTGTTTGTGTGATATTAATCAGCAATACCAGAAAGTATGAACATGAAACTGATGGTCCCACAGTAAAAGAAACACAATGCTACCTTCTCAGCCAAAATAAACCTCTGTGCTGGTGCCTGAATCTTTCTATCTGGTTTGTTTTCAAATTGATCAATACCTGAATCAGAGTAAAGTGATTATAATGATGATTTTTGGCATTCGGAATTTTAAGACCTTAAAATGGTAACTGTAAATTTAGTTTTTTATTATACTATATTAATGCTAAATATTAAGCTGCTATGCTAATCAGACAAACACTGTCAGCTTCCAAATAAAATGATCAATCAGCAGTGTTGCATTCTCTCCTATTTATTTATTTATTTATTTATTAAGCAGACAGCAAAGCAAACCCTGCAAAACTGTGTTAACCATTTTCGCTTGGTAAAACTGTTAACCCAGCCATTTTCTCTTGACAAATAGACAAATAGATCTAGTTTAAATATAAGTTGATGTTATGTTTAGAGTCATGTTAAAAGCACACAATCTTAAAACATGCCTGGCTTTCGCTAGAAGACAAAATCTATATATCTATGTATCAGTATCTGGAAAATATTATGTTTGGCACAAACTGAATGTAGCCCATGTAACACAATTGATCCATTAAGGACTATACTCGTACTGTATCATAATGCTGGTTGCTTTTCAGCAGGAGGAATGAGTAATATTGTTGGAATCAAAGGCAACATGTACTGTATGAAGTCGTATACAGTCTTATGCAAACGTTTAGGCACTCCTTGATAAATATCAGATTTAGGTAATTTTTCAATTGAAAAGATGTTAACACAGTCTCTCTTAGAAATGAAAAAAAAGCACAATATTTTCAGCAAACGTTGATGCATAGTTACTTTTTATGTCATAAATTGAACAAAAATAAAAAAAAACATTATTGTGGCACTTAAAAAAAGTTTGGGCACACTACATAATCAGTACTTAGTAATACCTCCTCTGGCAGATATCACAGCTTGCAAACGCTTTTTATAGCCAGCTAAAAGTCTTCTAATTCTTGTACTTCGGATTTTCTTCCATTTTTCCTTGCGGCTCCTAGTTCTGTAATATTCTTTGGTTGTTTTGCGTGCACAGATCTACCAACAAATTTTCAATTATGTTTAAATCAGGGGACCGTGTTGGGCATTCCAAAACCTTCGTTTTGCATCTCTTAGGGTATTCCATAGTGGATTTCGAGGTATGTTTAGGATCCTGTTTTAAAAGTCATCCTCTTTTCTGCTTCAGCTTTTTTACAGATGATGTGATGTTTGCTTCCAGAATTTGCTGGTATTTAGTGGAATCCATTCTTCCCTCCACCCATGCAATGTTTTCTGTGCCACTGGCTACAATACAACCCCAAAGCATGATAGACCAACCCACAGGCTTAATAGTTGGCAAGTAGGGCTGCACGATCGAAAAAATATTGTTATCGCGATAACCATATCGCAAAGAGTTGCGATAAATACTTTATTTGCCAAGCATTTGTGTGTCCAAATTTGACCAATCAGATGGGCCCTTACTATGTTTATACCCGCTTATATCTTTATATATATATATATATATATATATATATTATATTTAGGATTAGCCGTTAGCCGACTTAGCGATTAGCCGTTAGCCCTTTGTAGCGTGGACGGTAAACCCAAACGCGGAAGCAAGCGAGTAGGCAGGATAACTATTAGTCTAAGGACTCTCACAGAAGGGGAGCAAGGGAAAAAAACACATTTAACCCGCGTCCTATAGACACACACTTCAATCAGAAAGTAAACAATCTGAATCGACATGGCGAACTCAGTGACTTAGCTGTATGCAATGCTTTGTTTACTCCTCTTATACTTCCGGGTTCGCGCCCGCATTACTTCCGGGTCCTAGTGCCGGTCGCGGATCGAGTGTGTGTGTGCGTGCGCGCATGTGTGACACAAATAGTTTTTTTTTTATTTAATTTTTGTTTAATAATTTTTATTTTAAAAAAACAGGCAAGGGGGAATTTAAAGAAACCCAGCTGTTGCTGTGACATCACTGTATACAGAATAAGCTTCATTGTATGGGATTGGTATTTAAAGGAAGACCAGACCAGAGATTGGTGTGATTCTGCAGTCTCCCCCGGCCGTTATTGCACGATAATAAAGGTCGTTATCTTCTGAAATCAAAGCCTGAGTCTTCAATTAATTTCCACGAGATCTTGGCGCTGCGAGCAGGGTGGAAAAGGGGCAAAGGTGACTGATCAGCATGGGCTTCCTTGGCGAGCAGCACAAACATGTGGCCACTTACTGTACAAAGGTAAGCAACTTTTGCTTATGTACTTAGTTTGTGTTGTTCCCTGGGATCACCCATGTTGGTAGGAATGCCATTCAAGACCTCTCCAAATTAAGTAGTTTTTGGATGGGCTTTGTTTTCACATCTCACAAACAAAAAGGCCAATTTGTCTTTTCCTCATAAAGTGTTTAGGTGAAATTCCACCCATACAAGTGTGACAAATATGCAAAGAAAAAAATCAGGAAGGGGCAAATACTTTTCCATGGCACTGCACATGTACTGTAGATTGTTTCACTAGGATGAAACTGTGCCAGGTGGAGTTATAGCACTTTTAAAATCATACTAAATTTACACTGATCTGAATAACTTTGAATAATGAACTTATTGTTCTTTCCTTTGTTTTTTTTTTTTTGTTTTTTTTTTTTTTACAAATACGACCCAATATATGTTCAGTGATACGTTTTTATTTACGTTTTTGTTTGTGTTATATTTTTATACTAGTATGTGGTTTTAAAAATTAATCTCCACTATAATGAGCCAGTGTATTATGATGTTCGATGTGGTAAGCTGCTGGATCCAGCCTCGCTGTCCCTGACAGTAATGTTAGAGCAATCAGAGCCTGCGGAACTGGAACTTTCCTTCACACCAAAGGCAGAATCTGTTCATTTGAAGCATTTCACAGCATTTAACTCTAAAGCTTTTTCTTATTTTCGTGTACTTTTCAGCTCCACATTTTCTTCTTCCTACTTTTCATTCATTGAAGCGATTATTAATTTGCTCAAAGAAATTCGCTGCATAGAGAAAGGATCAATATCTCTCCCTCCGTAAATTAAAAGTGAAGGTGTTTAATTAATATCGAGGGAGCAATACATACGCATGCTGACGGGGCGATGACGTAGGGGTAACCTACGTATCTACAGTATAAGCTTATTTAACTACTTCAGCAGTGAATGAGAAATTTGGTCGGTCGCTTTTAGATAAAGTTCTTATTTGATACAATTTTATTATTTAATTATCTTATTATAAACATGATTCTTATTCTCTATATTCTTGTTGAGTATAGTCCTTCATGTCTGCGTTTTTCGCACGCATTTATCAAAATTTATCCTTTTGATCAAAACGCTGCCTTTTGTTAAGGCTGTCGGTTTATACAAGCCGATGAATGAATTTTAGATGAATTTTAAAGCATCTTTTTAGGCTTAAATATTTTTCTTCAAACGTGCTTCCAACCAACCAACTGTAGGATGTAGGATCTCCAATAAAATTTCCCTCTCGGATATTAAATGGCATGAAGCCTGGCTTTTGCTTAATAAATACTGCATCTCTAATATCTCTGTTCATTTTAAGATTCTCCACAAAATTTACCCTGTAAACTCAGTTTTATCTAAATACTTGGAGTTGGAGGATAAATGTTCTTTTTGTCATGCGTTAAATGAATCTCTGATTCATTTGTTTGTTGAGTGTGAGAAAACTAAAAAAATTATTAACTCTTTTAAAAGACCACCTCTTGAACCACCTTACTGTAGCTCACTCCTTTACTATTAAAGATATAATCTTTAATTATGAGAATGCGGAAAATAAACCGTTTGAATTTGTTGTTGTTTATTTTATTTTACATGCAAAATATTTTATACATAAACAGAGAATTAAAAAGGAACAATTGTACTTCCATCTTTTCCTTCTAGAAATGACCTCAATTTTAAACTCTCTTAAATTAATTCAATTTAACAAAAAGAATAATATACTTCTAGGTTATTGTATTATTTTTTATTGAAGTGTCTCTTGCTACATCTGTTCATGGTTTATACTTAATTTCAATCCTCTCGTGTATTTTAACCTTTCTTTGGACTCTCAAATCTATAGTTCTTTGTCCCTTATATTTTATTTGTTCTAATTAATGTTTTTTTTCTGTATAAATGTGCCACAAAATAAACATACAAGATTTTGGGCACTGGCTGGGAATCGAACCCGGGCCTTCCGCATGGCAGTCGAATTACCTACCACTGAGCTCAAGTCTAGGTGTCACTGTCTGCATGAGCTCCGGGTCAGTCCAGAGAGGGCATGCAACATCATAGTGGCTTGTGTTGTGATTCACCACATTGCCACTATAAGAGGAAAGAGCCACCCTCCTTGTATTGAAGATTCCTTCTCTTTTGGCTCTTGACGAAGGCGGTCGCATCTGCTCTCCCTACCTTATCTCTCCCCGCTTGCTTCTCTTGTCTGTCTTGTGAAATACTATTCAGAGACTCTCCTCGTCTTGCTCTTGAAATAAAAAGGAAATGGATTTGATCAAGTGGTCTCTGAATGCAATTGACACGATCTTCTCGACGAGAAATGTGGGTTCTGGGGAACCTACTTGTCCTGCTGAGACGTTTGCTGATGGATACACGATGGACGGTTGGGAGAAGTGGCGCATTGTGTGCCTGACCACACTGTCTCTGGAGGATGTTGAAGATATTTACCTATTCGGAACTCTGATAACTGGGATTCTGCTGATTGGATTAGGTGGATTACTTGGATATCGAAAAATCTTAAAAGCAGTCAGTCTCAACCCCAAAGAGACTGGCTGGCTGGGAAATAATGGTGACAAGAGCTGTCAGAAATCAGACTGTGGTTATGGACCGCTAATTGGATACCATCTTGGGGAGACTGGCAGCTACACAACGTGATTTGGACGGACCTGGAGACCAGTGATGGACATTAAATATCTGTGAAATTGGCAGGTATTGATCGAAATTTGGAAAATATATATACTTTTTTTTTTTTTCTGCCCTTCTCTTTCCAGCTACTGCATTTCAAGGCAGTGGCTGGAGACATAACAACTCCCCGAAGACCAAGATAACGAGACGCTCTGGAATCTACCCCCCTCCCCCTTCAAGGTCACCTGGCGCAGACTATTACGGGATGTTACAGGCTTACAAACTGACACGCACGCACTTACACACTCACAGAACAGCTACAGATAGACACTCTACCTTCCCCATTTCCAACGCCTTCGTGTGCTTATTCCCCTCGGTGTGGGCAGGCGGAATCGGGACCAGCGCTCTTTAGCTGCAGGGACTGGAGCTGTTTGCCTACATTGGACATTTCCTATCCCTGTACCCTTATTGTTGCAATGTTGATGTCTTGTGATTACATGTTTTTCTGTGCTTGCTGCTGAGGTATTTTTTTGTACCCCTGATCCCACACTGCCCTCTCCGAAGGACAGTCTGGGAGGGGATTTTTTTACCCTCGTTATCCTAATGTATCTGATTCCTTGTTTTCTATGATGGCCTGGGAAATGGCTGCCGTCGCGACCCTGTGGTCGCAAAAAAGCATTTCACTGCATTTCATACTGTATGACTGTGTATGTGACAAATAAAATTTGAATTTGAAAGAAGATGGCCCAGAGGAACCTCTACAGATTTTGGCACACAACAGAGATGGAAGACTTTTGAGAGACAGGATTTGTCAAAATTACTTTTATTAAATTGTTTGTACTGGTCTGCTGTGCAGTTAATTTCTTTATTTCCTGAAAAACAATGAAAGTAAAATGAAATAAAATGTTTTTTTTTTTAATTACATCGCTTTATATACACTTAAAATGCAACAGATTAATACGCACATATTCCTCACCTTAAGGCGATGCTCCAGCAATTCAATTTCTAGTGTTGCTTTCTTAATGGATAGCCTTTTCCCTTCCATTTGAAGCTGTATAATGTCCATCTCTGTCATTTTTTCTTATTTGTTTTTGAAGATGGACCTTATACAGCTCCATTGCTGGAAAATAGGAAGGCAAATATAAATAAATGAGATTTTGTCAGACAATAAAATGTAAATATGGAAAACTGCACACAAATTCTTACATTGCTTAGATCGTGCATTGAGGTTGAAGGGCCTTCATCCATGGGGAAATCCCCAGGTATGTACTGTGAAAGATTTGTTACTCTAATGTGAAAATGTGAACGTTTGTTACTCTAATGTAAAAAGGGGGCATGCCTTATAATGGTATGCATCATACCCAAGTGGATCTACCAGCATTGTCCATTTCTGTCAGATGTGGTCTCTTCATTTTCATCCTTCAGTGGAAGTATGCAAGTATACGTTATCTGGCAAAAAGAAGAAACAAAAACTAAATATCTAAAAGCAACTACTGTAAAGGTACCTGACACCAAAACACTTGCACCTGTGACAGACTGTGTTCTTTCTGTAGGGTCCAATAATACAATCCCTCTGTTAGTTTCTATAAGAAAATACAACCCATAAAATTCTCAACATTATCAAAGAAAAACCAATAATGCAGGAAAGAACATGTCAAAGTAATACAACTAAGTTCACAGTAGCCTATACATGATATGCAGTTGAATACAGTAAGCCTGCATAAAAACGTTAAGCATGTTCAAAAGCCTATAAGTGACAGATTGAAATTTATTCAGTCATATAATGAAAACAAATCATAGTGGTAAATTTACATTTCACCGTGTTAATGTCAATGGTCGCCCTTTATTAAGGGACAGAGCCAGCTCCTCAGATGGGGTGAGGGGAGGTGGTGGTGGGCCTCCGCCATTTAGACGGGCTTCAGCCTTCTTTCTATTAGCTACATGACGGAAAGAATATACTAAATCGTGTTTAATAAATAGTTCAGTGATCGTGTAATCAAATTTTACCTTTTTGCAGAATGTTTTTGTGTTTCGTTTTCACTTGGCTCCAGAAGGATTACACCTTATTAAATAAGAAACCATAAATTCCTAGTCAGTATACATTGGTATTTTAACCTAAAGAAATTAATGGCAGAAAAAGTAAATGCTTTCATTTAATAAAATTTTTCTTTCAATTCAATTTTATTTATATAGCGCTTTTAACAATGGTCATTGTCTCAAAGCAGCTTCACAAAAATTAAAGAAAAAAAAAAAAAAGTAATAATAATTATAGAAAAGAAAATAATTGGAAGTGTGGATGTGTGAGAAAAATGTGCAGATAATAATAATGAGACGAATGAATGAAATTTCTCTAATGAGCAAGGCAAGGGTGGCGGCGACGGTGGCAAGGAAAAACTCCCTGAGATGGCATTAGGAAGAAACCTTGAGAGGAACCAGACTCAACAGGGAACCCATCCTCATTTGGGCGATAACAGATAGAAATGATATAACATCTTGTGTGTTGTGCAGGTGAAAATTCAATATGACAGAAATTATTTAAATTGACATGAAGACCAGTTCAGCATAGGGACGAGTCAGTAGGTGCAGAGGGCAGATGAGGTCTGGATCACTGGAAGCACAGGAGCAGCATGTGTAGCTCCAACCATCATAAAGCTGAATCCAGCTGGAGCTGGTCCTTCTCTGGATGCCTCAGGAACCTCGCAGGGTCGGCCTTTGTCTACTGAAGCTGGCAAAATCTCGCGATGCCTCGGGATGGGTAGAGAAATACAGAACAGATGGGGAGAATTAGCGTAGTTGCCATTCGGTATAGGTGTACTGGAGTATGAGATTATGGGATGAGTTATGTGTATGCCAGATTAAAAAGATGTGTCTTGAGTCTACTTTTGAACTGAGAAACCGTGTCTGCTCCCCGAACACTGTCTGGAATGCTATTCCAAAGCTTTGGAGCTAAATATGAAAATGCCCTACCCCCTTTTGTAGACTTTGAAATTCTGGGAACTACCAGAAGTCCGGAGCTTTGTGATCTTAAGGCGCGTGGTGGATTGTAGCGCATCAGAAGACTGGTTAGGTATGTGGGAGCTAAACTATTTAAGGCCTTGTATGTAAGTAATACTATTTTGTAATTTATTCTAAACTGAACAGGTAGCCAGTGCAGGGATGATAATATTGGGGTTATATGATCATATTTTCTGGATCTAGTGAGAACCCTGGCAGCTGCATTTTGGATTAACTGAAGCTTGTTTATTGAGGATGCAGGACAACCACCTAGTAATGCATTACAATAGTCCAGTCTGGAGGTCATGAATGCATGAACTAGCTTTTCTGCATCAGATACGGATAAGATGTTCCTAAGTTTAGCAATATTTCGAAGATGGAAAAAGGCTGTTTTTGTGATATTTGAAATGTGATTTTCAAAAGACAAGTTGCTGTCTAATATTATGCCCAGGTCTTTTACTGCTGAGCTGGTAGTAACAGTACATCCTTCTAAGCGCAGGCTGAATTGTGAAAGCTGTTGTGTGCTGGTTTTTGGGCCAATAAGTAATATCTCTGTCTTATCTGAATTTAATAAAAGAAAGTTATTGGTCATCCAATCTTTTATGTCCTGGACACACTCAGTTAATCTAGACAACTTGGGTATTTCGTCTGGTTTAGTTGAGATATATAATTGGGTATCATCAGCATAACAATGGAAACTAATCCCATGTCTTCTTATGATGTTACCCAAGGGAAGCATGTATATTGAGAACAACAGAGGTACTAAAACTGACCCTTGTGGGACCCCATATTTCACTGGCATTACACCAGACAGTTCTCCATTTAGGTCTACAAAATGGTAGCGATCAGACAGGTAAGATCTAAACCATTTTAATGCCTGTCCCTGAATACCTATATAATTTTGTAAGCGATCTATGAGAATATTATGATCTATAGTGTCGAATGCAGCACTAAGATCGAGCAGGACTAGCAATGAGATGCAGCCTTGGTCTGAAGCTAAAAACAAGTCGTTTGTAATCTTAACTAGTGCAGTTTCTGTGCTATGATGGGGCCTGAAACCTGACTGAAATTCTTCAAGGATGTTGTTATCCTGCAAGAATGTGCAAATTTGAACTGATACTACTTTTTCTAGTATTTTTGATATGAACGGAAGGTTTGAAATCGGTCTGTAATTTGTTATTTCATTCGCGTCCAAATTAGATTTTTTAAGAAGCGGCTTAATAACTGCTAACTTGAAAGGTTTAGGGACGTAACCTAGATGTAATGAAGAATTAATAATGTTTAGAAGTGGTTCTCCAACCGTAAGCATCACTTCTTTTAAAAATCTGGTTGGGATTGGGTCTAACAGGCACGTTGTTGATTTAGCCGAGGTGATGAGTTTATACACCTATACCTGTAAAGCACTGAAAATCTAAATGTGAAGCTATAGGCTGAACTGGATCGTGAGATACTATTAGAGGCTGAACCTCCATTATTTTCTTCCTGATATTATTGATTTTTTCATTAAAGAAGTCCATAAAGTCTTCACTTCTAAACTGTGATGGGATACTCTCTGCGGGCATCTTAGGTTTTGTTAGGCGAGCCACTGTACTAAATAAGAACCTGGGATTGTTTTGGTTTCTTGCTATCAGTTGGCTAAGATGCTCAGTCCTAGCAGTTTTTAGAGCCTGTCTATAGCTGCACATACTGTCTTTATACGCAATTCGAAAAACTTCTAATTTAGTTTTCCTCCATTTTCACTCGAGGTTACGGGTTGCTCTCTTTAGGGCGCGAGTATGACTGTTGTACCATGGTGCAAATGTTTTATCTCTGACTTTTTTTTAATCTGATGGGAGCAACAGTGTCTAATGTACTGGTAAGAATAGTGCCCATGCTGCTAGTCACTTCATCTAGATCATCTGCATTTAGGGGTCTAATAAGAAATTGGGACAGATCCGGCAGATTACTTGTGAATCTGTCTTTAGTAGTGGGATTCATATTTCTAACAGATTGATAACGTGGGGAGACACAGCTAATCTGTTCTACGGGTAGAGTATATGTCAGGAGGTGATGATCTGTGATATCATCACTTTGAGGTATGATCTCTATATTAGAGACATCTGTACCATGGGATATAATTAAATCTAGCGTATGATTAAAGTGGTGAGTTGCTACAATTATATTTTTTGCTTAACCCCAAAGGAATTTAGTAAATCCATAAATGTGAGCGCTAAAGCGTCGTTAGCATCATCTACATAAATGTTAAAGTCTCCTACTATCAACACTTTGCCAGAGTTAACCAATAGGTCTGATAGCAGATGTCCAAATTCTTTAAGAAAATCGCCATATGGCCCCGGGGGTCTGTACACGGTGGCCAGGGTAAAATATAGCAAGGGTTTATTACGTATTTCATTTAGTGCAACATTAATGATAAGCACTTCAAATGAATTAAACCTGGGCCTTATTTTCTGGGTAACAGTGAGTACATCATTGTAGATAGTGGCGACACCACCACCACGACCAATTAGACGGGGCTCGTGCATATAGAAATATCCTGACGGAGTAGACTCATTCAGACCAAAATATTCATTTGGTTTAAGCCACGTTTCGGTGAGACAGAGTGCGTCAAGGCAATAATCTGAGATAATTTCATTAACAATAAGTGCTTTAGGTGCAAAGGATCTAATGTTGAGTAGTCCAAACTTTAGAGGTGGATTTTGACTACTTATTTTGCCTTTTTCTGGTTTTATGGTTATCAGATTGTTTCGGGCAAATTTAACTAATTTATTCTTTTTTCTCAGTATTCGGGGAACAGACACAGTTTCTATAGGACAAGCTATGTGTGTGCGTCTATCACTACGGTGAGTTGTAATGTGGCTAATATGTTTGGAATCTACAGTATGACTTATCGCCAGTCAGATGGTTCGTAGTGTTCTGGAGATGTTGTCAGAGAGGACCGCTGCTCCAGCTCTGCTAGGGTGTAGGCCATCGGTGTGATAGAGCCTAGGACGCTCCCAGAAAACATTCCAGTTATCAACAAAGCGTAATTTCTGTCGTTGACACCAAGATTGTAACCATTCATTAAAGGCAAATAATCTACTGAACTTCTCGATTCCTCGCTGAAATGTGGGAAGCGGTCCAGATACGATGATCCTTGTCGTGGGTGATGTGCTGCGGACCTTCTCAACCAGGCTCCTGAAGTCCTTCTTTAGGATCTCCGTCTGCCTCAGCCTGGTGTCGTTCGTGCCGGCATGAAGAACCACAGCTCCAATGTTCCTCCTCAGGGCAGCAGGCACCTGTGCAGCAACATCAAGAACACGTGCACCAGGTAAACAGCGTGTGTGCACCTTACCTTTAGCTGTGGTAGCACGCACGTGACAAACGATGGAGTCTCCGATGACCAGGACGTCGTGTGCCGTCTCGCGGAGAGGAGCGAAGCGGTTTCGGGTCGAGATGTCGAACACGTGTGGTGGCGGAGGGGGAGAGTTCCTCGCCCGGGGCTTGGCGTGCTTCTTCCACTGCTGCTGTATCCAGGGTCCGTGGTATCCCGGCGCCGGGGTGAAGGAAAACTGGGCGGGCTGCGTCCTTGGTGTGTTGGACCTGGGCAGAGAAACACGCGGGGTTGAGGTTGTCGGAGAGATTGTGTCACGCCGAGAATTTACCTGGGACAGGTGAGCGTCGGTCCGTGACGATTCCAGCGTGGCTTTCCGCTGCTGTAGCCGGGCCAGCTTCACCTGTAGCTCACGGATCAGCTTCTCCACGGCCTCCAGCTCCAAATCCACCGAGTGCAGCTCCAATGGCTCCTCACCTGCACTCAGAGGCAGAATCACAACCGACATGGTGTCTAAACACGGAAAATAATCGGTGTGAAGAAGCGAAAACAAACTTTACAAACAAACGTGATAGCCGGGCTAACGGGCTAGCGATGCTAATACTAATTAGCGATGCTAATGCCGGCTAAAATCGGTGTGCTGCAAAACAATTAAAACTTAATGATATAACACGCGTTTCGATTAAATATATTATAAGATACTTATCCGTTTTATGTACACTCTTCGTAAGGGGACGAAAAAGTTTAAAAGTTGGTCAGTATGGCGGAGCTCGGAAAAAAAGCAGCGTCTCAGCGTCCTCGTACAAGGGTTCCTTGTACAGTCAAAACAGTCAAATTTAACAGTCAAAAGGATGCGGAAGGGGGTGTTTAATTATTTTGCATTATAATAAAAGGGGAGGCGATGTCAAATTTGCAATTTAATACACTCATGCATTTACTCTGTACATTATTTTTTGCCAAGTCAACTCTCTTTCTTTAGCCGGTGCAGCCGTATCGCTTTTCTCATTACTATTGGCTTGAATTCTTCATACACATGCATTAAAACCTCTGTGATGTATGCCGCTCTTTTTTTTCACTGATTTTCCATTTTGACTCGTGAAATTGGTGATCCATTGAAAATGTCTTTATGAATGCACCGTGCACACGCATTAACTCTGGGTAACCAGTAGGGGGTTGATTAAACTTACTCTTATCAGGTGTTTTGGAACCGACATAGTCGCGGTATGCAGGTTTGCGGTAAATCAACCCAGAGGTTATGATTAACCAAATGGTAAGTTAACCAAGCTTTCTGGAATACCCCCCAGGAGTCAAGGGGAAAGGGCATGACGCAGAGACATAGAGAATTCATAAAGGGGAACTCAACAGATGCACTACAAAAGGCCAACTAAAATACAGGACTATTTATAATGAAACTAATGAGCCACCTCGGTTCAGGTGAGCGCTCCAATCACCTGACCGAGGTGCCTTCTGGGAAATGGAGTTTAACTTAAAAGAAAACAAAGGAAACACAAAATGGAGTCTCTGCGCATGGCACCCTCTGGTGGTATTCCGTGACATTTTGTTCCTGTTAAGACATTACAAAAACTAGGGCTGCACGATACAGTGGTGTGAAAAACTATTTGCCCCTTCCTGATTTCTTATTCTTTTGCATGTTTGTCACACTTAAATGTTTCTGCTCATCAAAAACCGTTAACTATTAGTCAAAGATAACATAATTGAACACAATATGCAGTTTTTAAATGAAGGTTTATGTTATTAAGGGAGAAAAAAAACTCCAAATCTACATGGCCCTGTGTGAAAAAGTGATTGCCCCCCTTGTTAAAAAATAACTTAACTGTGGTTTATCACACCTGAGCTCAATTTCTGTAGTCACCCCCAGGCCTGATTACTGCCACACCTGTTTCAATCAAGAAATCACTTAAATAGGAGCTACCTGACACAGAGAAGTAGACCAAAAGCACCTCAAAAGCTAGACATCATGCCAAGATCCAAAGAAATTCAGGAAGAAATGAGAACAAAAGTAATTGAGATCTATCAGTCTGGTAAAGGTTATAAAGCCATTTCTAAAGCTTTGGGACTCCAGTGAACCACAGTGAGAGCCATTATCCACAAATGGCAAAAACATGGAACAGTGGTGAACCTTCCCAGGAGTGGCCGGCCGACCAAAATTACCCCAAGAGCGCAGAGACAACTCATCCGAGAGGCCACAAAAGACCCCAGGACAACATCTAAAGAACTGCAGGCCTCACTTGCCTCAATTAATGTCAGTGTTCACGACTCCACCATAAGAAAGAGCATTTAGTCTAAGGACTCTCACAGAAGGGGAGCAAGGGAAAAACACAAGTTTAACCCGCATCCTATAAACAGACACTCGAATCAGAAAGTAAACGATCTGAACCGACATGCGTGAACTCAGTGACTAAGCTCTATGTGGTGGTTTGTTTACTCCTCTTATACTTCCTGGTTCGCGACCGCATTACTTCTGGGTCCTAGTGCCGGTCGCGGTGCGCGCGTGTGTGTGTGACAAATAGTATTTTTTTATTTAAAAAAAATTTTTTATAGTATTTTTAATTTTTCTTTAATAATTTTTATTTAAAAAAAACAACAACAGGCAAGCCAAAGAGAATATTTTGTTTAAAAGATGCTCTTGTTTTAAGACACTATTGATGAGTGTATGGTTACATGTAAATAAAAAGTAATGTTTGAAAGTAATTTATATTGTGTTGGCAGGTCTATAGTAACAGCAAACCAGAAGTCAGAATATCTGCTGAGGGTTTTAAGTCATTCATAGTGTTTTGAAGTCTAAATATTTGCAACTTCCTTGACATATAGTTTCTTTTTAGCCTGAATTAGATTAAGTTACATCAGACGAATTTCTATTACCTGTTTATTTTAGTATGAGCATTACATATAAACAAATAATAAAAAAAAATAGGCAATAATAATAAAAAAATGCATTTCTCTAGGGAAATGTTATATCGCAAGAAATATCGTTATCGCAATATTTAACAACAATATCGCATATTTTCCTAATATCGTGCAGCCCTAACAAAAACTATAGAAGAAACTTATTAGGAATTTTAAAGCATGATTTTGGGCATCTCATTTCATCATTATGAAAATTATATCAAGCATATACAGTGGTGTGAAAAACTATTTGCCCCCCACCTGATTTCTTATTCTTTTGCATGTTTGTCACACAAAATTTCTCTGATCATCAAACACATTTAACTATTAGTCAAAGACAACACAAGTAAACACAAAATGCAGTTTTTAAATGAGGGGTTTTATTATTTCGGGAGAAAAAAAATCCGAACCTACAAGGCCCTGTGTGAAAAAGTAATTGCCCCCTGAACCTAATAACTGGTTGGGCCACCCTTAGCAGCAATAACTGCAATCAAGCGTTTGCGATAACTTGCAACAAGTCTTTTACAGTGCTCTGGAGGAATTTTGGCCCACTCATCTTTGCAGAATTGTTGTAATTCAGCTTTATTTTAGGGTTTTCTAGCATGAACCGCCATTTTAAGGTCATGCCACAACATCTCAATAGGATTCAGGTCAGGACTTTGACTAGGCCACTCCAAAGTCTTCATTTTGTTTTTCTTCAGCCATTCAGAGGTGGATTTGCTGGTGTGTTTTGGGTCATTGTCCTGCTGCAGCACCCAAGATCGTTTCAGCTTGAGTTGACGAACAGATGGCCGGACATTCTCCTTCAGGATTTTTTGGTAGACAGTAGAATTCATGGTTCCATCTATCACAGCAAGCCTTCCAGGTCCTGAAGCAGCAAAACAACCCCAGACCATCACACTACCACCACCATATTTTACTGTTGGTATGATGTTCTTTTTCTGAAATGCTGTGTTAATTTTACGCCAGATGTAACGGGACACGCACCTTCCAAAAAGTTCAACTTTTGTCTCGTCGGTCCACAAGGTATTTTCCCAAAAGTCTTGGCAATCATTGAGATGTTTTTTAGCAAAATTGAGACGAGCCTTAATGTTCTTTTGGCTTAAAAGTGGTTTGCGCCTTGGAAATCTGCCATGCAGGCCGTTTTTGCCCAGTCTCTTTCTTATGGTGGAGTCGTGAACACTGACCTTAATTGAGGCAAGTGAGGCCTGCAGTTCTTTAGATGTTGTCCTGGGGTCTTTTGTGGCCTCTCGGATGAGTCGTCTCTGCGCTCTTGGGGTAATTTTGGTCGGCCGGCCACTCTTGGGAAGGTTCACCACTGTTCCATGTTTTTGCCATTTGTGGATAATGGCTCTCACTGTGGTTCGCTGGAGTCCCAAAGCTTTAGAAATGGCTTTATAACCTTTACCAGACTGATAGATCTCAATTACTTTTGTTCTCATTTGTTCCTGAATTTCTTTGGATCTTGGCATGATGTCTAGCTTTTGAGGTGCTTTTGGTCTACTTCTCTGTGTCAGGTAGCTCCTATTTAAGTGATTTCTTGATTGAAACAGGTGTGGCAGTAATCAGGCCTGGGGGTGACTACAGAAATTGAACTCAGGTGTGATAAACCACAGTTAAGTTATTTTTTAACAAGGGGGGCAATCACTTTTTCACACAGGGCCATGTAGATTTGGAGTTTTTTTTCTCCCTTAATAACATAAAACTTCATTTAAAAACTGCATTTTGTGTTCAATTATGTTATCTTTGACTAATAGTTAACGGTTTTTGATGAGCAGAAACATTTAAGTGTGACAAACATGCAAAAGAATAAGAAATCAGGAAGGGGGCAAATAGTTTTTCACACCACTGTATACACACATTCATTATGAAAGATCTGTTGTAAAACTAAATAAAATTCATGTTTGCTTCAGCATTGGAAAAAATGTTGTTTAACTAATTACTAATTAATTAACCAACTAATTAAGGCTAACTAATTATACACAATTCTTCATTGGACGTGGTCTGGCTTTTAGATAAAGTCCTTCCATGCGCCATCTGGCGGATATTCAGTCACATTTATTTAAATTCCCGAATGTTGCTTGCGGCAAGTTGCGGCACGCCGCGCACCAAATTGAGGCATCTCGTGGGAAAACACGAGCATTCTTAATGGATGTACAGAGGGGATGCAGGTTGATTTGCCGTATTTAAAAAAATATATATTTCTTCACAGCATTTTTGTATAAACATAAGAAATATGCTTCCAATCCAGCTTAATCAAGCTGCTGCTTTATATAGCCCACAAACTGCCTGTTGTCCACAGGACAGCATAGCTTTGCTCTGAAACTCCTATTTCTGTTTGTAGCTTTCTTGGGAAGCAGTTTCTAAAGTAGTTATATACTGCAGTTCTGTGATGCTTGGATAACAGTGAGAATGGACAAATATGCCTTCATGTTTGAATGCCAAGAACTTTCAGGATTGTTTTTTTCCTCTCTGACCTTTGAACAGTTGTTTTGAGAATGGTGTGGTGGAAATTCTGAAACCAATATAAAGACAAGTAATCCATACACTGGGTAAGAGCAAAGTAACAAAGGTTTTATTTTAAACTTCTGCAGAAGGACCAGTCTCATACAGCAAACAGTTGCAGCATAGAGAAAGGTGATCTCTTTCTCTAGCTGACCTATTTTATACACAAACATCTCTGTTAACATAATCAACGCCCCGTACGTGAAGTTCCTACATTCAAACTCATGACTCTTTATCTGCCCCAGACTAGATGTCCATACCTTATCATTTATTCAGGGACAACTACAATCAGGTTGTTTCTATTCTGTTCTCGGCCTTGTGTCTCTAAGCTTCGACAACTAAGTTCAGACTTCTAAGGCCTACGTTACACACTTACTACAAGAATCAAATAGAATTAATACATATAATTAAAATATGATTTTTCCATTACAATTTCCCCCTTTTGTCATTCTATGACAACCTAAATATTTTAATTCTACAATTCAAAACAATACTAATAAGCTATGCATTAGGTAAATTTCATCAGATATTCTCTCTCCCACCTGGGTTTTTAACAACATCATCACTAGCACTCTAATGCACACAGAGGACACTACAGCTGTCTTTATGGGGCCAGACCCCCAACACAAAAGCATAAAAAATTTTTTTGCAACCTACTTAAATATACATGCTTGACATTTCTCTAAAGATTTACATTGTCTTCTTCCATATCATGATCTAAACATTCAAAATGATAGTCACCGGAATTTTGAACTCTGTCAGAAGTTGGGTCGTCCCAGTCCGTTTTCCGTTCTATGTTGTCAGTCTGTCTTAACATTTAATAATTTACTGTGTTCAGAACTAGTCCCTGTATACATCTGCAAATACAGGGTGTTATACAGAGGCCTAACAAGATTATAATCCCAATTGGTAGAACACTATAAACCAGCCAATAACCCCAGCCTCCCCATAATTGCGTTAACCACGAGATCCAAGACTCTACTTGGGGAGGTGGTTGCAAAGCCTTCTTCATGCGGTTTATGATGTTGCTGATATTCTGATGATCATCATTGAAAGGCGTGAAAGGCCTTTACGGTGTCATTTTTTAGTATTAGTAACATGTATGCTAAACCATTTACCTTGTTTAGGGCTACAGCTGCTCCTCCGCCGAGGAAGAGTGACCAGCCTACATTTACTCCTGGGCTAGTCCATGGGTTTCCTAAAGTGTAACCATGAAATTTAATAGGGACATCTCTTTTTCTTCTATTCTCTGACATCCGTGGCCCCCACGGATTTTCTGTGTGTACTGACACACTAGGAGTTACATATGCAGAATTTGACAGTTTAGTGAAACAGAGTGGCAGATTCCTGAACTCTGTGGGCACTTCAGGACATGCAGCTGAAAAGAGCCTCATAAAGACAAGCGTGTGGCTTTTTCCAGGTGTACATGATAAATTTAGATTTTTTTGCTCTTATTGCTGCCCAGTAAAACTATTGGGGTGAAGATTTCATATGTAAATTAGGTATAAACCTCTTGAGACTAAACCAGTATTGAGCCTGAGGATTTCACTCTTGTGAAATGTGATCCGTTGCCCCTGTTGTATGTGTATGAATGGAAGCTCTGCACTTCAACTGTGAGTTCAGTAAATGCTACGGTGATAGACAAATATATACCAGTAAACACATTATGATATTAGATATGTGTCACGTATCTCATTTTTTTAAAGATAAGCTTAGATGTGTAGTTAATGTAGAGATAAGCAGTGTGCACATGAGAAAATGTAGCACAGTAAAGTGTCACAGTAATGTCGCTTAATCACAGTAGGGACACCCCTAATGTGTTATTGGATAAAAGTAATAAGGATGAGGGAGAAAAAATAAAATAAATAAATTATTGGGCCTTTGAGTGACATGTGGTATGAATGAGAGTGATTGAGAATGAACCTCTTATCTGACATTACATTACAGTCACAGAGAAACAAATGCTGATGCAATGCTGAAAAATAATGTGTTAAAGTATAAAAGAACTGTATATATTACAGTACCTACAGTCACAAGACCTGGCCAGGCAGAAAAAATTAAGTTATCAGCATGCGGAGCTTTTTCTTTTCTTTTTTAAAAAGAATTTATGTTTATAATTACTCACTAAAATGTATGGGCTAATGGCAAGCACGATGTAGGTTTAATTAAGGGAAGTGAACTGGCGGTGATCACCCCAAAGTAAAATTTAGGCCCTACAAACTTCATACTGTATCTACCCGAGTCTTTAACTGAAATAATGCCAGTGTTTAATTCTTTATTTTAAAGCTGTTGTCATGGTAAACATCAGCAACTTCTTATTGTCCAGCAGAACAAGGTCATAAAGCAAACCATATAAAAGCTACAATTCGCACATAAGTCATATCTTAGGTCAAATTGTTTTGGGACAAGATAAAACTTTGGATCCAAGTACAGTAGTAGTCCAAAATATTCTAAAACAAATAAGAAAATTGACGCTAAAGTAGAAATGTAAAAAGTAAAAGTGTTTTATTGCAGAAAAGTTAATTTGATTTATACAATCCTCGAGGCCCCAGTGAGCTACACACTCATGGGAAGGGTCTACTGGCCCACAGTGCACTTAGTTGAACTCCGGAAGCAAGAACAATCTTTAATTGAATCAAATTTGGCAGTATAAACTACTTTAATATTGGACATTTCAAATTCTAAAAGGCCTTTTACAAAAACTGTTGATGAAAAGAATTGTTGCATGATTTCAGACTGGCTGCAGAAAAAAAAAAAAAAAAAGATAGATAGAGAGAGAAACAATGAGATCTTTATCTCACTTCTCAGCCAAATCAGATCCTGTAGCAGCAGCATCACCCATGTGTTTATGTCCAGTACCAGAAGCTGAGAAGGCAGGTATAGAATAAAGATGTATAGTGGGCTACAGTAATTTGACATTTCTAGTTCATGAAGTTTCAGTATCTTTTATACAGAGAAGAATCACACTTATTTGCAACAGAGTGGTTAAAGTACAATACTAAATTATAAATATCAATGTGGAAAGATGTATAGTTCTAAACCTCTAACTCTTTTCTTTCACTGTTAAACAACTTTGTTCCACTAGGATTGATCCACAGTAAGCGCCACTACAGAATCCGGATATAAAATGAACGTGGATGGAACAATATTTTGTGATAGAGAAATAGGTGTTAACAGGAGTTTGTCATAGTTATAGCACATGAAATTTAAATAGTGTAAATGTAATGCTCAAACTAACAAATTATATTCTATTTCAGAAAAGCAGATGCAGCAGCGAAGGCCGTGGCCAAACTTCCCCTTTCCTATAACCATAACATGTGTGTGTGTGTCTAATGCTCTCACCCCCACAGCTAACCTTGAAGAGCTTCAGAGCTACAGTCACTCCAGGAGAGGAAACACTCTGGAGAAGAGCGGGATGTGTTTTGACAGAAGGGGTTTGGTACGACAACCAATCACAAGCCGTGTCTGCCTATAAAGCTATTTCCTTTCTATGCTAAGTTGACACACGTGTAAGGACCATGTGTCAAAAGGGGGAATAAGCGATAGTATGTGCATTTGTGTTTCTAATAACATACTGTACTGTAGATAAAGGAATTAAGATGAAGCCAGAGCACACAAAAAGTAAAAGGACATTGTGAAGATGAAATGTTATGTTATTGTGCAAAACTCTTTGAGGATTTATTTTTAATACAGGCCCACTGACAGTGCTCCTAACACCACAAAAAGAAGTCAAAGTAGTGGAAACAGAGATGAGGGTACACGCCAGCTACCCCAAACATGTTCCAGAACCGAAGAGAAAACAACACAGAGGTCAACAAGGGTGAGCAGTGACGTGCTAGTAACCTCTCCTGTGAACCCCAACAGACCCTCACCTGCACGCAAAGTGCATGGGTCAGAAGAACCAACTAGAGTGGACAGAAACAACGCAGAACCACAACTCTCCACTCAAATTCATCACAACAATAAGTACACTACATTTGAGGACAACACATGAAGAAATTGTAAGGTGTCAAAGTAGCAGTAGCACGGAGTAACATTGGTGACATAAAAGTAATTAGAGTTAAAAGTAAGTGTTGTAACTACTGACAGGACAGAAGACTGTTTTAGAGGACGGAGAATATTAGTGACTGAGATTATTCACACTACAGACATTGAATTTTTATATATATATTTTTTTTTTGACTCACCCTCTCCTTCGGGTCTGCTCCCCACGCCCCCGGCCTTTTTCTGTCAATTTCCACCCTGATCCTCACCTCTCCTAATCCATTCCTCTCCTCTGCTCCTTCTCGGACAGTCTCTAATCCAATGGTCTTCACTTCCGCATGCATAACAGCCATTTGTTCTCCCACGTCCACGTCCACGGCCTCCTCGTCCTCTTCCACGTCTCCTGTACTGTACATCCACAGTTTGTCTTACCATCTGCAACACTGCCAGCTATGCTTTGTGACTCTGGTCTTCTCTCTTCCTGTTGCGCTTATCTTGTTCTTGTGATACCAGCTTTTCCGCGTGTATTGCATGTTGTTCAATGAGACTAAGTTTTCCAGTGTCCCATCCAACGCATGTGTTTTTCACCTTCTGAGCGATGTCCTCCTGTAATCCATTTATGAAACTGTTCCTCAAATGTGCTTCATACGGTGAAATTGCTGCCACAGAAATGTCTGCAGGCCTCTCCAATCCGCTGTTTGCATCATGTACCTCAGTGAGACGGGTGAGATAGTGTGACACGCTCTCTCCTGGTTGCTGTTTGCACATTGATATTTTAGTCATATCCATTTTTGCTGGGAACGCTTCTTTACACGCTGCTGTAAGGGACACCACAGAACCGTTAAATGCTTGGTTTTCTTCATGATCAGCCTGAGCTCGCCGTGCGAAAAACATTGTCCGTTGGCCAGAAATACTTAATCTTTGCAAAGTCCGCACCTAGTTTTCTCCCCAAAAGTCGTCGCATTTCATAAGATGTCGGGCGAAACTCTGAGCAAAATCTGCTCATTTCATCACCGAATTTCTGTCCTCCCCCCTCTCTCGGGTCTGGGAGTTGTCTATGTGCATTTTCGATGTCCTTTATTGTCCATGGTCGGTGAACAAGCATCGCTGTGCCATCCGCCCCTGCTACTTCCATCATTGTAGCAGTGATTACTTGATGAACACTTCCTGTAGCTCCTAAAAGTTCCTCTCTCTCTCGTTCTCGCTGTCATCAGGTGGTGGTTGTCGATCAGCCTTTTCTCTTTTCAGCTGAGCCTTGGTTCGAGTATGTGACGAAATTGGAGACAGAGCCGTGCTTGCTGTGCTGGCTGTGCTTGCTGTGCTGGCTGTGCTGGGGCCTGGGGCCTGCCGAGAAGTCTCTTGTCCATGTTGTCTTACTGGATCTGCTGAAGGGGCTATCTGTCTAATAGCTGGGGGTCGCGGGGGGCAGCCGTCCAGGTCGGGATCTGAAACAAACTTAACACACTGAAAAGGATCAATGTTTTGTGCTTGCATTTTAGGTTGTATGCGTTTTTCTCTTCTGTTTCTGCTTCTGCCTTCCACATATTAAATCCTACCCAATTAATGTTTACTTTGTTATTCTTTTTGTTATTGTAATTATCTATCTACACATGATTCACACATCCACAACTCAAAAGCAATCTCAGTAATTAATAATTCTACATTTCTCTTTTTTTTTTCTTTTGTTTTCCCTGGATTTCCACAGTTCTCAAACATTTCTCATAACATAATTTAGATGTTATCTTTACCAAGGAACGCCACAAGCGTAACAATCTTTTTTTTTTTTTTTGCTGTTACCCATGATTTTTACTTGTCAATTTACACGTGCCACTAACTCACAGTGAGCTCTCACAGTCCCCTTGACTGCTACCGGTGCAGCAGTTTGCACTCTGCCATAAAGTCCTCTTGACTTTACCGGTGCACTTTACACTCTACCTTAATTTACCTCAACAGTCCCCTTGACTGTTTTTCCCGTAAAGTCCTATTGACTTTTACGTGTGCACCTTGCAACCCTGCACTCTGACTTGCTTTTACCTCCGGAGGTCCTCACACCGAGCACGTCTGCTGCGGGGCCAAGTTTTTCGGAAACGAGGCGAAACCAGTACCCTATCTCTCTCTTTTGTGCGCCTTTGCACTCTTTTGGGTACTTTTCACGAATCCCAGACTCGTGTGATAGATCCAAGTTTAAATCTATCCCAGCCACTGTGAGAAAGTGCACTTAATACTCAATTACAACTTACTTTAACTTTAACAATTACAACTTACTTTAACAATTACAACTTAAAGACTTACAACTTAAAAAATTTCCTTACCACACTATTTTAGTTCTTTTAACTCACTCCGGTGTTGAGGTGACATGGTGAATCCCCGGTCCTCTCACGCTCGATTGCCAATTAAGCGTTTGAGATGAAGTGAAAAGCCTTCAAGGCGTCAGCGCTTACGCCTCCCCGGGATTCTCCAATGCCTTCCTCAAACACGGAGAACTGCCGACAACGCCAAGTTGTGGTGGAAATTCTGAAACCAATATAAAGACAAGTAATCCATACACTGGGTAAGAGCAAAGTAGCAAAGGTTTTATTTTAAACTTCTGCAGAAGGACCAGTCTCATACAGCAAACAGTTGCAGCATAGAGAAAGGTGATCTCTTTCTCTAGCTGACCTATTTTATACACAAACATCTCTGTTAACATAATCAACGCCCCGTACGTGAAGTTCCTACATTCAAACTCATGACTCTTTATCTGCCCCAGACTAGATGTCCATACCTTATCATTTATTCAGGGACAACTACAATCAGGTTGTTTCTATTCTGTTCTCGGCCTTGTGTCTCTAAGCTTCGACAACTAAGTTCAAACTTCTAAGGCCTACGTTACACACTTACTACAAGAATCAAATAGAATTAATACATATAATTAAAATATGATTTTTCCATTACAATGGTTAGACTACACCTCTTCTAAACAGTACAGTAGGGTGGGTATCAAGCCCAGGAAACATTTTCTCCAACTCTCCATTGCTCATGTAGTGAGCCTTTTCAGACAGTCAGACAGAAGACGATCCTTTGATCTAGGAGGATTTAAATATGAGAAACTTACCAACTTAAGCTTACCAACTTGGAGGACGCTGAGAGGAGAGGGCGCTGGCGCTCGCTGTTCGCTGCTTCTCCTGCTGCTGTTTTTATTTTTATACGGACTATTTTAGTAACCCGAAAGCTATATATATATATTTTTTTTTTGTTTAGTTTTTTACCTTTGTTTTTTGGCGTTTTTCAGCGGTGCTAAGACGTTGAGTGCTTCCTTGGATGTCCGCTTTGTGGTCTTGATACACAGGAGTTTTTGAGCCTGGTTTCGCTGCCTCTGCAGTTATTTTTGAGTCTGTATCTCGGCGTTTGGCGCGTGGCTAGCTTTGTTTTGCTAGTTTTCCGGCGACCGGCATGAAGCTAAAATACACCATCTCGCAGTTGTTAAGTCATAACAATTATTCCCTTCGAACGTGCATTTCAGCCATAAAAGAACTTCTTCGCCGACCGTGCTATGTCCATAGAAGTCCTCGGCGAAAGTTTGTTTACCATCAGCCTGGCTGTTCTGCTTCCTCCATTCCACCTGTATGGACCGCTGTCGCTCATCAAACACATCATCAGAGTGATGTTACTCCAGGTGTTTGTAGCATGGGAAACACCACGAGATTTCTGTAGGACAGCTTCGGAAATTTTCCGAGGATGCCACTCACCAAGCAGGACAGAAAATGCGGAGTGGATCTCACTGTATTACGGCCATTACAGAAATTTACTACACCAAAAATGTTCAAAAAAGAACTTTTTAATTCACAATCTCTCACAAATAAATCAGTCCTTATACAAGATCATATTATGGACAAAGACTTGGATTTTATGTGCATAATGTAAACATGGCATCAGCCAGAGGTTTTTTTAGCACTAAATGAAGCTTGCCCCCGTGGTTATAGCTACCTGGAGAAAGGCTTAGCTGTATTATACCAGCAACTGGATCTCTGTCCCCTCACTGTGCCTACACTGTCTTCATTTGAATGCCTTGCATTTAAGTGTAATGCACCTCTTCCCATGACAATGCTGCTTATTTATCGACCCCCTAAAACAAACTCAGTGTTTATCTCTGAGATGCATGATTTTCTTATATCCATCTGTACTACTTCTGCTAACATTATTATACGTGGTGACTTTAATGTTCATGTAGACACTCCCTCTGTGTTTTTACAACTACTGGACTGCCAATCTTCAACAGCATGTTGATGTTCCCACACATTTCAGAGGGCATATCTTGGATCTGGTTATTACAAACTCTGTACCCATTAGCAACCTTTTTGTGTATGATCTGGGGATGTCAAATATAGAACTGTCTGCTTCTCACGTTCAGCCCCCTGGTATACATGTGAGCTGCCGAAGATGAAGACAGCTTGGTGTGTTCTTGAGTGACGTCTACAGGCCTCAGGACTCACTGTTCATAAGCAAGTTTACAGAGAACATCAGAAGGCATATGCAAGAGCATTGAGAGCTGCAAGATCACAGTTTTATTCGAATATCATTAACAATAGCTCTGGAAATTCAAAGCAACTTTTCTCTACTATTAATTGCCTATTGAAACCACAATTTCAATCTCATCTGGAAGCTTCAGAGGAGAAATGCAATAACATCATTACTTTCTTCAAGAAAAAAGTGGATACCATCCGCTCGTCTCTATCGAGTTCCTCTGCACTACCTGTCCTGATGGATGACCCACAGCCAGGGAATTTGCAACCTTTCAGCTGTTTCTCTAAAGTTACACAGCAAGAGGTTGAGGTCATTGTCAGAAAGATGAAACCATCAAATTACGCTCTGGACCCTTTTCCTACAGTTTTGGTTAAATCCAACCAGTCCCCTGATTACCAGGATAATAAATCACACTCTCCAGACTGGATATGTTCTCGCTACATTGAAATCTGCTATCATCAGACCACTTTTTTAAAAATCCACCTTAGATCCAGACGTACTTGCAAACTACGTGCCCATTTCTAACCTCCTGTTCCTTTCAAAAGTGCTGGAAAAAGTAATTGCTGCACAGCTTCAGTCTCATCTAAAACAAAATAATTTGTTTGAGAAATTCCAGTCTGTGTTAGGTGACAGACAGTTCAGCTACTGTATAATAGTTGATGTTAGTTGATGTTAGAATGGAGTCCAGGTAGTTATTGGAGACTCAGATAGACTTGTAGAAAGTTCCAGTCCTGAACTATCGAATTGTCAAGTCCCCAGAGAAACAGTTGCCAACACCAGTCGAGGCCAGAACCGTCTTCTAAGTAGAGAGAATCATTCCCAGACACCAGACGCATCCCAAAAAGACACATGGGTCATCCATGTGACGAGATCTCCATCCAGAAGCGGGGCACCAGGATGGGTCAGATAGGTCTGGAGGGCAGAGGGAGTCTGAATCACTGGCAGCTCAGGAATGACATGTATACAGATGTCGCCTTTAAGACTGCGGGTGTTTTCCAGCGAGAGGCCGCAATTTAGCGCGCGGCGTGCCGCGATTTGCTGGAGGCAACATTCAGGAATTTAAAATAAATGTGTTGTGCTTCACTGAATATCCGCCAGATGGCGCATGGAAGGACTTTATCTAAAAGCCGGACCAAGTACAAATGAATTGTGTATAAGGTTAACCGTTAACCTAAAACAATATTGTTTCCAATGCTGTAGCAAACATGAATTTTATTTTGTTTTACAACAGATATTTCATGATGAACGTGTGTATATGTGCTTCATGTTATATTCATAATGATGAAATGAGACGCCCAAATTCGTGCTTTAAAGTTTCTTATATAGTTTTTGTAATGTCTTAACAGGTACAAAATAATGAAAGACATGGCCATGCCGTGGTTTAAATGGTCTTGAAATTAATTTAATTTCCTGATAGTAGGCTATCTGATAGTGTTAACTATGCGAATGTCCTGATTCGTGAATATGCCAACATGTCTTTTTTAAAACGTAAAAATGAGTCAACATCATCAGAAGACATGAATTAACAATGTGTATGTGTTTGTATGTGCATACAGTATATTATATAAGTATGTGTTTGTGTGCGTGTCTCATATGTAACATTCATATAAAATGCAATTCATGATAAGTGTATGTTGTTAAAATATTTGTGGATATGTATGTAACGACGCGGCTCGCGCGAGGGGCGGAGCCGTGCATAAGCTGTTCAGAACAGGCCGGGTCGTGATACCGGACACTCCGTGTGATCATTCGGTCGCACCAGTAAAAGGTGTCAGTGCCAAAGACAAAGCGCGCTGGAGAAGACACAAGCAAAGCCCAAGCCTCTGTCTGTCTAAGACCCCGGAGAGAGAGTAAAGGAGAGCAACACGAATCAGCGCTCTCAGGTTAAATTGCACAAAGCACAAACTCTACTCTCTCTCTTCCTATGAATCCTCAGTAAAGCCATAAGTCCCGAGAGCATCTTTAGTTTTTTGTTTTAGTTTCCAGAATCCCATCCGTTCTCGCATAGACGACGCAGCTCTGATTATTTTGTGTTTTCAGTTTTCTTTTGAAAAAAGATTCATTACACTATCATTTCATTACATCTGATAGTGTTAACTATGTGTCGCCATCATCAGAAGACATGAATGAACAATATATATATATATATATATAATGTGTGTGTGTGTGTGTGTGTGTGTGTGCAGGGCCGTGCAGAGACGTTTAAAGGGGCGGGTGCTCAAAGTTAAAAAAAGATAGAACATGCTGAATAACAACAACTCACATTCATAACGAATCTAATATGGAATTGCATCATACTGTATGACTGTCATCAGGTCGGGACAATGCAAAGCAAACGTAGCCTATGTTTTACCTGATGGCGTACAATGTTGCTGTTGATTATTATATTATTAGTAATAATTTTTAAGAATCTATACACATAAAACACACAAACATGCAGTGCTTATTAAATGTTTAAATATGTATATTAAAGATACAATAATTTTACTGCTGTAAAATCAGCATTTTATCTAATTTGAAATATAAACCTAATATTATCTGTTACTTAATATATTTTCTTTAAAAACAGTGTTTTTTTTATATCATAAATATAATAATCCATAATTATGTGGATATCCATATTAGATGGCTTTTAGTGAAATAAAACTGTAACTTACTTTGAAACTTCACATGTTCCCTAAAACGGTGGACACAGAGCTACAGACCCCCCTGTAACCTCCTTACCCAGTTAGCTAGCAATTAATGACCACCACTACTTGTGCAGTTCATAAAAGGACAGGTAATGTTTGTTGCGCTGTTGCACAAACAGCACGCTCATTTATTTCAATTCATTTGTTGTTATAGACTATAGTGTGCGCTGTACACCCTATTTACTGTTTTGCTACAGTCTGCACCTTCCAGTTAATTTGCCTGCTTCTCCTCCAGCTCCGCACCGCCCAGCCTGCAGAAAATGCGCGTGCACTTTGCGTGCTCGTACCCGGCTCGTAACGAGCATTGGTTAATGGCAGGCATGTGACTGATGCAAGCCAGATCCTTTTATTTAGCAAAATTGAGATTAATAGTTACATTTTATTGTTGAGGGGCAAAGACCCTCCATACGCACATACACAGAAAAAAGGGCACTTGAGGCATCCTGGAGGAAAGGGGCGGGTGCTCAAGCACCCGCCGCCCTCCCCCCTCTGCACGTGCCTGTATATATGTGTGTGTGTGTGTGTGTGTGTCTTTACAGTATATACAACGTGAAAGCGCGCTCAGTTACAGCTCAGTCCCTCTTCTCACCTTTGATACTGTAGGTGAGAAGTTATCAAACCGGTTTCGGATGGGGGAATTGGCACAATTCAGGGGTTTAAAACTATTTAACAAGACCGAGACGTCTCTGCCTAAAATGTATTTCTCCAGCAAAACATAGAATAAATAGAAATAAAATTTTTAATATTAATAATATTGATCTTAGCTGAATGGTCTAATTCTCAAAACCGTTTAAGAAAGACTTAACACACTATAACTAGAATATTTACAAAACTGCAGAAAATGTTTACAAAACTTTCAGACAACTGAAAGGTTGTCTTATGAATAATAAAAAACAACTCATAACTCAAAAAGATCATATGTTTTAATATATATTTTTTTAGATCATAAATAGACATGAATTAACTATATACAGTGGTGTGAAAAACTATTTGCCCCCTTGCTGATTTCTTATTCTTTTGCATGTTTGTCACACATAAATGTTTCTGATCATCAAAAACCGTTAACTATTAGTCAAAGATAACATAATTGAACACAAAATGCAGTTTTTAAATGAAGGTTTACGTTATTTAGGGAGAAAAAAAACTCCAAATCTACATGGCCCTGTGTGAAAAAGTGATTGCTCCCCTTGTTAAAAAATAACTTAACTGTGGTTTATCACACCTGAGTTCAATTTCTGTAGTCACTCCCAGGCCTGATTACTGCCACACCTGTTTCAATCAAGAAATCACTTAAATAGGAGCTACCTGACACAGAGAAGTAGACCAAAAGCACCTCAAAAGCTAGACATCATGCCAAGATCCAAAGAAATTCAGGAACAAATGAGAACAAAAGTAATTGAGATCTATCAGTCTGGTAAAGGTTATAAAGCCATTTCTAAAGCTTTGGGACTCCAGCGAACCACAGTGAGAGCCATTATCCACAAATGGCAAAAACATGGAACAGTGGTGAACCTTCCCAGGAGTGGCCGGCCGACCAAAATTACCCCAAGAGCGCCGAGACAACTCATCCGAGAGGCCACAAAAGACCCCAGGACAACATCTAAAGAACTGCAGGCCTCACTTGCCTCAATTAAGGTCAGTGTTCACGACTCCACCATAAGAAAGAGACTGGGCAAAAACAGCCTGCATGGCAGATTTCCAAGGCGCAAACCACTTTTAAGCAAAAAGGACATTAAGGCTCGTCTTAACTTTGCTAAAAAACATCTCAATGATTGCCAAGACTTTTGGGAAAATACCTTGTGGACCGACGAGACAAAAGTTGAACGTTTTGGAAGGTGCGTGTCCCGTTACATCTGGCGTAAAAGTAACACAGCATTTCAGAAAAAGAACATCATACCAACAGTAAAATATGGTGGTGGTAGTGTGATGGTCTGGGGTTGTTTTGCTGCTTCAGGACCTGGAAGGCTTGCTGTGATAGATGGAACCATGAATTCTACTGTCTACCAAAAAATCCTGAAGGAGAATGTCCGGCCATCTGTTCGTCAACTCAAGCTGAAGCGATCTTGGGTGCTGCAGCAGGACAATGACCCAAAACACACCAGCAAATCCACCTCTGAATGGCTGAAGAAAAACAAAATGAAGACTTTGGAGTGGCCTAGTCAAAGTCCTGACCTGAATCCTATTGAGATGTTGTGGCATGACCTTAAAAAGGCGGTTCATGCTAGAAAACCCTCAAATAAAGCTGAATTACAACAATTCTGCAAAGATGAGTGGGCCAAAATTCCTCCAGAGCACTGTAAAAGACTCGTTGCAAGTTATCGCAAACGCTTGATTGCAGTTATTGCTGCTAAGGGTGGCCCAACCAGTTATTAGGTTCAGGGGGCAATTACTTTTTCACACAGGGCCATGTAGGTTTGGATTTTTTTTTCTCCCTAAATAACAAAACCCCTCATTTAAAAACTGCATTTTGTGTTTACTTGTGTTATCTTTGACTAATAGTTAAATGTGTTTGATGATCAGAAACATTTTGTGTGAGAAACATGCAAAAGAATAAGAAATCAGGAGGGGGGCAAATAGTTTTTCACACCACTGTATATGCTGGACACAAACAGCAAAAAACATGATGAAAGGCAATAAAGTGCTTAGGGCTTTTTTTTTTGCTGTTTGTGTCCAGCATTGAATAATTATTTCATCCATTATTTTACCACGGCTGGGAATAAGAGCTGGAATGTGATTGTGAATTTATATATATATATATATATATATATATATATATATATATATATATATAGAGAGAGAGAGAGAGAGAGAGAGAGAGAGAGAGGTGTTTTGCTGGCGAAAAACATTTTAGGTAGAGACGTCTACTCGGCCTTGTTAATTGTTTTTAAAAACCATTAAAAACGAATTCCCCCATCAGCGAGATCGTGAATGAAAGGTGAGAAGATGGATTACAGTTCTGGGGGTCTCCAAACTCAGATGGCTACGTGTCAGCCGATAACAGCTCCTTTGATCTGCTGGTTACAGCGGGGCGCCGACTGCAGATGAGCGTATAGTAGCCTGTATTCAATTCAATTCAATTCAATTCAATTCAATTTTATTTATATAGCGCTTTTAACAATGGTCATTGTCTCAAAGCAGCTTCACAAAAATTAAAGAAATTTAACAAAAAAAAAAAAAATTATATATTTTTTATATATATATATATATATATATATATATATATAGAATAATTATATATAAAGTAATAAATAAATAAATAAAATTATAATAGAAAATAAATAAATAAAAACAAATAATAATAATAATTATAGAAAAGAAAATAATTGGAAGTGTGGATGTGTGAGAAAAATGTGCAGATAATAATGAGACGAATGAACAGATAGAAATGATATAACATCTTGTGTGTTGTGCAGGTGAAAATTCAATATGACAGAAATTATTTAAATTGTAATGAAGACCAGTTCAGCATAGGGACGAGTCAGTAGGTGTAGAGGGCAGATGAGGTCTGGATCACTGGAAGCACAGGAGCAGCATGTGTAGCTCCAACCATCATAAAGCTGAATCCAGTTGGAGCTGGTCCTTCTCTGGATGCCTCAGGAACCTCGCAGGGTCAGCCTTTGTCTACTGAAGCTGGCAAAATCTCCCGATGCCTCGGGATGGGTAGAGAAATACAGAACAGATGGGGAGAATTAGCGTAGTTGCCATTCGGTATAGGTGTACTGGAGTATGAGTACTGGGATGAGTTATGTATATGCCAGATTAAAAAGATGCGTCTTGAGTCTACTTTTGAACTGAGAAACCGTGTCTGCTCCCCGAACACTGTCTGGAAGGCTATTCCAAAGCTTTGGAGCTAAATATGAAAAAGCCCTACCCCCTTTTGTAGATTTTGAAATTCTGGGAACTACCAGAAGTCCGGAGTTTTGTGATCTTAAGGCGCGTGGTGGATTGTAGCGTATCAGAAGACTGGTTAGGTATGTGGGAGCTAAACCATTTAAAGCCTTGTATGTAAGTAATACTATTTTGTAATTTATTCTAAACTGAACAGGTAGCCAGTGCAGGGATGATAATATTGGGGTTATATGATCATATTTTCTGGATCTAGTGAGAACCCTGGCAGCTGCATTTTGGATTAACTGAAGCTTGTTTATTGAGGATGCAGGACAACCACCTAGTAATGCATTACAATAGTCCAGTCTGGAGGTCATGAATGCATGAACTAGTTTTTCTGCATCAGATACGGATAAGATGTTCCTAAGTTTAGCAATATTTCGAAGATGGAAAAAGGATGTTTTTGTGATATTTGAAATGTGATTTTCAAAAAACAAGTTACTGTCTAGTATTACTCCCAGATCTTTTACTGCTGAGCTGGTAATAACAGTACATCCTTCTAAGCGCAAGCTGAATTGTGAAAGCTGTTGTGTGCTGGTTTTTGGGCCAATAAGTAATATCTCTGTCTTATCTGAATTTAATAAAAGAAAGTTATTGGTCATCCAATCTTTTATGTCCTGGACACACTCAGTTAATCTAGACAACTTAGGTATTTCGTCTGGTTTAGTTGAGATATATAATTGGGTATCATCAGCATAACAATGGAAACTAATCCCATGTCTTCTAATGATGTTACCCAAGGGAAGCATGTATATTGAGAAAAACAGAGGTCCTAAAACTGACCCTTGTGGGACCCCATATTTCACTGGCATTATACCAGACAGTTCTCCATTTAGATCTACAAAATGGTAGCGATCAGACAGGTAAGATCTAAACCATTTTAGTGCCTGTCCCTGAATACCTATATAATTTTGTAAGCGATCTATGAGAATATTATGATCTATAGTGTCGAATGCAGGACTAGCAATGAGATGCAGCCTTGGTCTGAAGCTAAAAACAAGTCATTTGTAATCTTAACTAGTGCAGTTTCTGTGCTATGATGGGGCCTGAAACCTGACTGAAATTCTTCAAGGATGTTGTTATCCTGCAAGAATGTGCAAATTTGAGCTGATACTACTTTTTCTAGTATTTTTGATATGAACGGGAGGTTTGAGATCGGTCTGTAATTTTTTATTTCATTCGCGTCCAAATTAGATTTTTTAAGAAGCGGCTTAATAACTGCTAACTTGAAAGGTTTAGGGACGTGACCTAGATGTAATGAAGAATTAATAATGTTTAGGAGTGGCTCTCCAACCGTAAGCATCACTTCTTTTAAAAATCTGGTTGGGATTGGGTCTAACGTGCACGTTGTTGATTTAGCCGAGGTGATGAGTTTATACAGCTCTTCCTGTCCTATACCTGTAAAGCAGTGAAAATCTAAATGTGAAGCTAGCCTGTACAAGCGAAGCTCTTCCCCAGAAAATTATGTGAATGTCTGCAACAATCACTAACCATTAAACCATTTTTGTAATTAAAAACGAATATATAAATTATATTTTCTTTACACATAATATTTTCATTATATAAACACGGGTATCGCTAGGCCATTTTTAGGGGGGCTTTAGCCCATCGTCCCCTTTATGTTTATTTAAACTATTTTTCATATTTTTTATGTCTGCCAGTTTCCAACAAAAAGCAGCAGTATTGTCAAAGAATTAACAGATAAATATTTAATATTATTGGCACCGACACAGTTTATTCCATTGTCCAGCCTCATAGGTGTGTTGTTTATATTGCTAATCAATGTAAGTTTAAAGTTATATGCTGTTTTCTGGTTACATTTTTCTGATTGTACCTGTACATAGAAAAAAGTTTATACGGTAAACACACACACACACACACACACACACTAATCCCATGTCTTCTAATGATGTTACCCAAGGGAAGCATGTATATACACACATACACACACACACACATACATACATACATACATACATACATACATACACATATATATATATATCTTAAATCATCGTGTTCACCCATGCACTGAAGAAAAGAACTTGTAAGATTTACTTGATAAAATCCACTTAACAATTTGCACACATAGATCTGAAGTAAATTTTATTGCTCCAATATTAAGTAAAACTCACCCGTAATTGTCAGGTAAAATCTACTTAATTAAATTAACAAAATCAAAGAAATCAAGTAAAAGTTACATAATTATATTTAATGCACAAATTTGATTTATTTAAAATAATCAAGTAAAGGTAATTAATTCCCAGATAGCACACACACGTCGCAGAGATAATGCTCCCTAATGCATGTTACAATAACCAAATATGATAATAAATAAATAAACCACACTCTCAGCTAATAATAAAACAGATTCGTTTATTTTTTTAAATAAAAAATACACTTAATAACAAGCAAACATTTGATTAATTTATACAAAAAACGAGAAAACGAGATAACAGTAACTTACAAATGAGGTCTCAATTTGAAAAGATGTACAAAACATAAATCACAAATAAGTATTAATCATAGAAACAACATTAAACACCAACAGAAACGTTTTGTACTTTATGATTTTTTAAATATGACCGTTAGATACGTTCGTCAGGAAACTCCTGAAGTCAGATGCAGACACACTTTCAGTCACAAACTGCTGTGAAAAAATACAGAGATAGATATTCAATTAAAATTCATGATACTTAATTTAGCAAATGAACAATATTTATACTTTGTTCCTCTCGCTTCACAACTCATGAGAACAGACCGAAACCAGAACCGAACCGGAGATTAAGGAAAAAGTGAGAAGCAAGAATCATGTGTGGAAAGATTAAGCATGCAAGGTCACAGGATGACTCTACTTCTTTTTCTTGTCTGCAATGCGATTTAGACAAATTAGAGCTGCTGTCAATACTGTATGAACATATGTACAGGTTCTTTACAGTTGAAATTTAACTTGTAACTTATTAAAAAAATTGCCAGTGCTCTTTTACCATTTAATGCTTTAACACACATGACTCGGTTTGTTCAGAAATGGCATCTCACTGGCGACTTTGTCTGAACACGCCGTTTTCACAAAGGGTGGGGGTAAGAAACACACATCTCGGTTTATTAATCCGCGCGCTCGGTTCGTTATTATTTTATTTATTTATTTATTTATTTACCACAGGACCCCTGGGGGGCTCCGTAGGTTCCGGTTTTTACACGAAAACGGTGTTTTGTGAATATCCACACTATTAAAAACTGAAATATTGCTAATTGTACGTCCTGAGATTAAGATGAACATTAATTGGGAGTCATGAAAGCGAGAATCACATCCAAAACAGAAAGGTAAACTTACCTCGAACACGACAAACTCCAGCTCCAGCCACGCCGTGTAGTACCTCCGTGATGATTCCCAACCGACTGATCCACAGCGCGGGCACAGCGTCTCCAAACACGCATGGGCGGTTTATTTTGGACACGTTTTCGGCTTCAGTTAGACACACAATACTTCCGACTGAAACACGACTGCCCCCTACAGGTAATGAAGGGCATGTTCACAGCTTCCCGCACGCAGCCGCGCAAAACCGCGGCAAGTCACGGGATCCCTTTTCTCGAAACTTGCGTTTTTAATGGCGATATTTGTAGCTTGACAGAGAGAAAGGGTGAGACAGGGGGAGAGAGGAAAGAGAAATAGGGGGAGAAAGAGAAGAATAGGAGAGATGGCAGTTAGGTATGGTCAAAGTCACATAATGTATAATGTGAATGTTTATTTACTGTAGAGTGCAAGCAGAGACCCCGGCAGGACTAACTATGACAGCATAACTAAAAGGGAGAGCCAGAAGGAAACACAAACATGAGGACTCCCTGAGGTGTAAAGCAAACAATACCTCACCGTCAACAAACCTGAGTGGTCAAATGAGAGTGAGGAAGACAGCATCTAAACATACCAGTTCACCATAATACTCTACGTCCGTGAGTCCCCCAGATCTGCTCCTTTACCTAAGGCAAATCTATTTATAAAAATGCTTGGCTAAATAAATAGGTTTTTAGTCTTGACTTAAACACTGAGACTGTGTCTGAGTCCCGAACACTATTTGGAAGACTATTCCATAATTTTGGGGCTTCGTAAGAAAAAGCTCTGCCCCCAGCTGTAGTTTTCATAATACGAGGTACTGACAAGCAGTCTGCATCCTTTGATCGAAGTAGGCGTGGCGGATCGTAAGACACTAGTAGTTCGCTTAGATACTGCGGCACGAGACCATTTAATGGTTTATATGTCAAGAGTTGTATTTTAAAATCAATGCGAAATTTCACAGGGAGCCAATGCAGGGAAGATAAGATAGGGGTGATGTGCTCATATCTTCTGGTTCTAGTGAGGACTCTCGCTGCTGCATTCTGGACTAGCTGAAGCTTGTTTATGCACCTAGCTGAACAACCAGACAGTAAGGCATTACAATAGTCCAACCTAGAGGTGATAAAAGCATGAACTAGTTTTTCTGCATCGTTTAGCATCGTTTAATATATTTCTTACCTTGGTAATATTTCTGAGGTGAAAGAATGCTATCCTGGAAATATTATCTACATGAGCTTCAAATGAAAGGCTGGAATCTATAATCACGCCGAGGTCTTTTACTGTACCAGGGGTAGCTCAGTGGTTAAGGCATTGGACTACGGTCCAGAAGATCCCAGGTTCAAACCCCACAACCACCAAGTTGCCACTGTTGGGCCCTTGAGTAAGGCCCTTAACCCTCAACTGCTCAGATGTGTAAAGAGATAAAATGTCAGTTGCTCTGGATAAGAGCGTCTGCTAAATGCCTAAATGTAAATGTAAACAGAAAGGCCATCTAAAGTTACGGTGTGATCTAAGATTTTACTTCTAGCTGTATGCGGTCCTATGACTAGAACTTCTGTCTTATCCGGATTAAGCAGAAGGAAGTTAACTAGCATCCAATTTCTTATGTCCTGCACACATTGCTCAACTTTAGTAAGCTGGTTTTTCTCATCAGGTTTTGCTGAGACATATAACTGTGTGTCGTCAGCATAACAATGAAAACTAATATCATGCTTACAGATTATGTTACCCAGAGGAAGCATGTAAAGGGAAAAAAGCAGTGGGCCTAAAACTGAACCCTGCGGAACGCCAAACTCCACTGGAGAACATGCAGAATAATCACCATTTAAGTCTACATACTGATAACGATAGGTCAAATAGGATCTGAGCCAGGAGAAGGCTGTACCCTTAATTCCTTCTACATTTTCTAATCTGTGAAGAAGAATAGCATGATCAATGGTGTCAAAAGCTGCACTGAGGTCGAGTAATACAAGCATAGTTACACAACCCTGATCAGAGGCCAATAGGAGGTAATTTACTACATTAACGAGTGCTGTTTCTGTGCTGTGATGAGGCCTAAATCCTGACTGATACAGTTCATGTATGCTATTTCTATGTAGATATGAGCATAGCTGCTCCGCTACTATCTTTTCCAGAATCTTACAGATAAAGGGGAGGTTTGATATTGGCCTGTAATTGGACAGCTGACAGGGGTCAAGGTCAGGTTTCTTAATTATTGGTTTGATAACTGCTAATTTAAAAGATTTTGGAACATAACCAATGCTGAGTGAGGAATTAATTATTCTCAAGAGCGGATCTGTTATTACTGGTACTATCTGTTTAAGAAAATGTGTCGGTATAGGATCTAATATACAGGTTGATGAATTTGCAGAAGAGATTAGTGAAATTAGTTCATTCTCTTCAAGGGGAATAAAGTATTCTAGGTTCCGATCAGGATGCTCTCTTTCTATGCTATTTGAAATACTAACAATTTAGTTTGACGCCATTTATGCTCTCATTTCCGAGCGGTCTGTTTTAAAGTGCGCGTCTGATCGTTATACCAGGGAGCAAGTTTCTTATCTCTAATAATTTTTCTTTTAGCTGGAGCTACATTATCTAAGGTACAACGAAATGTCGACTCTAAATATTCAGTCGCCTGATCGAGTTCTGTGGAGTCAGACGGTGATCTAATCGAAGTTGGTAACTCTGGGAGATTACTGATAAAACTCTGTATGGTAGTTGATGTGAATGTACGTTTAATACGGTAGCGCGGTGCTGTGCGTACATTATCACTGTGACACACTTGAATTGAGATAAGATAGTGATCTGAGATCATTTCGGACAGTGGATTGTGAATAAATTTCTTATACTTAATCCGAAGAATATTATTAAATCTAAAGTGTGACCTGCTTTATGAGTGGGTCCTAGTACACACTGATTTACTCCTACTGAGTCCAGTATGGACATAAATGCTGTTCTCAGAGGGTCTACTGGATTCTCAAAATGAATATTAAAATCTCCAGCAATTAACACTTTGTCTACAGAAACGACTAGGTTTGAGAGGAAATCTGCAAATTCACTAAGAAATTCAGAATACGGCCCTGGAGTTCTGTAAATTATAATTAGTGGAATCGACTGAGCTGACTTAATATACTTATGTTACTATAAAGAATTTCAAATGAATTAAATTTGTGTCCATGTTTTTGTACGATAGACAGATTATCATTGTGAATAACTGCGACGCCTCCTCCTCTACCAGCTAACCGAGGCTGGTGTATGTAGCTGTATCCAGGAGGACTAGCTTCATTTAGAGATACATACTCGTCCTGTTTAACCCATGTTTCAGTTAAACAGAGTATATCAAACACCTGATCTGTGATAATTTCATTAACAATAACTGCTTTTGATGCGAGAGATCTAATATTTAACAGTCCTAGCTTCAGATCAGAGGTGCCGGCTGCACATTCGGTGTGATCCGAGTTTGTGGTCTTTATGTTAATTAAATTATTAAAACAGACTTTGAGTCTTTCTACATTTTTGCTTAAATCGGGGAACAGTCTCAATATGGTGAACCCTGAGTGACGACTCTATGCAGCTAGCAGACGGTTGGTTTAGCCTGTCTGTCTGCTCCCTGGCCTGGGCTCTGGATTGTCACCGATTAACTAGACCTCTACTGAGACTATGAGCTATACTACAGGAAATGAGAGCAGCACCTTCCCGAGTGGGATGGACACCGTCCCGCCCTAACAGGCCAGCTTTGCCCTCAAAGGTCTTCCAATTATCTATGAAGCCCACACTATTTTCGGAGCACCACCTGGACATCCAGCGGTTCAGCGACCATAACCTGCTGTAAGTTATGTCGCCACGTCTCATTGGGATGGGACCAGAGCATACTACTTCATCGGACATCGCCTTCGCTAATTTAAACACCTCTGTAAAATTATTATTGCTAACCTCTGAATGACGAAGGCGTATATCATTAGCTCCAGCATGTACCAGTATCTTGGAGAACTTGTGCTGTCCTAGAGCCCTAAGATTATCTGGTATGTCCGGTGCTCTGGCTCCCGGGATACCCCTAACCACTGCCGCTGGCGCCCCTAAAGGTCTAGCTAATGTCACGTGCTTAAGTATAGAGTCTCCTATAACCAGAGCTCTTTCAGGTTTCTCAGTGGGTGCATCACTGAGGATAGCAAACCAGTTGGACACGTGAAGCACAGAGGAGGTGTGCTCCGGTGGGCTAGCCTTAGCATTAGCTTTGGCTGAACGAGTATGCCGCCGAGTCATCATCCACTCGCCCCGCTGTGAGGGCTCTAATGAGTCGGGGGCTGATTATCTCCACCTGCGGCACCCAGACTGTCCGCTACGGGAATAACGCTGCTCTCGCACTCTCTAACCCTCTCTAAAGTCTGGATGCACTCCTCTAACGCTGATATCTTCTCCGTCAGAGTGCTCACTAACACACCTATCACAAATAAAATTATCACTAATGACGGAGAAAGAATGTCTAAACATCCTGCACTCTACACACTGAACGAGCTGAATGGTAGACATTATAACATACTTGAGTCGGAGTTTGAGTTGTTTGGAGCTGAATTCCATTTGTTGTTCTTAGACGAGGAAACTTGCGCGTTCTCCAAAAATCGCAGACAGAAAGGCGAAGCCGAATAGTATCTTGTAGACTTGTCTTTGGCCTTTGATACTGTTGATCACAACATTCTGCTTCACAGATTACGTCACATTGTTGACTCTGTTTACAACTGGTTCTCATCTTATCTTACTGAAATAACAGGGCATGTTGCCCTGGGAGAGGCTAAATCCGCTATACACAATGTCACCTGTGGTGTTCCTCAGGGCTCTGTGCTCTGTCCCATTTTGTTTATATTGTATATGCTTCCCCTGGGCTGTATCATCAGCCAGCATGGTATTTTATTTCATTGCTATGCTGATGATACTCAGCTCTACCTCAGGATAAATTCAACCTCCTTGTCTACTCTGCCATCATCCACTTTGACCATCGTTTGGATGAGATAAAGTCATGGATGAAGCAAAAATTCCTGCAGCTGAACAGCTCTAAGACTGAAGCTATTTTAGTAGGCACCCCACACCAGGTTAGGACATCTAACATCACCAGTATTACCTTTTCTGGTCAGGATATCCCATTGTCAACATCCATTATAAACCTTGGGGTTAAAATGGACTCTCATTTGATGTATGAGGCTCATGTCAAACATCTATGTAAAACGTCTTATTTCCACCTCAGGAATATAGCAAAACTGCGTCCAGCACTCACGTTTGCTGATGCGGAAAAGTTTGCGTTTGTCTCCTCCAGGCTGGACTTCTGCAATGCACTTGCAGAAGGGGGACTATTTGAAAAACCCTTCAAAAGCTGCAGTACATTCAGAACAGTGCTGCTAGGATCCTGATAAGAGGGCGTAAATACGACCATATTACGCCCATTCTTAAATCTCTTCACTGGCTCCCTGTTTCATTTAGAATTGATTACAAAGTTGCCCTTTTTACCCACCAGTGTGTTTATGGGGATGCCCCTCCCTACCTTAAAGAACTTATTACCTCACATACGTCCACACGCAATCTCCGCTCTGCATCAGTACATCTTTTGAAAACTCCTAAGACTAAACTTCATACCATGGCAGATTGAGCTTTTTGCTCAGCTGCCCCCAGACTGTGGAATGCTCTCCCTGAGTATCTGAGGACACCACAGACTGTTGATGCTTTTAAATTTGGTCTTAAAACTTATCTTTTTAACAGGTCAAATTTCGGGTCAAATTAATTTTGTAGCACTTTGAGATTTGCTTCAAATATAAAATGTATTATTATTATTATTAACTTCCCTTAGATTAAAGAACCTATTTGGATGAGTAGTGAACACTTTTATCTAACAATAAAGTCCAGTTGCCCAGCTTAAGTCTCAGACTTTCTCCAGCTCCACATTCATTGAAATTGAGGATATTCATTGAAATATAAGACCAATTGAGGATGGGTACTGTTCATTAGCCACATGACATCTCTGAACGTTAGTGCAGCTCATTTAGAGCCAAATATGCTGCAAAATTCTAATTTTACTTGTCACATACACAGTACGATATGCAGTGAAATGCTTATATGGCCGCCAGTGACCTTAAAAAACAAAAGCTAAGAAATATAGATAAAAAATAAATATGAATAATGTAGCGCGGCCACATAAAGGGACATTTAAGCAATTTCCCTTTGGGATTAATAAAGTTCTTTGAATCTTTGAATCTTGAATTTTATATACAGGCAAATAATTGAAGAGCTAATGCTGCTCACCTGTAGTCTGTGATGTGCCCTAGCGGTTTTATATTCTCCCCTATGACAGTGTTGGTCACCGGGCACGCTCCCACACGCATGCGCGATCGCGACGCGAGGGAACCCGGATGCAACTGATCACGTGTGCCGGCATAAAGCCGGAACCTGCGAGGTAGCCGGCACGGAGAGATTACCCCAGCGCGCTGTTTGTTTAGAGAGAGAGAGAGTTAGTTTGTTGCTTCCACACGGATGATCATTGGTTGGATTTATCTCATTGGACACTCACTTTTCACCTCTCATTCCGTTACTCGAGCCCCCGGAGTTGTCATCTTTCCTGGTGAGGTCGAGATTAATCTCTCCAATTCATATTTTCATATCCGCAATACAATACACTCTGGACTTCCACTCATACACACACACCCCTGCATACACCATACACTTTGTTTATTTCTGTATATATTGGTTTCGGTGCACCGTGTTTGTTTGGTTATTGGTTTGTTTTGTATAATACACTTTGGTTTATTTCACTATTTGCTCTTGTGTTGCGTCTATTATTGTCCCGCCGCGGTTGCGCAATACCGGAAGTGGTGTTTTCCAGCTCATACCTAGATTCCCGAATCCGTATTTGTGTAACAAAAGGTTTTATAATAATCCAAGCGTTACAATAAAGAGAAATAGAAAATAAATTTAACTAGGATAAAAATATACTGTACAAATAAGGACATTCTGTGGAACAGTTTGGGCAGTATGCAAATTGTAGTGGGTCCAGTGTGTCAGGTAGTGAAGAAATGAAGAAGTCTGACCAGCCATTCAAAGCACTTCATCACTACTGAGGTGAGGGCTACAGGGCGATAGTCATTGAGAGAAGCAGGATGAGGTTTCTTCGGGTCGGGAACAATGATGAACTCTTTGAAGCATGTGGGGATTACTGACTGAGATAAAGAGAGGTTGAATATCAGGGAGTGCAGAATTATTAGGAAAATGAGTATTTTGTCCACATCATCCTCTTTATGCATGTTGTCTTACTCCAAGCTGTATAGGCTCGAAAGCCTACTACCAATTAAGCATATTAGGTGATGTGCATCTCTGTAATGAGAAGGGGTGTGGTCTAATGACATCAACACCCTATATCAGGTGTGCATAATTATTAGGCAACTTCCTTTCCTTTGGCAAAATGGGTCAAAAGAAGGACTTGACAGGCTCAGAAAAGTCAAAAATAGTGAGATATCTTGCAGAGGGATGCAGCACTCTTAAAATTGCAAAGCTTCTGAAGCGTGATCATCGAACAATCAAGCGTTTCATTCAAAATAGTCAACAGGGTCGCAAGAAGCGTGTGGAAAAACCAAGGCACAAAATAACTGCCCATGAACTGAGAAAAGTCAAGCGTGCAGCTGCCAAGATGCCACTTGCCACCAGTTTGGCCATATTTCAGAGCTGCAACATCACTGGAGTGCCAAAAGCACAAGGTGTGCAATACTCAGAGACATGGCCAAGGTAAGAAAGGCTGAAAGACGAGCACCACTGAACAAGACACACAAGCTGAAACGTCAAGACTGGGCCAAGAAATATCTCAAGACTGATTTTTCTAAGGTTTTATGGACTGATGAAATGAGAGTGAGTCTTGATGGGCCAGATGGATGGGGGCAGAGAAAAGGGCAGAGAGCTCCAGTCCGACTCAGACGCCAGCAAGGTGGAGGTGGAGTACTGGTTTGGGCTGGTATCATCAAAGATGAGCTTGTGGGGCCTTTTCGGGTTGAGGATGGAGTCAAGCTCAACTCCCAGTCCTACTGCCAGTTTCTGGAAGACACCTTCTTCAAGCAGTGGTACAGGAAGAAGTCTGCATCCTTCAAGAAAAACATGATTTTCATGCAGGACAATGCTTCATCATACGCGTCCAAGTACTCCACAGCGTGGCTGGCAAGAAAGGGTATAAAAGAAGAAATACTAATGACATGGCCTCCTTGTTCACCTGATCTGAACCCCATTGAGAACCTGTGGTCCATCATCAAATGTGAGATTTACAAGGAGGGAAAACAGTACACCTCTCTGAACAGTGTCTGGGAGGCTGTGGTTGCTGCCTCCCAGAATGTTGATGGTGAACAGATCAAAACACTGACAGAATCCATGGATGGCAGGCTTTTGAGTGTCTTTCCAAAGAAAGGTGGCTATATTGGTCACTGATTTGTTTTTGTTTTGTTTTTGAATGTCAGAAATGTATATTTGTGAATGTGGAGATGTTATATTGGTTTCACTGGTAAAAATAAATAATTGAAATGGGTATATATTTGTTTTTTGCTAAGTTGCCTAATAATTATGCACAGTAATCGTCACCTGCACCCACAGATATCCCCCTAAAATAGCTAAAACTAAAAACAAACTAAAAACTACTTCCAAAAATATTCAGCTTTGATATTAATGAGTTTTTTCGGTTCATTGAGAACATGGTTGTTGTTCAATAATAAAATTATTCCTCCCAAATACAACTTGCCTAATAATTCTGCACTCCCTGTATATGAACACAGGTGCTAGCTGGTCTGCGCCGGCTCTGAGGACTCGACCTGAGGTGCCCTCCGGTCCTGCTGCTTTACTCGTGTTCCTGAAGGCTCTCCTCACGTCATGCTCAGAGATGATGAACGCATTTCCGGTGCAAGCAGTGTCCATTAGCGCCGCTAGCATTAGCATCGCTTGTGTCTTTAGCTGCAGCCTCGAAGCGAGAATAGAAGGTGTTCAGCTCGTCTGCCAGAGTCACGTCCGCATTCGTCATACCGGATGTTGATGCTTTATAGTCCGTTATTGTTCTTAGTCCCGGACACATGCTCCTAGAGTCACTCTGTTGGAGTTGTGAATCTAGTTTCCTCCCATAGCGCTGCTTCGCCTCTTTCACCACTTTTCCGCACGTTGTAAGACATTGGCGAGCAGGATGCTAGGCAGAGGTGTGCGGTGTGTACAAATGAATTCAAGAGCAATAACCTTTAAGGTTTTTGCCCTAATGGGGGTCTCTCAATTCATCTCTTAAATAATTTTTCAAATTAGACTCAACATTTGTATTCTTATAAATGTTTTTCAGATCTCGGCCAAAATTTTAGCTGTAATCTCTATTCAGATTTTATAATAAATATAAATTTCATAATACTAGACCGTCGCCTTGCACCTCCAGGGTCCGGGTTCGATTCCCGGCCAGGCTCGATTCCCGTCTCTGTGTGCATGGAGTTTGCATGTTCTCCCCGTGCTTGGTGGGTTTCCTCCGGGTACTCCGGTTTCCTCCCACAGTCCAAAGACATGCAGATTAGGCTCATTGGCGTTCCCAAAATTGACCATACTGTGTGAATGAGTGTGTGTGTGTGTGTGTGTGTGTGTGTGTGCTCTGCGATGGATTGGCACACTGTCCAGGGTGTACCCTGCCTTGTGCCCCGAGTCTCCTGGGATGGGCTCCAGGGGTCTCATTTATCAAGCGTGCGTAAAAAAAGTTCTAAACTAGTGCATATACCAACAGCCGTAAGCACAAGAAAGTTGGGAGTTATCAAACGTGAGTACGCACAGCTGTACGAAATGACTGATGATGAATCGCACTCCTTCTAAATTGTGTGCGTGTGCATAGTAATTTAAATTTGCATACAGAAACGCCCTCAAATGACCTTATTTGGCAAACAACCTTCCTTATAAAAACCCAATGCCACCAGGGCACTATAGAACCGTTATCATGGATCCCGTGAAGAGAGGAAAGAAAAAAAAACTTCAAAGACAAAGAAATGGAAGTGCTTTTAAATGAGGTACAATGTTATAAGACAGTTTTGTTTGCTGCTTTTTCAGGCGGAATGTCAAAGATAAAAAAAGTCTTGGCATGGGGACAGGTTACTAATGCGGTAAATGCCATCTCACCTTTATGTAGAACTACTGCAGAGGTCAAGAAAAAGTGGTTTGATTTGAAAGTGTCCTCTAAAAAAAGAATTGCAGCCCACAGAAGAGACATCGGTGCCACGGGAGGAGGCCAGAGTCTTATTTCCCGATGGTGACACTGAAAGTGCAATCCCATCAACTGCAGGAGAGGCCGAGCCATCCGAAAATGGTTAGTAGGTTTTCAAATGTTTGTGTTGCGATATATTATTCATAGATAAATAACACACACATTGCAAATGATTTGGATTGTTCATTTAACATTTATTTTATAGATCTGCCAGTTTTGCCAGGTCCTGCTCCGCCTGCCACTTCAGCGCGTCCGATGCGTTTCGAGCCACGAGTCCAGGAGGAATTAGTGAGCGGCATTGCAAGCATAAAAGAGGAACTGCACCAAATCAATGTGGACTTGAGGAACATTAGTGATTCACTAAATGCATCATGCAAGTTCAATAAAAGCTCCAAGTGATCTCACCATTTTCTCACAATTACTCCTTATTGTGAAACACATTTAGAACCGTTCGATTATCCCTGCTCTTAGCTGCACGGCCACAACATTTGGCATCGGGTCGAAACCTTCTGCCATGTGGCAATCTTCTTGTATCGGCATCTCATCCAGTGGTATACCGTTTTTAATGGCAATATTATGCAGCACACTGCATGCTTTAACTATATAGAACACCTAAAGCAAATTGATATTGTATAATGAATCAAATAATTATGTATACAGTATATTATAAATATTGTAGTTATAAAATATAATTAAAACTTACTTTAAATATTTAAACATTCAAAACCTTGTTGGGTTTGTATTGCAATGTGCCTCCTCTGCCTGACAGACACAGCCATCGAGCCTTCAGCAAGCCTATTGCATGTTCTACTGTGCTTCTTGTGCGCTCATGTGCTCGGTTGTAATTCAGCTCCTTTTGGGATAGAAGGTTTACCACTGGGGTCATCAGCCAGGATTTAAGGGCATATCCTCGATCCCCTGCAATGATGTAGATTAAAATACAGTACATTATATGGTGTTGAGAAGTCATCTAATTTTACAATTATTTTTAAATCCTGATTAATCGTTACACACTTACCAATAAGCCAGCCTTCTCCAGCAGCGCTTTGCTGAAGACGAAGTCCCTATGAAGGAATCATGTGTACCTCCCGGGCTGTTCGCAACGACATTTAGCAGGTTCAAGTGTGCATCACAGATTACCTACACGATAGCCTTTTCTATTTACTGTACAAATGCATATTCATCAGCAGTAGGAGCTTTCAGGGCAACATGTGTGCAGTCAACTACCCCTATTACACTTGGAAATCCTGTGATGTTATAGAAGTCGGTCATAATTTTTGTCCTTTGCGCTGCGGTGTTTGGAAACGTAATGTATTGTGATGTAAGTGATATAATTGCATGTAAAACGTGTGGCATAATTCGGCTCACGGTGGGTTGAGAAATACCAGACTTGTCACCAATTTCCCTTTGAAATGTGCCTGTGGCTAAAAAGCCAATAGTAGAAAGAACCTGAGTGTGCACGGGGACTGCACTGGTGCACTTTGTCGGCCTCTAAAAAAAGGTTGCGAGAACTGCTGACACAAATCAAGCAAAATTGCCCTTGGCAAACGAAAACGACTAATGAGCCACTCATCACTCTCAGCGAGTAAGTCTGTGCGGTCCCTGAAAACGCGATCTCTGCGCAAAAGTGCTTGTTGCAAATCTTCAAGAAGCGCAAGGTCTGCCATTGTAAGCAATGTATTTCCAAAATTTTATGGATTAAAATGGATTTTATATTATTCACAGTTCCAGATAACTAAGAATCACCTGTTGTATTCAATTATTCAATGTATCAATTTATTAACACTGACATTTTAATGGTGAAGTTTAAGGGCACTGGGTTTATATGTGATTACAGTTCTCTACCACTAGGGGATTCTGCTTACGCACAGTCAGGAGTTCTTCTAAATGTGCGCACATTTTCACGCACACGTACAAATTAATGAATCGCATTCTATTAGTAGAATTGTGCGTACGCATGATGTACACATAAAACCGTGCGTACGCACGCTTGATAAATGAGACCCCAGGTCCCCGCGACCCTAAATACAGGATAATGCGGTATAGAAGATGAATGAATGAATGAATAATACTAGACAGACCTGTTTGTGTTTTTGGCTTTGTAGGCAATAATCGTTCATTGAAAATTAAATAATGAATTGAATTAAATGCTTGTTTAAAGCAGTCACATATGGCTGGATGTCAACATTTAAAATTTAATCATATTTGAAGTCAATTATGTGATAATTACTGTGAGCAGCAAGTATAGCAGATATTGTGAGCAATAAACTGGAGTTCAAACAGATGTTCAATTCAATGTTTGCCACGCGTTAGATTACTTGTTACATCAAAAAAGTAATCCATGTACGCGTTACATGCGTTAGAGTACTTGGATTACTTTTTTGACTCGCGGTGAGAAGCGGTGTTGGGCACTGTGAGTCGCTGCAAGGTCCGCGAAGACCGACGCGCGGAAAGATGGAAACGTAATCACAACTGTAAAACTCACGGTGAATCATGATGAACCGTACTTACGGCCACCACGCAAAACCATGTAGGTGAGACCGGGTTATTGTAGTTAACAGATTATGGGCCAAACTTCTATGAGTGATGATGGTAGAATAATTATAAAGGTCTTGACTAAAACAGCATGCATGAGGAATCTCAAAGGAGTTTTCATTTTCTGCAATGGAGAAGTACTCTAACTAGTTACTTATATCGGTAAGTAACGCTGAAATGTAACTTTTTTATTTTATTTTGTAAAATAACTGTAGGAGAACTACAGTGGGTAAAAATTTTATTTAGTCAGCCACCAATCGTGCAAGTTCTCCCACTTAAAAAGATGAGAGAGACCTATAATTTTCATCATAGGTGTACCTCAACTATGAGAGACAAAATAAGGGGAAAAAAATCCAGAAAATCACATTGTAGGATTTTTAAAGAATTAATTAGCAAATTATGATGGAGAATAAGGATTTGATCACGTACAAACAAGCAAGTTTTCTTGCTCTCACAGGCCTGTAACTTCTTCTTTAAGAGACTCCTCTGTCCTCCACTCATTACCTGTATTAATGGCATCTGTTATCAGTATAAAAGACACCTGTCCACAACCTCAAACAGTCACACTCCAAACTCCACTATGGCCAAGACCAAAGAGCTGTCAAAGGATTACATTGAATTGAATTCAGTTTTATTTGTATAGCGCTTTTAACAATTGACATTGTCTCAAAACAGCTTTACACAATCAAAAGAATGATTTAAGTTTGTATGGAATGTGAATGTGTATGAATCAAAATGGTCAGATAGTCCCTGGTGAGCAAGCCCGAGGGCGACAGTAGCAAGGAAAAACTCCCTGAGATGGTAATAGGAAGAAACCTTGAGAGGAACCAGACTCAACAGGGAACCCATCCTCATCTGGGTGAAATAGATAGCAGGAAATTATCTGCATTTATACAGTGTTAAGTGTTAGGTTCAGCTATAATAGTTGATGTTAATTGATGTTATAATAGTTGATGTAAAATGGAGTCCAGTAGTTATTGGAGACTCAGATAGACTTGTAGAAAGTTCCAGTCCTGAACTATCGAATTGTCAAGTCCTCAGAGAAACAGCTGACAACACCAGTCGAGGCCAGAACCATCTTCTAAGTAGAGAGAATCATCCCCAGACACCAGACGCATCCCAAAGAGACACACGGGGCATCCATGCGACGAGACCTCCAACCAGAAACGGGGCACCAGGATGGATCAGACAGGTCCGGAGGGCAGAGGGAGTCTGGATCACTGGCAGCTCAGGAACGACATGTGTAGCTTGATAGAGAGAGAGAGAGAAAGAGTGAAAGGGGGAGACAGGGGGAGAGAGGAAAGAGAAAAAGGGGGAGAAACTGAAAAAAACATGTTGAAATAAAAATGTTTGAATTTTTCTGCATTGCAATTTGATCTGAATTGAAAAAAATCCTTAGAGCATTTACAATGTTTGAAATTTTTGCCACTGCAATTTATTGTGGTTGTATATTTCAAGTGAAAAATGTAATTCAAGCATTTAAAATTCAATGCAAAAATATTCAAGTTAATAAATTGCTGTTCAAAAATATTTTCAGGTGTTAAAAATACAATCTTTATTATTTTTCAATCTTACAAATTCAAGTAACAAAATTCAGGTAGTAAAAATTCAAGTAACAAAATTCAGGTAGTAAAAATTCAGGTAACAAAATTCAGGTAGTAAAATTCAGGTCGCTAAAATTCAGGTAACAAAATTCAGGTCGCTAAGATGCTGGTCTTCACATCCGGGATATCACAGGAAGAGCAGTGAAGTGCCGCGTGATGTTTCCCGTCAGGATGCTCTCTATGGTGCAGGAGTAGAAGTTCCTGAGCACCCTGGAGGGCAGTCTAAAGTCTCTCAAGCGTCTGAGGTGGTAGAGACGCTGCCGGGCTTTTTTCACCACGGTGTTGATGTGACAGGACCATGACAGGTCCTGCGTGATGTGAACACCGAGGTATCTGAAGCTATCAGTTTCTTTTCGTCTGCAGTTACTCTGATGTCACTCGCTGAACTGTTTGACTGCTTCCTAAATTAGTTTCTTCTGCTGTACAGAATTTTTCCACAGACTGGAACACTACCGAGCGCAGGGGCGGGAAACCCATCACTCTCACGTGTGAGTGAAAGAGCGCCGGCTTTGCTTTGAATATAGCGTTTACGGAATGGGGTAATTTTAACCGTTTATTGTGCAACTGGCAACCCAGCCTTTCTGGAAAGTAGACTGCAGAGGGATCAGGAAGCACACTTTAAAGTGCATTGTGCCATAGTGGATTGTCACCGATTAACTAGACCTCTACTGAGACTATGAGCTATACTGCAGGAAATGAGAGCAGCACCTTCCAGAGTGGGATGGACCAGAGCATATTACTTCATCGGACATCGCCTTCGCTAATTTAAACACCTCTTTAAAGTTACTCTTACTAACCTCTGACTGACGAAGGCGTATATCGTTAGCTCCAGCATGTACCACTATCTTAGAGAACCTGTGCTGTCCTAGAGCCCTAAGATTACCTGCTATGTCCGGTGCTCTGGCTCCCGGGATACACCTAACCACTGCCGCTGGCGCCCCTAAAGGTCTAGCTAATGTCACGTGTCTCAGTATAGAGTCTCCTATAACCAGAGCTCTTTCAGGTTTCTCAGCGGGTGCATCACTGAAGAGAGCAAACCTGTTGGACACGTGAGGCGCAGAGGAGGAGTGCTCCGGTGGGCTAGCCTTAGCGTTAGCTTTGGCTGAACGAGTATGCCGCCGAGTCGTCACCCGACGTGTGGGAACAATCTCCGACGTGTGGGAACATATTCCCTAAAGATCGTTCCGTCAGTTTAATTTCCGCGCTCTCACTAATCATGTCGTGTAATAAAATTATTAAGCCTATAAAAATCATGTCTCAGCATTTGAATTATCCCCAAAATAATTGAAATAAAATCGTAAGCATATTAAAAAAGGTCAAACATGAAATGCAATGACTGAAAACAGAAAATCAGAAATTAATAAATTCATATGAACAGTTACACAAAAAAGCCTTATTACATTTACAAAAATAATAATAATAATAATAATAATAATAATAAAAACGAGATGTCAGCTTAATTGCCTAATGAAGGTAAGGCCTATTTAAGCAGTACTGAGTAAGACCAACACCTGCATGGAGATTCAGAACGAAAGAGAAACAGAGAAGCCCCAGTACGTAATCATGGCCTGTCCATTTATTGAAGACCCTGTGGATGAGGGTGCACGGATATTAGAAAGAGCTTTCAGACCACCAGCCCCAAGGGTCTTTAGGGACAGAGTAAACCCTCTTGCCTTCCCAGATGACTATCTGTGGGAGAGATACCGGTTCAGCAGACCCAGCATAGTCTACCTATGAGCTGTTGGAACCACACCTCAGCAAACCCACCTTCACCTTGAACTATTCTGTCACACCTACAGCACATCTCACCACTGTCTTAGCGCTCTCAGACATGTCCTGCACCACTCTAACATAATTCTCTGCCACTCCAGCATAGTCTACCTACAGTATATGAGCTGTTGGAACCACACCTCAGCAAACATGGCGAAGGCAATGCCTGACCACAGTGCAATCTGTCTTTATTGCACTGCGTTTCTTCGCCAGTGGGACATTCCTCTACAGTGTTGGTGATGCTGAGCATTTAAAGCAACCGTATGCCGTGAAATAAGGATGGTCTACCTTTCTCTGAGGCAATATTTAAATATTTATATCACCTTTCCTGGCCATATACCAACACAGAGGATCAAGGAGAACTTTTATGCAATAGCAGGTATGTGACAGTTAAAGTAGACTTAAAAATTTATACAGTCGTCACCTAATCGGAGCTTCGTATTTACCGTCGCTGCCGCATTTCGGCATGTGCATTTGCTGGCTTTTACCACTGAGTGGCGCTATATAACTACAGACTGACGCCTCATGCCTTAGTTCATTCTCTGCCGCATTAATGAGACGTGTTCCATTAAATAATACACGTAGTAGCCGATAACATCAAGTGTAGTTGACACACTGTAGTTGACCGAATTCCTAATCACAGTACTAAAATTACAGTACAAATGTAGAATTCAAATTAAATCAATTCTTATTAAGATCAAATTTAAGCACAATAAATATTAACACAGTGAGCCTTTAGATTTTATCACGTGTAATTAGAAAAGAAGTGTGTAGGGTTTTATTTAAATATAAATTTCTAAACCAATAAGATCAAATAACACCAAGTTATTATTATAACAGGCTTACTTCGTCACTTATCTAGAGCTTGCTTTCAAAGAAGTCGAGTGGCTTATTAACGTCTCTGGGGTGCATTTTATCTAATGCCCGCTTGGTGTAGTGGTTAAAGCGCTTGGCCAGAGATCTACAAAGCACTGGTTTGAATCCCGAGTGCTGATGTTTTAAAATTGTTTTATTTTAAAACTAAATAAAATGTTTTAAGTGCGCTTAAGGTAGAGTCTTATAAAGGCTATGTAGGCTTATATAGTTTTATTATATATTTTTTGCACATTAATCTGAGTCCTCATCTGTTAGATCTGTTTAGTTTTTTTTTTTTTCCTGCCGGCACGAATACGCGGCTCCATCCCTTTCCCGCCTATTCAGGGAGCCTACGGAGTGAGCGATTGACCATAGTCGAATCGATTGGTGTGCGCCCAACTCACGTTACTCGTGAGTCGGCCTATTCATGCCGGCTGGTGATAATTAACGTTAATATGATCTCGGGCTTGCTCACGATGCTCAACATCTATAAAAATAGCAAAGTATTGTGTATAGAGTGATAAAAAAAAACTATCTAACGCATGTTATGATAAGGAAAATCTGTAAAGAACAGTATGGAGGAATGGGTGCTATTTAAAGTCTGGGGCGTGTTGTCTCTTAAGTGTCTGAGTTGTGCAGTGGATAAGTCCGCGGCGTTTCACGCGGGTGACCCGAGTTCGATCCTGGTGTGATACTGTTTTAAATTTTTTTATTTTAATTATAGCAAAATTAAACAAAATAAAATGTTTTATTTTGATTTTTCTTCAGCATACTATAGGAAAAACAGCAAACTCGCACGCAACCAGTTTGTATTCTTTAAATTTAGGGGAGTGACGACTCTGTGTGTGTGTGTGTGTGTGTGTGTGTGTCATTATACTGGTGGATTATTCAGTGAAACGAGGCTCAGCTGAAAGATGTTAGGCACATCAGTCACTTAACCCCAAATAAAAGGTATTTCTGAGTGTTCTTATATAGTTGTAAAATAACAAATGTACAAACGGTGCGCACTGAATATTAAACCTATACCAGGCATATATATATATATTTTTGCTGTTTTTTCTATAGTATGCTGAGCAAAATAAAAAAAACATTGGTTAGTTTTCATTTAGAAAGACTGTTTGTATCTGATTATTTGTATTATTAAAGAATAACAGCACAAACAACAACACAAGGGCTTGTAAGAAACATTTTTATTATTTTGACAAGAGTTAAATTTGTAACAGTAGAAGGCATCCCAATTTAAATATATAAATAACCAAAAAGCAAATTGAGTAAACTATCAGAATAAAAAAAATAGAATGAATCATTATTAAAGAAAATTATAATGACCATAACAGCCTACTGCATTTGATTATTTATAATAACGCAAAAACACGAGTGCTGATGATTTACAAATACAATATTTGTTTATTTAATATAAAGCCGGTATCGTTATCCTCCTTTTTATTTTCCTACGTAGTCTAATAAAGTTTTCCAGAGCGCGGAGAAGTTTTGTTGTACTAAATAATATTTAAGCCTGTTATAATAATTGCACGTGTATTCTATATGTTTTCAACTTGGTGTTATTTGATCTTATTGGTTTAGAAATTTATATTTCAATAAATAGTAAACTTGGCCGATTTCGTTCAAATTTTTTGACAAGTGGGGCTTGAAAATTCTCCCACTCCCTTAAGTGGGGAATAACAGAAAATGTTTGAGAACCACTGCCTCGTCCTGTGTGTGCTTTACAATGCCAGACAACATTCAAATGCAAAATTTTCACCCTCCCCCTATACATTCAGGACCTCTCACCACTTCCCCAATCTGAGGCTCTTATGCCTCAGACTTTCAGTCAGGGGCGGACTGGGACCAAAAAGTGGCCCTGGACTTTCTGGCCCACAGCAGCCCACATCATAATACACTGGCTCATTAATGTAGAGATATGTTTTAACACCAGTTACTAGTATAAAAAAAAATAACACAATACGGAAAGCAATGCTATTTAAACATATTATTTGAAGTATCACTGAACATATATTGGGTCATATTAGTGAAACAAAGAAACAAAGGAAAGAACATCAAGACAAACTACATATAAATGTATAAAGACAATATTTTAAAAAGAATGGCAATAAAACTGAACAGGTAAGCTGAAATAAAATCAGTAGCAGCATTATTTTTTAATCCTCCATCCATTGGTCTACAGGCATACTTGCAGTTTGTGGACAGTATATGCAGCCATAATACTGTGTATGGCCAGTTTCTTTACTGCGAGGTTGGCCGCATTGACTGCATTTATTTTTTTCAACAGTTCGATGGTAAGTTCTACGAACAGGTGTAGGGGCAGGAAGGGGGCCTGCAGGGGCAATTGACCTCAGTTCAGGGATTTGTGGAGTCAAAAATAAAAAGGGGTTATTGGCAGGGGTGGGGTTCAGGACGATGGAAATGGGTAAGCATGAAGGTGGAGGAGGCGGCTGAGGAAACAATTGCCTTTGGGCTTGTAGCCTTGGTTCTACGGGGTGTGGTTCAGCTGCAAACTTCCTCTTGACCACTGCCTGACCCACTGTACTTACAGGCAAGTGGTACTGATGTTGAGGGGCAGGCTGTGGGGTTGCAGCAATAGGACGTTTCCACACAGGTTGGAGAGGCACAGGAGCTATAGGAATTGAGGGAGGCAAGTTCATCCCCTGCAGCAGAATCCCATAATCCTGCCTCTTCAGTCTTTTGTTATGCCACTGAATGAGTGTTGTTTGATTAATGTGCGGAAGCTGCAGGGTAGTGCTCTGCATGATTAAACCATTACCCAGAACCAGCTGCCTGATATTTCTGTAGTCCCTAAGTATCATTGTCCATCTTGTCAGTGAAGAAGTGTTTTTTTGTTTTTTGGGGCTCTTGTGAACTCCACAGAGTCTGACAAAGATGGCCTCTATTAAGCGGCAACAGTCTGGCCACTGGGCAGGTGATCCTGTGGATCCTAATGCACAGCGTGCCATGCTCTCCACACCTGGTGTAAATTCTTCCTTCTTCTTCGTTGCTTTGGGACGTCTAAAGCATCCGGTAGTCAGCCGCACCTGGTACCGAGCAGCGTATGCCACGCGCTGCTTATCGTACGGCAGAAGGTCTTGCCAGAGCTCTATGATGGTGCTGGCCTGCTGGTTGCTAAGTGTTAAACCACTTTCAGTCCTCAGTCCCACCAAGTACTCTGCCAGACTGTCTACTAGGTCCATCCCTGGGACACAGTGCTCATCCACAGCCTGGTAAATACAACACATGCAATAAAAATCAATAACAATACTATTACAAGTAAGAAAACAATACACATGACACTGTATAACCTCTCACCTAAAGACTTACCAGCTGTTGTTCAGGTGCTGTTGGGGTGATAACTGATGGTCCTGGGGGATCAGCAGTTGTAGCAGATGGCACAGTGGCTAAGAGGTTGGTAGAGAGAAGAGGGGCCAGAGTTGAGCTGGTTGTGATGGCTGATGGGCTCGCGGGCACAGCAGTATGCACAAACTGTTAAATGTAAAAAAAAAAAAAAGTTAATTAAACATTTATGAAATAAACATTTTGTATTTTCACACAAAACAATTACAACAGCTGATAAAAAAGTCCTACCAGTTGTTCAGGTGCTACTAGGGTGGTAGCTGTAGTGAAAGTGGTTGGGATGATGGTGGGGAGAATAGGGGCAGAATCTGTGTTTGAGAAGGTGTCAGCTGTGCCAGAAGGCACATCTGTATGCTCATACTGTTAAATGTAATACAGTAAGTTTTGTAAATAATAATGATTATTATTCAGAAGGAGAATAAATCATACAATTTAAAGGAAATAAATTCTAATGCTGACAATTTATATTAAAACAAGTAAATTAAAAAAATCACCAGATGTTGTGCAAGTGATGGGGTGATGATATATGGTTGAGAGGGACCAGTAGCACCAGCAGCAGTAGTTGTGAAGGCAGTGGAGGGAGAAAGGACAGCAGCTGGCCTCGTAATTATAGCTGATATGCCAGAAGACACACTGGAGCATACATCCACAGCCTGAGTTCAACACAACAAAAATAAAAATTCACTTCATACCACAAGTCAAACAGATTAGGATATATTGCATGTCAAAAACACTTACCAGCTGTTGTTGAGGTACTGATGGTACTCTTGCCAAGACCGCAACTGTTGGAGTGGATGGAAGAGTTGCTGTATGGCTGACTGGTATATGGAGCAGTGGGGCAGAGCTACTGGGTAGTGCAGATGCAGCAGAGGGTCCTGCTCTCTCAGTGTCAGTCTGGAAATTGTAATTAAAACCCCCAAACTCTCAGGAACAGATCATAACCTTCTGAGAACAGTATTATCATGCATGTGACAAAAATAGTTACCAGCTGCTTCCCATGTGTTGCTGAACTGGCATCAGTTGCAGGCAGACAAGGACAAGTAGTAGCAACAGTTGAGACAGCAGCCTGGGGAGAGGTAGGAGTTTCATCAATGCAGGTTGAGGAGGTAGTGGCTTCAGCTGATGGGACAGAGGATGAGGCTATGAAATCGAGGAGATCAATAGTAGGATCCACACCACCATCTTCAAATCCCTCATCCTGCAAGTCCTCCTCAGAGCCTACATCTTCCAGCATCTGATTAGTCTGCTCTGCATCATGATCCTGGTCCTGCATGGCCTGTCCCGTCTGCCAGTTTAGGTATTCTATACCTATTAGTTCCCCTGGGATAAAAAAAAATTGATCAATTTCCTAAAAAGATTATTCCATCATACAAATATAAAAATAATTATAGTATACAACTCACCAGTGTACACCCCAGGTGGTTGAAAAGAAGGGACAAGCTTCTTTCCAAGCACTTTGACACTGTGAGTGTTGGCACAGTGCACAAGGTCTCCTGAGTAACTAAGCAGAGATGGAGGCTTTACTGCCAGGGAAGCAGCTTCACGGTCTTGATTCCATCTATGGATTCCTTCCAGGAGGTACAGCTGAAAATTCAGACTGTTGGCACTTGTTCCTTAAAATAGAGAGACATTTTGTTGTTACGTTTAAATGACATAATTTTATCACCATTTCTAGGCTCTGAAATAAAATTGTAAAACTGTAAGTGTAGTGGGGAAAATAAGTACAGTGTGCAGAGAGTGTCTGTCTGTATCTGTGTGTGAAGCTGAGAGGAGGAGGGGGTGAAAGGGGGGCTGTAAAGGCGAGTGTGTGTGTGTGTGTGTGTGTGTGTGCGCACGTAATTTGACACAGTGCTCCTTCACTTACAGCAACACACACACACACTTGCGCCTTTACAGCCCCCCTTCCATCCCCTCCTCCTCTTCTCGGCTTCACACACAGATACAGATGGACACTCTCTGCGCGCACACACACACATACAGACACTTATCTGTGAGGATTTATTTTTACTTTTTTAAAAGGTAAAGTGCAGATTAATTTGTTTTATTTGCTTTTCTACAAAGTATTAATTAAAGTGTGTTCAATACTTATTCCCTGTGTCATTTCACTTTATTTATTATGACTCAACTTGTATAATTAAATGTTCTGATTTCTTTGTATGAATTCAATATTTGGCTTGATGTCTACATCTGGTGGAAATTTTGTCTCAATAGCCCACTTAGAAATCCCCTTACTGATAAAAATGCTGATGTGTCAAATACTTATTTTCCCCGCTGTATCTGACCTTGCTGATAAACAGTTGTTAAAACTTACCTGGAATGAATCTGTTGACATGGCAATGGAAGGACTCCAGTGATGAGGATCCCCTGGCACACCGGTAGTTTGGCAGGATAATGCCTCCTTTGTTGGTGCATCCTGTCTCAGTGTACAGGAGCACACCTGGTTCGTCCTGAATACACTTAACATGCCTTTTCTGGACTCTCCAAATGTGCTCTATTCTCTCCCAGTCAAAGAGTGGGACACCAAGTAAATCTCTGCCCTTAACTCCCTTCAGCTCATTAAGGAGAAGTTCAATCGACATGATGGTCTGCTGCTCTCCTCTTGTCCGCCTTCTGCAGTGCAGAGACAGCTCATCTTTGGTGATGTGCTTGTCCACTAGCCTGTCAGTGATACCAGAACACCTTCCTTCTTCAGCTGCTCCCTTTTGGCTCTCCGCAGCAAGGCAACGTCACTGCTGTCCCATTCAAAAATGCAGCATGACAATTTAGCCATAAAGGTTTTGTACAAAGGATGTGCTTCATTTGTACACCCAGATGCCAGCCGCCTCATGAAATGATAAATGTCCAGCTTGACAACCAGATCTGGCCACCCACCAAATCTTTTTTTTAGCCTGGTCTCTCCATCTTCCTTACAACAGTCAGTGTCAACATAAAGTAGGTGAGGAGGAGCCACACCAGCACTGCTGTACCTCTGGATTAGACGAGCGATCATGGTGTCAAGTCCGGGACCCTCCTGAGCTGTCAGGACACTAATAAGGATTTGGCCCACCTCATTGTTTACTGATGTAAGCCATAAAGCAGTCCCCTTGGCAATGCCTGACAACTTCTTGGTGATCTTTATTTGCACAGAAAAGACCAAATACATTGTTATCATGTATATGAAACTAGTATGAAGGTTCTTTTTTATGTAGAAAAATTACTCTACACATTTTAAGTGTTTTTTATTGTAACGTTTGGATAATTTTAGTTTACAAAGTTTTTGCCATTCCTCTAAGATTTCACATAGAAAACAAAATGCCATCAAATCATAATAATGCATATTTTATTAAAAAATATTAAAACATTTACCTTTTTTTGTGGAGTCCATTTTAAGCACAGTGCCAAAGGTAGACGTTATACTGGCTTTGATGTGATCCACCCTGCTCAGGATGTCACGTCCGTACACGGCCAGGATCCACCGGTGAGTTGGTATGGCCACTGGTTGAGGTGGGTCTTGGAACGTGACAGGTAGCAGGCTCGGTTGAGCAACACAGGCAGAGCATGCCCCAAGGTACCGGCAGACACGCTTAAGCCACTCCTCGCTGTGGTTTTCCCGCAGCTGCCTGAACAAGCGAGTCGGGCTGTTACCGAGCGTTCTCTCCCTCAGAAATCTTATGACTCGGATATCACAAGCATATCTGTATTAAACACAGGCAGAAAGAAACGAAGGAAAGAAATTAGTATTAAACACTCGTACACACATAATTTCCTAGTGTGTTTCAGGGTCACATTTTTGACATACTCGCGTGTTACACTTACTTCTGAGTCAGAATCATACTGAACTCAAGCCTGTGAGCCAAATCCAGCTGGTCCAATATGGTCTTGCTTGAGGAGATGTAATTAGTTTTGCAGCCAACAGAATTACACCTAAGAGTCTCAGTTATCATCAGGTAATACCTGTCCACATCCAGAACCAGACAAGCTCTCTTGTGGACTCCAGCACCTGTGAGCTGTTTTCCACATTCAGGACAGGACAACCTGACCTTCCACAGGTGGTATGGCTTCCACAGGAGAAGCTGATGGGTGAAAAAGCGTTCTGGAGTGGGTGCCTGATGATAAATGAGTGCTGGCCCTGGTGGGTCATACCAAAGCTTCAGATCTGTGCGCAGCCGCTGGTGCTTCCACAGTGCTGCTGAAATCCATTTCTGGTCCTGAACTGGTATTGTCTTTTTCATCTCTGCTGGGAGCCAGATGGGATTTGAAGCAACAGGAGGCTCCACATCTTCTGCTGATGGATTAAGCAGAGGGTTAGGAGCAAAGTGGGCAGAGGGACAGCCACAGCTGGTGGAGGAGTGGAGGTTGCAGAGACAAGCACTGAGCATGCAGGGATGGGAGTAGTAAAGGAGGTGCCATGGAAAGCTGATGAGTCCTGATTTATACATATTTTAAAAAGACAAATTTACTGTATAGGCATATGTTTAAAAGCCATGCATGATTAAGTTGCTTCTTCTAAGTTAATAATAAAAGCACATATAAAGAAAATAATAATGGAAGAGTTTCTCACAGCTGTAGAAGTGGCTGGTGAAGTGGAGAAGGCCTTGGCAGTTGCTGATACAGGAGATGGAGGAAGCGACAGAGGAGAAACAGTCTGAATATACCTCTTGGGACTGCAAGAGGGAGATGGTGTCCTTCTCCCTACAGCACTTGTGTCACCACTGGACAGTACAGAAGAGCTAGTGAGGGGCTGAGAGAGTAAGAAAGAATAGTTACAGTAAATGGATATAGATAAAGACTAAAACATTTCAACAATGTAGAATGCAGAAAACAACAACAATAGACATATTTTAAATTTTTATTTAAAAGAGTGTTCCTAGTAATTTTACTAATATTACCCTGCTTGCATGCTTCACAGACAAGCTCAAGTTTGGCTTTAAACCAGCACCATGAGCCCCTCCGAACCGTGGCTTTGTGAACTGCAACAAAAAACATGAAATTTAAGTGGTGCCTTTAGTGGAGGTGTAAATGATATGCGCACACTCCTATTACATAATGAATCATGATCAATAATTACCGATGCCAAAGTCAACGCTGGCATACGAGGTGACACTGCCTGACTAGGTGTAGCTGGTGCTGCAGGAGAGGATGTTGAGGGTCCTGGCTGTGGGGTCTCTGGCACAGGGACAGAGCTGGGAGGCTACAGAGGCATAGAAAAGAAAATTAAGTCAATCATGGACACATGGTATTTTTAGGAAAGACTACTGATACCTTTCTTGCATGGAAACCACAGCTACAAGTCTGTGTTCCTCCAAACAAAGGTTTATGCCCCCTCAGCTGCATAGGACATTTCTCAATCTGTAAAAGAGTTTAATGGCAAACAATAAGAATGCAATCTCTTTAAACATGGATTACATTTACACTTTATATATACAGTATACCTGTATACATATCAGTCTTTCCAACTTTACCTTCTGATACAGATCATACCACTTTTTCTGACGTGGTGCTGGTCTGTTTCCTGCCTCAGTGGGCCAAACCCCAGAGGCAGCGAACCTACGGAGACGTGACATCCACTCCTCATCTCCCATAGCCCTATGTTTTTTCTGTTTGGACGCCATCTTTCATTACCAGGAAAAAGGTGCCAATTAAACCAAATGCATGCTTCTCACACAACCAGCGAGATTTATAACTATTAGCTTTTGATATATATGAATATTTATTTTCTGATAGATAGATAGATAGATAGATAGATAGATAGATAGATATAGATAGATAGATTTTTAGCTCAATATAAATTACAAAAAAAACAGCAGATATCTGTAATACACAAGTTGATTCAGTTCAGTCATATTAACTGTATTAGTGTCTAAAATACTCAAGCTGGATTTGTGCCACAACGGATGCACTAAATAACCAAGGTTATAACACAAACCTCATTCATATTGTTATCCAATTCTGTATGAGAATACTGGTCTACTAACCTTATGGCGTTACTGTAGTCTATAAAGTGGTGATTATTCATTGTTTTGGCGAGTGCACAACGATCTGATTATAATCTCATATTAGTTAAAAAGGCATGTTTAAAGTTTTGCAGTTGTTTAAATGCGTAGCTTGGTCTGGTCAATAACTGTTATCTGTTATAATGGTGTTATGCAGCGTCTGTTACAGATGTCGCCTTTAAAACTGCGCGTGTTTTCCCGCGAGAGGCCGCAATTTAGCGTGCGGCGTGCCGCGACTTGCCGGAGGCAACATTCGGGAATTTAAAATTAATGTGTTGCGCTTCACTGAATATCCGCCAGATGGCGCATGGAAGGACTTTATCTAAAAGCCGGTGGTCCGAGAAAGTCAGTTTCCCCGGTGGCGCGCAGATTCAAATCATGACGTCACTCGCAACCTAACGCTGAGAAGGCGAACGAGGATTTTAACAGATTTTCTCTCGTTTTAAAGTGTTTTTACGAACTTTTTGAATTAAACAAATAACCTATGCAAAATAATCGAGTGTCTTTTCGCTTTTTTTTTATATTTGAAGATAATTCATACGTTTTAAGCCGCTGCAAAAGGCTGGTTTGCTGGGCGAGTACTGACATCACGACTACTTTTATTACACCTACATTTGTTTATTTGTATATGTATGTTATTAATATTAATTTTTTAGAGATTGTGTGTGCGTGCACGGAGAGTTTGTGTTGATAAGTGTATGTGGATAAGTTGATAAGTGTATCAGAAAGCATTAAAATGTTCATTTGAATTAAAATGACACACACACGTCTGTATATACAGTATATCAATTACATATATATCAATTATATCAATTTCACGGAAGCCTATCCTTCGCCATATGACAATTCGCCATTCATTCTCGCATTGATAATCAGCGATATTTCATAAGGAGATTTAGGGATTTAGCTCTACTTAATTTTCTAACGTTTTAAGAAAATTCATTAGTTCGTTCATTCTATTTGAAGCTTCGGATATTTTTGAAGCTTCGGATGTTTTTTTTTTAGATTAGTTCTGAACTCGCTTCCGTGAAACTATCGCTAAAACAATGTACTGAGCCCTCCTGAGGATATAAAGCTTTATTATTGTATTTGAATAAATATTCAGATCTACCACAGCAGGTAATAAACTATGGTGTGTCATAACCGAGGCGAACACCAAGATTATGCCTCGTTTCGTTCGACGGGAACGTGGTTCACTTGGCCGCGGTGTATTATAAACCTGTGGAATGTTTCACTGTTTATGCTCACATAACAGGAATAAAAGCGAGTGAAATGTGGAAATGATGTGTGGCAACTCAATGAGAACTAAACCAACGATTTCGGTAACTCCACTGAGTGTAACATCTGCATAGTGACACTGAACATCTTCACTTTTCCGTTTACCTCTGAAAAAAAAGCTGTATTTTGTTTGTTTATATTTAGAGTTTTTAGAACAGTAGAAGAAGTACGCGCGCGCACGCACACACATAGACACACACACAGACACACACACACACACAGACACACACACACACACACACAGACACACACACTCCCCTGAGCCCTCGGGAAACATCCAATCACCATCGGTATACAAATGAGTCAAGACGTAGCCTAACGTGGTGTCGTGTCGGATTTCAGCGGACCCGGAGTGGGAAGACTTTGAAGAAGCTGCAGTGACAGTAAACAGCTGAACAACTTCACTTTTCCGTTTACCTCTGAGGAAAAAAAGCTGTATTTTGTTTGTTTATATTTAGAATTTTTATAGTAGTAAGAGAGAGTTATAGTTTGGTCTGTATTGTAGTTCGCACCCTTGTAGAGAATAAATAAATGAATAACACCTTCATATCCCCTCTCAAGAGTGTCATAGTCCATTGTTAGTTTTAATGATTTGGCTGAAACTAATTATCACTACATAAGTACCCTAACACCATTGATCATGAGTCTCAGCTGAACCTAATTCTATACTTGTAACAGAAAATGTAGATGCAGATTTCAAATGTGTATTTATATGATAGATAGATAGATAGATAGATAGATAGATAGATAGATAGATAGATGTGTGTGTGTGTGTGTGTGTGTGTGTGTGTGTGTGTGTGTGTGTGTGTGTGTGTGTGTAGGCTCTACGCAGGGGCAAGAGAGGGCAGCGCACCCTCAAATAAATGTCTGCACATGTTAATATATTCCTAAAATGTATATATTACAAGTTGGTAAACTGATCTGCGGTAGCGGAAAAATCCGCTGAAAAAAGGACAGGCTGAAGCGCACGCGCACACACACACATACACACGCGCGCACACACACACACACACACACACACACACACAGACACACCTCCCTTGAGCCCTGCGTCTGTCGGATTTCAGCGGTCACGGGGTGGAAAGACTTTGAAGCAGTTTATATATGAATCTAAGGTTGAACTTATCAGCATTGTAAATATATAATACTTTTCAAATAAAATCGATATTACTTTGACCCTGAAGTTTAGTTTAGCACACACAAGAAACATAAAAGTCATTTCTGGTAACGGAATGTGTAGTTTATTTACAGTAATTCATTAAAAAATGAATATACATACAGTACACAGTAAACACGAGAAAGATTACAAAATGAAAAAACAAACAGTATCTACTTTATAAACAGCTTAGTATGTGCATCGAGATGCTGAAATCCCTTGCATGTTTTGCTTCCAAGTGGAGAGATATTTGACCGATAGCCTAGAACAAAAGATCTAATAGTATGATCACAACCCCCTCCGACCGACCGTGCCATCAATCACTGACCACCTCAGAAGTTCCCTCCAATGTATGGCTGCAATACTTGTTTTGCAAGTATTTTTAACACCATTCAAAGGCTTACAAGTTCCATTCAACATATAATGATGTCTGCAAATGTTAATATATTCCTAAAATGTATACAGTATCTCACAAAAGTGAGTACACCCCTCACATTTTTGTAAATATGTTATTATTTCTTTTCAAGGGACAACGCTAAAGATATGAAACTCTGATGGAATGTAAAGTAATCAGTGTACAGCTTGTATAATGGTGTAAAGTTGATGTTCCCTCAAAATAACTCAACACACAGCCATTAAAGTCTGAACTGCTGGCAACAAAAGTGAGTACACCCCTAAATGAAAATGTTCAAACTGTGCCCAGTGTCAGTATTTTGTGTGGCCACCATTATTTTCCAGCACTGTCTTAACTCTCTTGGGCATGGAGTTCACTAGAGCTTCACAGGTTGTCATGGGAATCCTCTTCCACTCCTCCTTGATCACGTCACGAAGCTGGTGGATGTTAGGCACCTTGTGCTTCTCCACCTTCCGTTTGAGGATGCCCCACAGATGCTCAATAGGGTTTAGGTCTGGAGACATGCTTGGCCAGTCCAGCACCTTTACCCTCAGGTTCTTCTGCAAGACAGTGGTTGTCTTGGAAGTATGTTTGGGGTCATTATCATGTTGGAATACTGCTCTACGGCCCAGTTTCCGAAGGCAGGGGATCATGTTCTTCTTCAGTATGGCACAGTACATGTTGGCATTCATGGTTCCCTCAATGAACTGTAGTTCCACAGTGCCGGCAGCACTCATGCAGCCCCAAACCATGACACTCCCACCATCTTGCTTGACTGTAGGCAAGACACATCTGTCTTTGTACTCTTCACCTGGTCGCCGCCACACACGCTTGACAACATCTGAACCAAATAAGTTTATCTTGGTCTCATCATACCACAGGATGTGGTTCAAGTATGCCATGTCCTTAGTCTGCTTGTCTTCAGCAAACTGTTTGCGGGCTTTCTTATGCACCATCTTTAGAAGAGGCTTTCTTCTGGGACGACAGCCATACAGACCAATTTGATGCAGTGTGCCGCATATGGTTTGAGCACTGACAGGCTGGCTCCCCATCCCTTCAACCTCTGCAGCAATGCTGGCAGCACTCACACGTCTATTTTCAAAAGCCAACATCTGGACATGACGCTGAGCATGTGCACTCTTCTTCTTCTTTGGTCTACCATGGCAGGGCCTGTTCTGAGTGGAACCTGTCCTTTTAAACCGATGTGTGGTCTTAGCCACCGTGTTGCAGGTCAGTTTCAGGGTGTTAGCAATCTTCTCATAGCCTAGGCCATCTTTGTGTAGAGCAATAATTCTTTCTTTCACATCCTCAGAGAATTCTTTGCCATGAGGTGCCGTGTTAAACGTCTAGTGACCAGTATGAGAGTGTGAGAGTGATAACACCAAATTTAACACACCTGATCCCCAAGGACACCTGAGACCTTGTAACACTAACGAGTGACATGACAACGGGAAGGTAAAAGGGCTAATTGGGCACAATTTGAGCATTTTCATTTAGGGGTGTACTCACTTTTGTTGCCAGCAGTTCAGACATTAATGGCTGTGTGTTGAGTTATTTTGAGGGGACATCAACTTTACAACATTATACAAGCTGTACACTGATTACTTTACATTCTATCAGAGTTTCATATCTTTACCGTTATCCCTTGAAAAGATATAATAAAATATTTACAAAAATGTGAGGGGTGTACTCACTTTTGTGAGATACTGTATATTACAAGTTGATAAACTGAACTGAAAAATCCGCTGAAAAAAGTGCACTGCAACTAACACGACAAACACCGTTTCCCATGCAGTGTTTTATTTGTGACGACTTGGCATAATGTTAACTTAACATTAACGGCCACAATTAGCATATTGTTTAGCTGTACATTTACTAAATGAGCACTGTGCCTAGTCCGAATTGTATATTTTTGTATAATCAATATCCATTCTGTTCTAAGTGTCTTAATTAATTTTAAATACAATTTTGAACCTTTTTTTATTCCTTGTTTTTATTGTTGTGATTATTTTTTGATAGTTTTACTTTCTTTATGTAAAGCAATTTGAATGACCATTGTGTATGAAATGTGCTACAGTATAAATAAACTTGCCTTGCAGTGTCCTAGATAAATGGACATAAGATAATTTTTCAGTGACTTAAACGCCAAGTAAGTACAAGTTCACATATTAAGCAAATTTGGCTTTAAGAATGGGTGCTTATGAAAATACTAAATGTCACAATATCAATCACAGGCAAAGGAGACAGAAATTATTGAGGGACAGGTAGACCAGGGTCAATCAGATGTACAGTGTTGGGTAAGTGTGGTGCTTTTATTGAAGGGATAATGACAGATATTTTACAATTTTTGGGGGGCGAAAAATTTCTTTAATGTTTTTTGAGTTGTGGCTGTTTAGTAGAAAGTAATAGGCTGACCAATTTACAGTGTGATCTTTCAATTTAGCAAGTGTAATGTAAACAAGTTATTATGAGTATGGAAAACATCTTTTCCTGCATTTTTTTCTGCTTCAGGAGTCAGTCTGTTCTGAGACAGTGAGAGTAGAGGAAGGGGCAGATTCAGGACCAGGGAGGGAGCCGGAGACAGCAGAACAAAGAGATGATATTGCCAGCACCAGCACAGGCAGCACAGTTTTTAGTTTAGATCTCATGTTTACATTTTATTGTATGTTGATGGCTTGACTGTAAACAACATAAACAATGCAATAAATAGTTTTGAAGAAAAATCTGCTTTGTCATTGAACCTGAGAAAAACTTTGAAAATAACCATAATGGTGCAGTCTCCGTGCTACAATAATAATGATAGAAGCAAAGTTTTTCACTGTGGGGACATATCTTTATAAGTACAATTTGACTGTATTATATGTGTCCCCTTCAAAAATTGCTCATGAGAAATTTTATATTTATTGTCCCCCCTACTGTTAAATGAAATTTACGCCCATACTTGAGGCATCCTGGAGGTACATAAAATACAGTAACATTATATAATGCACGCCGCTTAAATAAAGTCTATTTATCGCTGTAATTAATGCTTTCTAACAAACGTAACGTATGTTCTTACCGTGCGTGTTATGTTGGACGAACATCTCTGTCAATATATACAAATATCTCCGAATAGTCTAAAAAATCCGTCCGCATCGGCATGGGGGGGGGCGATAGGGGCGGGTGCAAGGCGCATACTCGACGTTGGTTGGCTGTAAATTATGCAAATATTTTGGAAACGGAGGAAGCTGATTGGCTTTGAATTTTGGAAACGGAGGAAGCTGATTGGCTTTGCATTTTGGAAATGGAGCAGGAAGCTGAAGGCGGGACCAAGGCCGATATTTTGGAAACGGAGAAAGCTGATTGGCTTTGAATTTTGGAAACGGAGGAAGCTGATTGGCTTTGAATGTTTGAGGAAGCTGAAGGCGGGACCAAGGCCGATATTTTGGAAACGGAGGAAGCTGATTGGCTTTGAATGTTTGAGGAAGCCGAAGGCGGGACCAAGGCCGATATTTTGGAAACGGAGGAAGCTGATTGGCTTTGAATTTTGGAAACGGAGGAAGCTGATTGGCTTTGAATTTTGCAAACGGAGTGTCAATTTTGGAAACGCAAGGACGTGATTCGACAGAGAGACTCGACGCGGATTGGTCGAGCTGAATTTTGGAAGGAAGGAGAGGTGATTGGCTGTGAATTATGGAGAATTTTGGAAAAGGGCAAAGATGATTGGCTTTGAATTTTGGAAGGCGAGAGACGTGATTTGCCGAAAGAAGCAGCCGCACGGCGTCCAGGTAGCGCTCTTAGAGACAATGCACCCCAGAGACTTCTTTGAAAGCAAGCTCTAGATAAGTGACGAAGTAAGCCTGTTATACAATTATACTACAAACCGGATTCCAAAAAAGTTGGGACACTAAACAAATTGTGAATAAAAACTGAATGCAATGATGTGGAGATGGCAAATGTCAATATTTTATTCAAAATAGAACATCAATCACGGAACAAAAGTTTAAACTGAGAAAATTTATCATTTTAAGGGAAAAATATGGTGAATCAAAATGTCATGGTGTCAACAAATCCCAAAAAAGTTGGGACAAGGCCATTTTCACCACTGTGTGGCATCTCCCCTTCTTCTTACAACACTCAACAGACGTCTGGGGACCGAGGAGACCAGTTTCTCAAGTTTAGAAATAGGAATGCTCTCCTATTCTTGTCTAATACAGGCCTCTAACTGTTCAATCGTCTTGGGCCTTCTTTGTCGCACCTTCCTCTTTATGATGCGCCAAATGTTCTCTATAGGGGAAAGATCTGGACTGCAGACTGGCCATTTCAGTACCCGGATCCTTCTCCTACGCAGCCATGATGTTGTGATTGATGCAGAATGTGGTCTGGCATTATCTTGTTGAAAAATGCAGGGTCTTCCCTGAAAGAGATGACGTCTGGATGGGAGCATATGTTGTTCTAGAACCTGAATATATTTTTCTGCATTGATGGTGCCTTTCCAGACATGCAAGCTGCCCATGCCACACGCACTCATGCAACCCCATACCATAAGAGATGCAGGCTTCTGAACTGAGCGTTGATAACAACTTGGGTTGTCCTTGTCCTCTTTGGTCCGGATGACATGGCGTTCCATATTTCCAACAAGAACTTCGAATCGTGACTCGTCTGACCACAGAACAGTCTTCCATTTTGCCACACTCCATTTTAAATGATCCCTGGCCCAATGAAAACGCCTGTGCTTGTGGATCTTGCTTAGAAATGGCTTCTTCTTTGCACTGTAGAGTTTCAGCTGGCAACGGCGGATGGCACGGTGGATTGTGTTCACTGACGATGGTTTCTGGAAGTATTCCTGAGTCCACTCTGTGATTTCCTTTACAGTAGCATTCCTGTTTGTGGTGCAGTGTCGTTTAAGGGCCCGGAGATCATGGGCATCCAGTATGGTTTTATGCCCTTGACCCTTACGCACAGAGATTGTTCCAGATTCTCGGAATCTTTGGATGATATTATGCACAGTTGATGATGATAACTGCAAAGTCTTTGCAATTTTTCGCTGGGTAACACCTTTCTGATATTGCTCCACTATCTTTCTGTGCAACATTGTGGGAATTGGTGATCCTCTACCCATCTTGGCTTCTGAGAGACACTGCCACTCTGAGAAGCTCTTTTTATACCCAATCATGTTGCCAATTAACCTAATTACTGTTAATTGGTCTTCCAGCTCTTCGTTATGCTCAAATTTACTTTTTCCAGCCTCTTATTGCTACTTGTCCCAACTTTTTTGGGATTTGTTGACACTTGGAAATTTTGAATTTTGAAATTTGGAATCAACATATTTTTCCTTTAAAATGATAAATTTTCTCGGATGAAACTTTTGATCTGTCATCTATGTTCTATTCTGAATAAAATATTGACATTTGCCATCTCCACATCATTGCATTCAGTTTTTATTCACAATTTGTTTAGTGTCCCAACTTTTTTGGAATCCGGTTTGTAATTGCACGTGTATTTTATCTGTTTTAAACTTGGTGTCATTTGATCTTATTGGTTTAGAAATGCCGCACTTCCGCGTTGTTGCGCGAGCGTCGCAATCACACCGCGTAGTAAAAATCCCCTGTAACCCAACAAACCCCGAGTATTTTATAGCGCGGGGTGCAAACCGGATAGCTTGCCAGCCAAGGATAAAAAAAAGATGATTTATGCACACGCCGTGACAGGCTGAAAAAAAAAACTATTGTTATCAAAAATGTAACAGATGAGGACTTCAGATTAATGTGCAAAAATATATATAATAAAACTATATAAGACTACATAGCCTTTATAAGACTCTACCTTAAGCGCACTTAAAACATTTTTTTTATTTGAATTTTGCTATAATTAAAATAAAACTATTTTTAAAAGGATCAATATCTGTCCCTGCTATGCGCAGTAACAAACACAGTTAGCTTCTCTGCTTTGTTTTCAATGTTGCTCGCGGCAGCGTAACAGCCCGTTAATTCATGTACTGATGAGATGGACAAACTGCTCGATGTCCGTTCTTTATTTTGCTGCATTGTCAGGTTATAGTACAAACCTTCGGGAAGATCCTGCTATTAAATCAAACTAAAAACGAGTGAAAAGAATACAAAACTCAGACTCTATATCCCAGCTTACATCTCGCATTCGCATACAACTTCACACACCGGACCTCATTACCCACAATTAGAGATGTTCCGATACCATTTTTTCCCTCCCGATACCGATTCCGATACTTGGGCTCAGGGTATCGGCCGATACCGAGTACCGATCCGATACCTGGGTGTGTATCTGTACTGTGTGTGTGTGTGTGTGTATATATATATATATATATATATATATATATATATACACACACATACATAATAAATATATATATAATTTCTTTTTTTAAGTAAAATACTACTAGCCCTGTGTAACAGGTTCGACCCCAAGTGCACGGGCGACACCATGAAACACGGACACGAGGCGAGGTCTTACAGGAAAAAGGGTCATTTATTTAGAAAAATGGGGAAGGAAAGGGTTAAAGGCTCTCTGCGGTCTTTTCCCCTTCGACAGCAGGGATGCGAAGGTGGGCTCTACGCGGAAGTGAAGGTGCCGCGGGAGCTCGTGCAGCTCGTTCACGTGCTCCTCTCGCGGAGATCAAAGGCGCCCCCTTTTTAAAGTCTTTGGGGCGCATCACATCGCCCCGCTCTTGTGCCACTGTCTCTCATAAAAACCACCGCGTCACAAAGTCCAGCTTCCCACCAGTCAGACCCCGAGCTACACTCCCCGCTGTGTTTTATAGCGGCGATAGCTGATGGGCCGTTGCCTGATTCTGCGGCCCTGCTACTTCACATACCTAAAGGGGGGGGAGGCCGCCTAACTAGTGAGCGAGGAGCGATATCAATTTGGACGCCCGCCCATCACAGGCGCACGCCGTGACACTCTGTAAGTAAGCTAAGCTAGCAAAGCTAGCGGGCATAAATAGGTTATGTTTAGGAAAATGGTATCGGATCGGTACGTGGACTCAAATACTCGCCGATTCCGATGCCAGCTTTTTTTGTGGTATCGGCAGCATTTCCGATACCAGTATCGGAATCGGAACAACCCTACCCACAATGCATCTCCCGCACTGGACTACACTGCCGTAAACAGCTGTCATAAATCAAAACTCCCGGTACTCAAGATGGCCACCACTTTTCATCAGTATAATGACACACACACAGCAGCAGCAGCAGACCGAGCCGTCACTCCCCTAAATTTAAAGAATACAAACTGGTTGCGTGCGAGTTTGCTGTTTTTTCTATAGTATGCTGAAGCAAAATCAAAATACAACATTTTATTTTAATTTTGCTATAATTAAAATAAAACAATTTTAAAACATCATCACTCAGGATTCGAACCAGCACTTTGTGTATCATTGACCGAGTGCTCTAACCGCTACACCAAGCAAGCACTTAGAGACAATGCACCCAAGTGACGTTAATAAGGCAAGGTTAATAAAGCAAGCTCTAGATAAGTGACGAAGTAAGCCTGTTATAATAATAACTTGGTGTTATTTGATCTTATATAAATAGTAAACTTGGCCGATTTCGTTATAATTTTGTTTGATGAGTGGGGCTTGAAAATTCTCTTGAAAAATATGGTCATTTATTTCAGTTAATAAATCTACTATAATTTTTTTTACTCATTATTGTACAGTACACATCAATAGCTCTGGTTCAGATTTTTCATGTTTGTTGTGGAAATTACCATCACTGTTGTATTTACTGCGATGAATGAAAATGTCACTTTGCGCCACCTGGCGGCCATTTTACGAATGACTTTGAAATGCAACTGATTTATTTTGCCGTTAAACTGCGGTATGCGTGGCGGGATGGTTATTCCGATTGAGTAACCACTGTATGCCTGTATTAAGCTAAATTTGTTCCTCAGGTTTTCCCAATGTCTTGGGTGCTGTGGATGGCACCCACATCAAAATACAGGCCCCAGCTAGACCAACTGAGGCAGACTATGTGAACAGGAAATCTTTCCATAGCCTCAATGTACAGGTATGTAGATTGGCAATAACTCCATACATTGCCAGTGATTTAGCTCTGAATTTGACATTGTTCATCAATTCATATATTGAGCAATCTTAAATTAATGCTCTGCCAGACAAAATATGCTATATCACTAAATCCACTCTCTGTGTTCAGATGATCTGTGACAGCAACTGCCTAATTACTAATGTTGAGGCAAAATGGACAGGCTCTGTCCATGTCTCCAGGATCTTTCGAGCATCCTCACTGGCATGGAGAAGAAGACAAGAGAACATTTCAAGCAAGGGTTTTTACTTCACAGGCACACATAACTTTATAAGTCTTCATATATATACAGTCTTGAACTGTAGGAGTGTCACAGCATATGTAATTGATACCTTCTTTTGCAGGGGAGTTTAATGGAGTCCTGCTTGGGGACAGGGGTTATGCCTGCATGCTCAAAATGGACATTATTTCCTTTATTCACATTGTCCAGAACAGATGGCATTTCAGAACTAGAGATGGTCTAATTAGTAACTTTTTTTTTTAAACATTAACATAACATCTTTTCATGTAAAATACACTTTCCCAATAAATAAAAATAACAAAACAATAATTTGAACAAGTTGGAATACTTTATTCAAGGTGCAAAAATATGTCCGTGTAATAAATCACCATGCACAGCGTTTGCTCAGCAGCGGAGAAAAAAAACTGCCCGCGTTTTACCTGTCTGGCTCATTTCGGATCTATGTTTCCATCATCCATTCATATGGGCTTTTAAAATATCGCGGGCGCACGCACAAAGTGAGACTATGCAAGCCTGCCTTAAATAAGCCTCGATTAGTTACAGCTGAGCTCCGTTTGTGGAACAACATGAGGCTTAATTTGGAGATGCCGCTAATTTGAGTCTCACTTTTGCGAGGAAGTCTAGCTTTATTTAGCTACTTTCATGGAACAGCCCACTGTTTCATAATCCTAGACAGACCTGTTTGTGTTTTTGGCTTTGTAGGCAATCATCATTCTTTTGATTAGGATGAGGCAGCTACAGAAAGCTAGTGGAGGGAGTGGAGAAGTCATGTCAAGTACAGGAGTCAAGTAGCCTTTTATTGTCATTTCAAGCATAAACAGTTCAGTACACAGTGAATTGAAACAACGTTCCTCCAGGGGGGTATTCCAGAAAGCTTGGTTAACTTACCATTTGGTTAATCTTAACCTCTGGTTTGATTAACCCCAAACCGCCGAGTATGTCGGTTCCAAAACACCTGATAAGAGTAAGTTTAATCAACCCTCTACTGGTTACCCAGAATTAGTGCGCGTGCACGGTGTGTGGGAGAAAATTCTTCCACCTGTTGAAAGTTGCCTATAATTTAAAATATCAAACAGTTAACAAATTACTTACAATCAAAATTAAAGAAGATTTCAGACGCCACACAGAACTGGAAGAAGTAAGAGGATTTATTGCAGCAATAAAACCCAGTGAGCCGCAGTTGCAATGCTTAGGTCGTACATACAAGCACTGTCAAGAGCAAACTGAATTCACAGTAAAAGCACACACCTTTTATACACTTCAGGAGAAGGAGGGGGGAGTCCCAGGGAATTTCCCGACCCCTCCTCTATACACTCTTTTTGCTGACCACATCAAATTTTTATTCCATTATAATCCAGTTCTATCAATTGTTTTATTCCAGTTTCTATCAATTAATTCTTCCATTATAATTATATTTCTCTTATCTTGTACCATTACATCATACACATCGCTATCTGACTCCTCTCCATGCTCATAACTCTTTCCCGTTATTATTACACCTCGTTATATAACTTCTCCTTGCGCTTATCTGATTCTTACTAGAGCTTGAGAGCTTTTTCTCATTATCTGTACATTTTTCGAGTCTTTATAATAATATAGGAGTGTTGCTTGTTTTCAAGACTTTTTCCTCGTGTTTCTTTGGTTTATTCTTCATTTCTCAAGAGACCAGTCATGGGTAAGCATCTCCTTTATACTACTGTACTTAATTTATTTATTACTTATTACTTATTTGCCTTATTTTACCCTATTCAATGTTTTTATACATTTTATTCTATTTTATAGCTAACTGCAACTTCTCCATTGATGACATCATCCCTGTGGATGATTCGGACAGTTCAGATCGTGTTCCTTCTGAGGACTTTTATTTCTATCAATGCTTTTTACCCCTTCTGTTTTGTATTTTACGTTGGGCTTTTATATTTTGTATTTTATATTATTGTCATACAGATACGCTTATTTTATCCTGTGTCTTACTCTTATTAAAATATGTTATTCATAAAACTCTCTGTGGCTCTGAATTATTTCTTATCTGCCCATCCAGTCTGTGCCCATGGCCATTTTCACACACACATAGGGGAAACCCCTGCTCTGTGTCTCTTCCTTATCAGGAAGATCCTCTGCGCACACACATTCTGTCGGCAGATTCCGGCCAACTGCGCACAGACACATACACACACTGTCTCCTGATCCTTCTGAATTTTGGTTTTAATGTATGATTGATTACATAGTCACCCCGTTAGCCCCTCTCTTATCAAGTTTCTACGGCCTGACCATCCGTTCTTTCCCTCATTAATCTTTCAGGTTCGTCCAATTATTTTTGATTTCTGGTCTTATGTCTCCCTTATCTGGTTAACTGTTGGGTCCAGCTGTGTCCAGTTTCTGGTCCTTCTATATTTTCATTACCTCGTACAGTTCTCCTTTTATGTACTTCCGATCTTTCCCTCAACTCTTCATCAAGTGTGTGTGTGCTCAGTTTTCCGCCAAGTCCGGCACCTTAAGTGTGTGTGCTCAGTTTCAGCTAGTCCGGCACCTGGCGCCTTATCTTGTCTATGTTTTACGACCTGTCATGCTCCTTGGTCTTATGAAGTTTCGGGTAGCCCTGTCTTTTCTGCTTTTCCTGACTTTCCCCTGTCTGTTAATGCTATAATGGTGATTATTAATTCTTATTTATATTTCTACCTACTTAAATATATATTGATTCAATATGCTTACAGGTGCATTCATAAAGACATTTTCAATGGATCCCCGATTTCACGAGTCAAAATGGAAAATCAAAGTGAAAAAAAGAGAGCTGCATACTTTACAGAGGTTTTAATGCACGCAAATGAGGAATTCAAGCCAATAATAATGAAAAAAAAAAAGCAATACGGCTGACTTGCCAAAAAAATAACCGACAGAGTAAATGCGTGAGTGTATTTTGACATCACCTCCCCTTTTATTATAATGCAAAATAATTAAACACCCCTTCCGCATCCTTTTGGCTGTTAAATGAAAGCATTTACTTTTCCTGCCATTCATTTCTTTAGGTTAAAATACCAATGTATATTGACTAGGAATTTATGGTTTCTTACTTAATAAGATGTCGTCCTTCTGGAGCCAGAAGCCAAGTGAAAATGAAACACAAAAACATTCTACAAAAAGGTAATATTTGATTACATGATCACTGAACTATTTATTAAACATTATTTAGTATATTATTTCTGTCATGTAGATAATAGAAAGAAGGCTGAAGTCTCTCTAACTGGCAGAGACCCACCACCACCTCCCCTCACCCCATCTGAGGAGCGCCTCTGTCCCTTAATAAAGGGCGACCATTGACACTAACATGGTGAAATGTAAGTTTACCATCTCTGACACTTAAAGGCTTTTGAACATGCTTTGTTTTTATGCAGGCTTACTTTATTTAACTGCATATGATGTATACTGTAGGCTACTGTGATCTTAGTTGTATTACTTTTACATGTTTTTTTCTGCATTTTTCTTTGACAATATTGAGAATTCTATGGGTTGTATTTTCTTATAGATACTAAAAGAGGGATTGTATTATTGGATGCTACAGAAAGAACAGTCTGTCACAGTTGTAAGTGTTTTGTTGTCAGGTACCTTTAGTTTCTTTTATTTATTTATTTTTTTTGCCAGATAACGTATACTTGCATATTTTCACTGAAGGATGAAGATGAAGAGACCACATCTGCTGTGACAGAAGTGGACAATGCTGGTAGATCATTGAGGTAGAATGCATACGATTATAATGCACGCCCCCTTTTTACATTAGAGTAACAAACTGTCATTTTTCTTTCACAGTACATACAGATGTCGCCATTAAAAACGCACGTTTCGAGAAAAGGGATCCCGTGACTTGCCGCGGCTTTGCGCGGCTGCGTGCGGGAAGCTGTGAATATGCCCTTCATTACCTGTAGGGGGCAGTCGTGTTTCAGTCTGAAGTATTGTCCCAGATAGCAAGGTGACATTGATTCAATGTTGAAATTTCATCAGAATCATCATTTTGGTTGAGGTTGATTTTTCAATGCTAAATAATGTTGAATCAATGTTGATAATTCAATGCTTTTCTGTGTTGAAAAGACAAACATTGAATCAATGTTGATTTTTGGTTTTGGAACCCATCCTCATTCAACAATGTAAAGCAAATTAAATTAACTAAGTGCATTTCTATAAAAATGTGTATGCATGTGTGTATGTGTTTAAAACAGGTTAAAAAATTGACTACGAGAGATTTGCCATGGTGCTTAAAAAAATAAAATAAATAAATAAATAAAATAAAAAAAAAAAAAAAAAAATATATATATATATATATATATATATATATATATAGTTATTAAGGAAAAAAATAATTTGACGGTAAGTTTTGTGTATTTACCTTGCTGCCTACACTCTAAAAAATGCTGGGTTGTTTTTTCTACCCAAACGCTGGGTTGCCGCTGTTGGGTCATTTTTCTGGGTTATTTACAGAGAGTTGGGTAGTTTTTGTGTAACCCAGCTGCTGGGTTGAAGTTTGCTTGGCCCCTCCCCCAAAGTTCACCGGTGGATTCAGCGGCTGTCACTCAGCTTCGTGTCTCTTGAGCTCCCACACCGCTGATGACGGTTCATCCTCCTCGGACATTTAAGGGGAAATGACGTTAAATACAAGGTCTGTATACACATGTTCACTCACCTAATTCACATATGACTGAAAAATTATTACTATATGTAACATTTATTACTGTTACCGTGTTAAGGTTACACACAAACTTTCCGGCTGGTCTGAGGTACTGGATGATAATTTAGCTGAGAATAGCTGCTAGCCATAAACCCCACCTGTGTATGAAAGAAACGGCTAAGATGTCTGAGCTTTTTAGCTTCTCTGTAGAATGTTTGCAGGGTTACGAAGATGGTGAAGTGATGAATGAACGCTAAACTGTTAACTGTAGTGTTAGCATGATGCATGCATTTAGTTAGTTTGCTAGCATTAGCAACCACTTTAGAACTTTATTAAACTCACTGCTTGAGACAATAAAATGCTGGTGTGTTACAAAACACTGACCCTCTCACAAATATACAGACCTGCTAACCCTCCCGTTTTTCACCAGCTAGTAATTTACTCTGCGGTCAAATTTCTCCTGCGTTTCTCCCGAGTTATAACAATATTTTACACCTTTCCCCCTTTGGCAAGTATGCAAATGTATCACCAGTAATAGCATGTAAGCTAACCAGGTAGCTCTCTTTAACCAAAGTTAAATTAACTATCAGTCAGCGCGCCAACTACAGGAAAAAGTACCACAGCGGTACAGATAACTACTAGATGGAAGTATTAATATTTTGGTGATTGTAATGTACCAGTATGCCACCAGCTATAAAATTTTTTCGGTAATTAGCTTAAAATCAATGCAGACTACAATATCAACTAGTCTGACATAAAGAGTTGTATCCTAAAAGCCATGCTTATTCTGCTGTTTTATTTTTGGTAGTAGCTGTCTCCATGTTTTTGTTTCTGGTTACCTATACACTATCTTAGTGGGCAGCTTTGTAATTTTTTAGTATCAATCGTATTTCACACGAAATTGAGAGTCTTATTCAGTTTAATCTTTGCTATTCAACAAAATTTTAACTTTTTCATTTCTTTCTTTCTAAGGTTGGAACCAACATGGTGGAATACCTCCAGCAGGCTGAAGTGTCAAGGCCGTACCCCTACATCCTGACGTTGGGAGATAATGACCAGCGCTGCTCTCAGTAATGTTGTAATGTTGCTATGAAATAGCGAGACCTACCTGAAAAGTCATAGACAGACAGTGTTTGTATGTTAAAATGAGACCAGGGCTGGATAGTTTTGATCCTGCTCTGTAGAAGTTGCTTCAGCCTATTTGTTCAATTACTCCATTCTGCTCTTATCAGTAATAGTATAGTAATGATGTCACTGTTGATTATCTGTTCTTGTGCTTTTGAAAAATAAATGTTTTTTCTAAGAACATTTAATAGGATGATGTTTATTGCATACATGTATGTTTTTTGTAATAGACCAGTATATCAAAGTAATTTAACTGTTTAATAGACATGCGTGTTTTTTTTTTTTTTTTTTTTTTTTTTTACAGATTCACTGTAAAACATGAAAATAATAATAACCTATTTGTGAGGTAGAATTAACCCAATTCTACCTCACAAATAGACCAATTTATGTGGTGGAATTAACCCAGCATTATAGTTAAATATGACCTAGCATTTGGATTGAATATTTAACCCATCTTGTTGGGTTAAACAAATAACCCATCTTGCTGGGTTACATTAATCCAGCATTTAGTTAGTCCTATATTTACCTAGCAGCTGGGTTAAAAACAACCCAGATTGGGTTGTTTTTAACCCAGCATTTTTTAGGGTGTAGTTTACTCACTTGAGAGCTTAATTCCTGTTTGCCGTTCAAAAGTACTCAATTTTCGCCTCGCATTTAACATCGGAAGGTGTTTTTACACTGTCGCCACGTCATTATAATACACTCTACAGGCATGAGAATTCAATATGTTGTAGTCTGGAAGTTCCTGCCACTCACGGTGAAAGAATTTTGGCGATGCGACCTACGGTATTCTGTTGGGAAGCATTTGTTTGAGAGCTTAGTTCCTGTTTCCCGTTGTCTGTGTCTGACCCAGAGCAGTGTGCGTGCCCCACATGGAAAGAACTTATATGAGGATATATGCGCATATATGAAACCTATATGCAGTATATATGCGCATATATCCGCACCTATATGATGACATATGTGCATATATGAAACCTATATGCAGTATATATGCGCATATAACCGCACCTATATGGGGCCAGGGGTAGCTCAGTGGTTAAGGCCTTGGACTACAGTTCGGAAGATCCCAGGTTCAAACCCCACAACCACCAAGTTGCCACTGTTGGGCCCCTGAGCAAGGCCCTTAACCCTCAACTGCTCAGATGTATAATGAGATAAAAATGTAAGTCGCTCTGGATAAGAGCGTCTGCCAAATGCCTAAATGTAAATGTAAATATGAGGATATATGCGCATATATGAAACCTATATGCAGTATATATGCATATATATGATAATATATATGCTGCAAATATGCGTATATATGCCACATGTAGGCAACATTGAGGTGCATATATGTGCATATACAGGCCATATAGGTCTCCTGTATTGCTTCTTTATATCCACATATAAGCCCTATATGTACATACAAGATATGTCTCCTATGGCAGGATCTGGTCATTTTAGCTCATATCTCACTTTGGCAACTGTCATACATGATGCCTAGCTCATATTTTCTATTATCAAGGCAATAACTAAGAACTAACAAAAAAAATGCAAAAAACTAATCCTAATTGGCCACATACAGTATATGAGGATATATGCACATATATGAAACCTCAGTCTCCGTGAAAATCTTTTTGAAACACGTCACTAAAATTAACTGAAATGAGAAATATATCTATATAAAGCTTAAAGTGTCTACTTTTAAATGATGCAAGTCACATTGAAAACAAATATTCTCAGTTTATGTAATCCGTATGAAACCAAGGAGAGGCACAGAATTTGGACATGTGGACATGATCATGTATGCAGATGATACGGTAATTTTTACACAAGCTAAAAGTGCTGATGATGCAGCCCATCAGCTTTCATTAGCCTTAGATGACTTACAAAAATGGCTGAATGATTCATGCTTGTGCCTTACATTTACATTTACATTTAGGCATTTGGCAGACGCTCTTATCCAGAGCGACTTACATTTTGATCTCATTATACATCTAAGCAGTTGAGGGTGAAGGGCCTTGCTCAAGGGCCCAACAGAGGCAACTTGGTGGTTGTGGGGTTTGAACCTGGGATCTTCCAAACCGTAGTCCAATGCCTTAACCACTGAGCTACCCCTGGCCCCTTAATGCCTAATGGTGCCTTAATGTTAAAAAGACTGTATCAATGTTTTTTACAGAGTTTCTTTGCTTCAACAGTTCAGAAATGGCTTCGTTATGTCCCAGAACGGCTGGGGGGAATTGCTCGTGGTGGAAAACCATAAGTTCAGACTCTCTTATTATCTCTTATTATCTTATGCCTTATCTGTTTTGCTGCGTAAATACATTTCAACTTACGAATAATGTTTCAGTCATCTGTTGTGTTTCTGACTTGGTTGTTTCTATTTGCATTTGACTGAATTTTGCTGAGGCAGGCTGCCATTTTTATATTATGGTTTTCCAGTCTCTTCTCTTGGCAGTTAGATTCTGTTTTATGAATTCAGAATTAACAATCTCTTCTAATAGTTCTCTTCTAAAAACTCATTTTGTCATCCAGTTTATAATAATTTGTATGTAAGTTGTAGTGTGTTTTATTATATAGTTGTTTTATTGTAATTGTGATGTTACTTCCTGTTTAAATGGGTATGGAGCATAAATAAATAAATATGTTTACATGTAAACTGAAGGATGTTGAGTTACTGACTTTTTGTTAAAAAAAATGTTTTTCAGCCCTACATGGTCTCTGATTTAAAGAAATAAACCAAAACGGACATGATTTACTGTCATAGAATCTTGCTGTTCATAAAGCAAGACTAAACTATAATTGCTTCAATGTTGATTCAATGTTGATTCAATGTAAAATAAGTGATTGAATTTACGTTGAACAAACATTGATTTTATGCCCATCTTGATCTATTTTTCATCATTGAAATAACATTATTTCAAGGTGCAAACCTGATGAAAAATCAACGTTTAACATTGAAATTTCAACATTGATTCAATGACAAGTTGGTTGATGCTTTAATGTTGATTCAACGATGATTCAATGTTGTTCTGCTATCTGGGGTGTGTCTACTGAAGCCGAAAATGTGTCCAAATTAAACAGCGCATGCGTGTTTGGAGACGCTGTGCCCGCGCTGTGGATCAGTCGTTTGTGGATCATCACGGAGGTACTACACGGCGTGGCTGGAGCTGGAGTTTGTCATGTCCGAGGTAAGTTTAGCTTTCTTTTTTGGATGTGATTCTCGCTTTCATGACTCCCAATTAATGTTCATCTTAATCTCAGAACGCACAATTAGCAATATTTCAGTTTATAATGGTGTGGAGATTCACAAAACACCGTTTTCGTGTAAAAACCTGAACCTACGGGGTCCTGTGGTAAATAAATAAAATAATAACGTACCGAGCGCGCGGATTAATCAACCGATATGTGTGTTTCTTACCCCCACCCCTCGTGAAAACGGCGTGTTCAGAGAAAGGCTCACCAGTGAGATGCCATTTCTGAACAAACTGAGTCGTGTGTGTTAAAGCATTTAATGGTAAAAGAGCACTAGCAATAAACGTTTTTTCTGAATCCGAATTTTATTAATAAGTTACAAGTTAAATTTCAACTGTAAAGAACCTGTACATATGTTCATACTGTATTGACAGCAGCTCTAATTTGTCTAAATTGCATTGCAGACAAGAAAAAGAAGTAGAGTCATCCTGTGACCTTGCATGCTTAATCTTTCCACACATGATTCTTGCTTCTCACTTTTTCCTTAATCTCCGGTTCGGTTCTGGTTTCGGTCTGTTCTCATGAGTTGTGAAGCGAGAGGAACAAAGTATAAATATTGTTCATTTGCTAAATTAAGTATCATGAATTTTAATTGAATATCTATCTCTGTATTTTTTTTCACAGCAGTTTGTGACTAAAAGTGTGTCTGCATCTGACTTCAGGAGTTTCCTGACCAACGTATCTAACGGTCATATTTAAAAATCATAAAGTACAAAACGTTTCTGTTGGTGTTTAATTTTGTTTCTATGATTAATACTTATTTGTGGTGTTTTATGTTTTGTACATCTTTTCAAATTGAGACCTCATTTGTAAGTTACTGTATTCTCGTTTTCTTGTTTTTGTATAAATTAATCAAATGTTTGCTTGTTATTAAATGTATTTTTTATAAAAAATAAACGAATCAGTGTTTTATTATTAGCTGAGAGTGTGGTTTATTTATTTACAGATGTCACCTTTAAGACTGCGCGTGTTTTCCCGCGGGATGCCGCAATTTAGCGCGCGGCGTGCCGCGACTTGCTGGAGGCAACATTCGGGAATTTTAAATAAATGTGTTGCGCTTCACTGAATATCCGCCAGATGGCGCATGGAAGGACTTTATCTAAAAGCCGGACCAAGTACAACAATGAATGTAACGACGCGGATGAACAGTGCTGAAGCGAACATGAATTTTATTTTGTTTTATAATAGATCTTTCATGATGAATGAGTGTGCTTCACATTATCAAACACAGGCAAAGGAGACAGAAATTATTGAGGGATCCACTGAAAAAAGTAAACCTAGCTATCGTTCGTTTAATGTGTTTTTTTTTTCTCATTCCATTAGTAAAAAAAATTATTTGCTCTTTTAAACTAAAGTGTCTAATTTATGCTTATGGGTGAATCTTTTTTTTTTTTTTTTTTTTTTTACTTTAGTATAATGCTGTTTACAGCAGGAAACCAAAGTGAAATATTTCATTTTGATCAAGGTACTCTTATTAGGTTGAGTGTGATTTGCGCATGCGCAGTCTTTAGACCATAGTTTTGCCGGTATAATTTTATTTCCGCCTCAAACCGGAGCATGACGTTGAAACAAGTAAGGAAGGATTTCAGAACCTGTATTTCAGTTACTGTTAGTTAAAGCCCCTGATTAAACTTAAATCTAATCCATTCACAAAGAACATTTCTGCTTCAAACCAATGGTCGCCGTGTCACATGACCTCATAACGCAGCATTATCACGGACTGAATCACCTTCTGCTGCGGGCGGAGTTTCTCAAAGAAAACTCCTTTAAACCAGGTAAGAAAGCAAACTCGTGTCATTTCTATGTTAAATGTATCTCTTATATGAGCAAATTCATGATTTATGTCAGGAACAACTACTTTGTAGATTGAGTTTTGTGTCCGTGTTTGCTACTGTAGCTAAAAACACCTATATTACCTACATTAGCATTAGCTAACTAACGTGGTGATTTTCAAAAACACCAGAGTTTCTGCAGTAAGTCAGCGGCGCCGAATAACATGAAAATAATTATATTTAAGTACCGTTGGTTAACGATGTAAAAATTTATAGGAAAGTGACGTAAACATAGAACAAGCTAATTTGGAGTGAGTGCTGTTTGTAGTGTATTTATAGTTATTCTTATAACCTTCTGGACTTGCTAATGTGTAAGTAATGTAATATCACTAAAACTATATTCCCTCGTATGAAACGGGGCTTTAGCACATGTTCCTGACATACTGGTGACTCTTTATCACACGTTTTAAACGGTATCAGTATATAAATATTGGCATAAATTTGACATGTTGATTGAACGTTACTTCAAGTACATTTTAGCCATTACGATGTCATGAAATAACTTTAAAAGTAAACATAATCTTTATGCACTTTTGTGTTTACAGGTCTGTTAGCTTTTCTGAAAGGGCATTATTTTACCCATACTGCTTTCTATACTTTATACACACTGTAATTAAGATTTGCTAACATAAGAACTTGAGCCAGTCCAATTTTTGTTTTTACCTTTTTTTTTTTTTTTTAAAGATCAGTAATGAGTTTCTGAGAATTATATCTGCTCCACTTCAAGCAAGATTACTGGTTTCCTTGGACAAGCAACACTACAAACTAATTGAGATCATCAGAAACTGGGGAGGAACCCGTCAGAGAGAAGACCAGAGATATAATCTTCATCTTCAAGTTCTTGATCTGGTATGTACTCGCTCAAAAAAGCAGAAATTAGCTTGGTGTCAAATGTAATCTTGTGAATGGAAGCCACAGGACCTGAGCAAGGCATCCACATCAAGTTGGCTGTGATGCACTAAATTAAAACATAACTAGCAGAATAAAACTTTAGTTTAACTTGTTCACAGGTTAGTGTATGCTGTCTGAATACAGGTTTCAATGTCTGCCATGTTCATTTTTTCACGCTTTACAAGCCTAACATAACCAACAATACTATGTTTGTTTTTATGTCCCTAGAGCCTGGAGGTGATTACCTCCTGAAATTAATACTTAAAATGATAAACTTTATCATTAATAAATAATGTGTGTATATGTATGTCAGTTATTTTGGCGTATTCATTGAGCTAATTACATTTATCATGCTGCACCATAATCCTAGGTGTTTTTTTCACTCATAGGGCATTAAGTGATTTTACATGCATACATCAGACACTGTTTTGCCAAATAGAGCAATTGTCTAACAAATGTCCTTTCTTTTATTAGGTTGTTCAGAAAGATGAAGCTAAGGCAGAACTTGTGAGGTGCACAATGGCCCTGTTTGTCCTCAGGTAGGAAGAGGACTGTCTTCAGCCTCCACAGGAAATCGGGACTGTGACTTATTGAGTTTCCATCAGTCGCACATGAATGTTCCATGTTTTACCTCTGCTGATTTTGTTTCAGGAACATTTTCTAATTTTCTTTTCAGTCCAATTAATAAATGTATGTTGCAAAGTTGAGTGTTACTATTTGTAATTTTATTCATTCATTCATTTTCTATACCGTTAATCCTGTGTTCAGGGTCGCGGGGAGCCTATCCCTGGAGCCTATCCCAGGAGACTTCGGGCACTAGGCGGGGTACACCCTGGACAGGGTGCCAATCCATCGCAGGGCACACACATACATTTATGGAGTAATTTATTATAGTCGCAGAGTATTTCGTTTGGTTCTTCTTCAGCAGGTTTGACAAGGACAAAATGTACCCATTGCAAAATTAAATTTGTGGATAAATGCAGACATCTTTTTTTCCCTCTCAATTTCAAATTCAGTTAACAGTGTTGAATGACTGTTGGTGTTTATACATTTTGAAAAAAAAAATCTTATTGTTAACATTTTGGATGAAAATATGTTCATTCCACAATAAATGTTTATATAAAGAAATGTGTTTTGAGTGTAAATCAATATGTAATTAAGTTTTTTATGCTTTTATATTTAAATTATGAATGCCTTAAATCTTTTTGATGCAACTTAAAAAAAAAGGTAATTTGCTCAACCATTCAAAAGTGGTTTATATCAAGTTTATAATTTCAGGTTAGATTTAGTAGAATATTTACATTAAGTAATATAGCCAACTCATTTATTTAGATTTAGAACATCTTTAAATATTTGGTTTGTTTCACCTTCAGAAATGAGTTTACATGAACTTAAAAATTTTAAGTTTGTTTTATTTACATTACGTCAATGCTAAAATATTAGGTGTGACAGATTACTTCAATTTTTTTAAGTTGAGCCAGTCCTATATTTTTTCAGTAGGGTCAATCAGATGTACAGTGTCTGGTAAGTGTGGTGCTTTTATTGAAGGGATAATGAGAGATTAATTATTTTATTTTTTTGGACAATTTCTTTAATGTTTTCGGAGTTGTGGCTGTTCAGTAGAAAGTAATAGGCTCACCAATTTACAGTATGATCTTTCACTTTAACAAGTGTAATGTGAACAAGTTAGTTATTATGAGTATGGAAAACATCTTTTCCTGCATTTTTTTCTGCTTCAGGAGTCAGTCTGTTCTGAGACAGTGAGAGTAGAGGAAGGGGCAGATTCAGGACCAGGGAGGGAGCCGGAGACAGCAGAACAAAGAGATGATATTGCCAGCACAGGGAGCACAGTTTTTAGTTTAGATCTCATGTTTACATTTTATTGTATGTTGATGGCTTGACTGTAAACAACATAAACAATGCAATAAATAATTAAAAATATATATTTATTGTCCCCCCTGCTGTTAAATGAAATTTATGCTATTTTACGTTAACGTTACGTTATTACATTATTAACGTCGACAGAATAAAGTAAAGTTTTATTTCTGGAATTGATGCACGGGCTTCAACTTAGGCCTTTTTTTTCCTTTCGGTTCTTTCATTTCACAGCGCCGGACTGTTGATGTCTCTTTCCAGGACCAGGCATATCGTTCAATTCTTATAATTCTTTTGGCCAAATACTGTAGGCAGCCGTAATAGAGGTGAGGTCGCGCGCGTCATCACGTGTGCTTTGCCGACTCTGCGTTCACCGTAAACTTCAATATAGACGTTTATATTTTTGTTTATTTGTATATGTATGTTATTAATATTAATTTTTTAGAGATTGTGTGTGCGTGCACCGAGAGTTTGTGTTGATAAGTTTGTGGATAAGTTGATAAGTGTATGTTGTCAAAGTATTTGTGGACATATAATTAGGGAATTTTTTTTTTAATTAAGGATGTCTTGAAACATAATGCAGTAACTCTACAGTATTTATTTGAACACGGTAAAGGTGTTAATGTTTCGTACATTCCTTAATTTGTCCTTTCGGTTTGTGTTTTATGTTTCACTGTTTTCAATATACTGTACATACTGTAAAACATATGGACAACAATGTTCCGGAAGCATTATTAAATATTCAATAAGGCACTCACACAATTTAGTTGCAATAAAGTTTTATTAAATATATAATAAAGCAGGCAGTACTGTATATGGCAAATGGTCACTCAAAATCTTTACAAAAGTAAGAGTATTCATTAATTATTTTTTTTTTTTAAAAAGAGGAAAACTCAATCTTTTCTTTCTAAGAAGTTCGTTAATTATGTCTCTTATTTGCTTGTTCTTGCGGGCTGTGGGGTGGAATTTCCTAGCAACAGCATCGGAAAGTGCTTGAAGCAGAATTACCCCATCAGCGAAACCGGTTTGATAACTTCACACCAAGGATACTGTAGGTGAGAAGGGGGATTACAGTAACGGTTTCTGTGGGTCTTCACCAAGAGGTGATGTGGGTCACGTTGTATTCAGCGAATAGACTAAAACAAAATCATGTTTGCTTCAGCATTGGAAACAATATTGTATTAGGCCAACTTTATTTAAGATTAAAATAATAGTGGGTTAGGAACGTTATTCTTCATATAACTTAAATGGCTGAATGAAGTTAAATATACACAATAAATTAATAATTGCGTTTGCTTTACATTTGAGCACTCGTGTAAATAGCTTTTTCATTGTATATACTACTATATCATATATCTGTGTCTAATACTGGTTCATTCATATTTTACATTACATTCAGTTTGTAATTTACTTGCGATTGTACTTTTAAAATGTAACCTATATACGTATCTACAGTATAAGCATATTTAACTACTTCAGCAGTGAATTAGAAACTTGGTCAGTCTGGCTTTTAGATAAAGTCCTTCAGAGCAAGCATTGTGTAAATATAATATATAAAACATAATGTAAAATAAAATAATATAAAATAAATAAATATATAACATAAATGGTTAATGATAGCAATAAAATCAGACTTAATAGTTGGATTTGATACTTTTCTTTTTATTTACTGTATAGACATCTTATTATGCTTTCTCTGTTATTAATCTCTCTATTCTCTAATTATGACTTCAATAAATCGGCTCACATCGGAGCGCGCACGGAGCGAGTACTGTAGTCTATATATTTGTGTTTGTTGTTTTCCTGGGGGGGGGGGGGGGGGGGGGGGGGCGGTGGCGTGTTTATGTCTGCATTTGATCTATAAATCGTGTGTGTGTGTGTACGGAGAGTTTATGTGTGTGCACGGAGAGTTTATGAGTGTGCCCCTTTGATGTGCTGGGTATGGCGGGGCGTCGATTGCTGATCAGTGTAAAGTAGCGTACTTTACACACACTGATCAGCGGTCGACGCCCCGTCGTACCCAGCAGATCAAAGGGGCAGTTATCGGCTATGACACGTTGAAGGAGAACTTAATAGTTCTCAAAAATAGTGTAAATGTCTGCAACAATCACTAACCATTAAAATGTTTTTTTTTGTAATTAAACACGAAAATATTAATTATATTTCCATATATATATATATATACTGTATATATATATATATATATATATATATATATATATATATATATATACAGTGGTGTGAAAAACTATTTGCCCCCCTCCTGATTTCTTATTCTTTTGCATGTTTGTCACACTTAAATGTTTCTGCTCATCAAAAACCGTTAACTATTAGTCAAAGATAACATAATTGAACACAAAATGCAGTTTTTAAATGAAGGTTTACGTTATTAAGGGAGAAAAAAAACTCCAAATCTACATGGCCCTGTGTGAAAAAGTGATTGCCCCCCTTGTTAAAAAATAACTTAACTGTGGTTTATCACACCTGAGTTCAATTTCTGTAGTCACCCCCAGGCCTGATTACTGCCACACCTGTTTCAATCAAGAAATCACTTAAATAGGAGCTACCTGACGCAGAGAAGTAGACCAAAAGCACCTCAAAAGCTAGACATCATGCCAAGTTCCAAAGAAATTCAGGAACAAATGAGAACAAAAGTAATTGAGATCTATCAGTCTGGTAAAGGTTATAAAGCCATTTCTAAAGCTTTGGGACTCCAGTGAACCACAGTGAGAGCCATTATCCACAAATGGCAAAAACATGGAACAGTGGTGAACCTTCCCAGGAGTGGCCGGCCGACCAAAATTACCCCAAGAGCGCAGAGACAACTCATCCGAGAGGCCACAAAAGACCCCAGGACAACATCTAAAGAACTGCAGGCCTCACTTGCCTCAATTAAGGTCAGTGTTCACGACTCCACCATAAGAAAGAGACTGGGCAAAAACGGCCTGCATGGCAGATTTCCAAGGCGCAAACCATTTTTAAGCAAAAAGAACATTAAGGCTCGTCTCAATTTTGCTAAAAAACATCTCAATGATTGCCAAGACTTTTGGGAAAATACCTTGTGGACCGACGAGACAAGAGTTGAACTTTTTGGAAGGTGCGTGTCCCGTTACATCTGGCGTAAAAGTAACACAGCATTTCAGAAAAAGAACATCATACCAACAGTAAAATATGGTGGTGGTAGTGTGATGGTCTGGAGTTATTTTGCTGCTTCAGGACCTGGAAGGCTTGCTGTGATAGATGGAACCATGAATTCTACTGTCTACCAAAAAATCCTGAAGGAGAATGTCCGGCCATCTGTTCATCAACTCAAGCTGAAGCGATCTTGGGTGCTGCAGCAGGACAATGACCCAAAACACACCAGCAAATCCACCTCTGAATGGCTGAAGAAAAACAAAATGAAGACTTTGGAGTGGCCTAGTCAAAGTCCTGACCTGAATCCTATTGAGATGTTGTGGCATGACCTTAAAAAGGCGGTTCATGCTAGAAAACCCTCAAATAAAGCTGAATTACAACAATTCTGCAAAGATGAGTGGGCCAAAATTCCTCCAGAGCGCTGTAAAAGACTCGTTGCAAGTTATCGCAAACGCTTGATCGCAGTTATTGCTGCTAAGGGTGGCCCAACCAATTATTAGGTTCAGGGGGCAATTACTTTTTCACACAGGGCCATGTAGGTTTGGATTTTTTTTCTCCCTAAATAATAAAACCCCTCATTTAAAAACTGCACTTTGTGTTTACTTGTGTTATCTTTGACTAATAGTTAAATGTGTTTGATGATCAGAAACATTTTGTGTGACAAACATGCAAAAGAATAAGAAATCAGGAGGGGGGCAAATAGTTTTTCACACCACTGTATATATATATATATATATATATATATATATATATATATATATATATATATATACACACACACACACACACACACACAAGGGCGTAGGTTTGCTACCTATGACTCCAACTAATACCCCATCCCCCAATCCCCTTTTCCACCCACCAACCCCCTGCCCCACCTACCAACCTCCCAACCCAACTATGTCCACTGAATACATGTTTTTCTTAATATAGTGCGAAATCACTTTACATTAATACTAGCAATGCTTCGATTGATATTAATCCACTCGAGATGCAATTCATTAAGTTAAATTAAGGAATAGTGTAAAGTTAAAGGAATGTTTCATAACTGACAAAAAGATAGTCTTTAATAAAATAAAAACTATTCTTTATTGAGCCCTAGTGCAAATGAAACATCTCAATCATCTGTATATATATAAAAGTAGATTACATCTAAACATGAACTACTAGGTACAGTACCACACAACAGCTCAATGCCTATTGCTCCTATATGAAGGAGACAAAAACATGCCTTCGCCTCTCGTTAACAGAAATAAACTGCTGGCATATTTGTTTGACATCAATGTTGTCCAGGCTGTTCTTTTTTTCTTCTGATAAACACTAAAGATGATATTTTGTAGAATGCTGAAAACCTGTAATCATTGATTTACATAGTATTTGTTTTTCCTGCTACGGAAGTCAATGTTTTCAGCTTTTTCCCCCAATATCTTATTTTGTATTCAACAAAATAAAGAAAATCATTAAAGTTTGGAACCACTTAAGGAGTAAATAGTGAGTAAAGTTTTTTTGGGGGTGAACAATGGCTTTGACCCTAACTCTTCCCCTCTGACTGCACTAGGACCGGACAGCATTGCCACCTGATGAAATAGCGTGACAAAAAAGTGAAATGTCAGTTCAAAACTTTTGCCAAAAACACTAATGAATCACTTATATCCTCAGCCTATCACTCCTCATAATGCTAAATATTAGTATAATCAACATGTATAATACACGCCAACATATTATATGTTATATATATAATCAACATTCAGATTGACCTCCTGTGACCTCGCCTCTTCACCTGAACTACAACATGGCTGATCTGCTTCAATCGCCTAATTGAAAAACATTGAGGGATTCCTTATGAGCATGGACAGAGAATGCCTCAGCCTATTATTGGTAACAATGTTAAATCTCAGGACAACTACAGTGGCTTGCAAAAGAACTTTTCCACATTTTGTCACAAACATGAATCAATTTTATTGGAATTCCACGTGAAAGACCAATACAAAGTGGTGTACACACGAGAAGTGGAACGAAAATCATACATGATTTCAAAAATTTTTTTTTTACAAATAAATAACTGAAAAGTGGGGAGTGTGTACAGATGTCGCCATTAAAAACGCACGTTTCGAGAAAAGGGATCCCGTGACTTGCCGCGGCTGTGTGCGGCAAGCTGTGAACATGCCCTTCTTTACCTGTAGGGGGCAGTCGTGTTTCAGTCTGAAGTATTGTGTGTCTACTGAAGCCCGAAAATGTGTCCAAATTAAACCCCCTGTGGTAAATAAATAAATAAATAAAATATTAACGAACCGAGCGCGCGGATTAATACACCGAGATGTGTGTTTCTTACCCCCACCCCTCGTGAAAACGGCGTGTTCAGACAAAGCCTCGCCAGTGAGATGCCATTTCTGAACAAACTGAGTCGTGTGTGGTAAAATGGTAAAAGAGCACTAGCAATAAACGTTTTTTTCTGAATCCGAATTTTATTAATAAGTTACAAGTTAAATTTCAACTGTAAAGAACCTGTACATATGTTCATACAGTATTGACAGCAGCTCTAATTTGTCTAAATCGCATTGCAGACAAGAAAAAGAAGTCGAGTCATCCTGTGACCCTGCATGCTTAATCTTTCTACACATGATTCTTGCTCCTCACTTTTTCCTTAATCTCCGGTTCGGTTCTGGTTTCGGTCTGTTCTCATGAGTTGTGAAGCGAGAGGAACAAAGTATAAATATTGTTCATTTGCTAAATTAAGTATCATGAATTTTAATTGAATATCTATCTCTATTTTTTTCACAGCAGTTTGTGACTGAAAGTGTGTCTGCATCTGACTTCAGGAGTTTCCTGACCAACGTATCTAACGGTCATATTTAAAAATCATAAAGTACAAAACGTTTCTGTTAGTGTTTAATTTTGTTTCTATGATTAATACTTATTTTTGGTGTTTTATGTTTTGTACATCTTTTCAAATTGAGACCTCATTTGTAAGTTACTGTTTTCTCGTTTTTCTATAAATTAATCAAATGTTTGCTTGTTATTAAATGTATTTTTTATAAAAATAAAAATAAACGAATCTGTTTTATTATTAGCTGAGAGTGTGGTTTATTTATTTTTCATATTTGGTCATTGTAACATGCATTAGGGAGCATTATCTCTGCGAAGTGTGTCTGCTATCTGGGAATTAATTACCTTTACTTGGCTATTTTAAATAAATCTAATTTGTGCATTAAAAATAATTATGTAACTTTTACTTGATTTCTTTGATTGTTTCTTTGATTATGTGTAAAGAAAATAAAATTTATATATTCGTGTTTAATTACAAAAAACATTTTAATGGTTAGTGATTGTTGCAGACATTCACATTATTTTTTGGGGAAGAGCTTGGCTTGTACAGGCTACTCATCAGCAGTCGGCGCCCCGCTGTAACCAGAAGATCAAAGGAGCAGTTATCGGCTGACACGTAGCCTTCTGAGTTTGGAGACCCACAGAACCCCCACTGTATTATAATGCCTCTTCTCACCTTTCATTCATGATTTCGCTGATGGGGGAATTCGTACAATTGGGGGTTTTAAAAACAATTAACAAGGCCGAGTAGACGTCTCTGCCTAAAATGTTTTTCGCCAGCAAAACACCTCTCTCTATCTCTCTCTCTCTCTCTCTCTCTCTCTCTCTCTCTCTCTCTATATATATATATATATATATATATATATATATATATATATATATTCACAATCACATTCCAGCTCTTATTCCCAGCCGTGGTCAAATAATGGATGAAATAATTATTCAATGCTGGACACAAACAGCAAAAAATATGAAAAGCCCTACGCGCTTTATTGCTTTTCATCATGCTTTTTGCTGTTTGTGTCCAGTATATATATATATATATATATATATATATATATATAGTTAATTCATGTCTATGATCTAAAAAAATATAAAAACATATGATGTTTTTGAGTTATCAGTTGTTTTTTATTATTCATAAGACAACCTTTCAGTTTTGTAAATATTCTAGTTATAGTGTGTTAAGTCTTTCTTAAACGGTTTTGAGAATTAGACCATCCAGCTAAGATCAATATTATTAATATTAAGTATTTTATTTCTATTTATTCTATGCTTTGCTGGAGAAATACATTTTAGGCAGAGACGTCTCGGTCTTGTTAAATAGTTTTAAACTATAAATATAAAATTTCTCATGAGCAATTTTTGAAGGGGACACATATAATACAGTCAAATTGTACTTATAAAGATATGTCCCCACAGTGAAAAACTTTGCTTCTATCATTAGACTGCACCATTATGGTTATTTTCAAAGTATTTCTCAGGTTCAATGACAAAGCAGATTTTTCTTCAAAACTATTTATTGCATTGTTTATGTTGTTTACAGTCAAGCCATCAACATACAATAAAATGTAAACATGAGATCTAAACTAAAAACTGTGCTCCCTGTGCTGGTGCTGGCAATATCATCTCTTTGTTCTGCTGTCTCCGGCTCCCTCCCTAGTACTGAATCTGCCCCTTCCTCTACTCTCACTGTCTCAGAACAGACTGACTCCTGAAGCAGAAACAAATGCAGGAAAAGATGTTTTCCATACTCATAATAACTAACTTGTTTACATTACACTTGCTAAATTGAAAGATCATACTGTAAATTGGTGAGCCTATTACTTTCTACTAAACAGCCACAACTCAAAAAACTTTAAAGAAATTGTTCACCCCCCAAAAATTGTAAAAAATCTGTCATTATCCCTTCAATAAATGCACCACACTTACCCAACACTGTACATCTGATTGACCCTGGTCTACCTGTCCCTCAGTAATTTCTGTCTCCTTTGCCTGTGATTGATATTGTGACATTAGTATTTTCATAAGCACCCATTCTTAAAGCCAAATTTCCTTAATATGTGAACTTGTACTTACTTGGCGTTTAAGTCACTGAAAAATTATCTTATGTCCATTTATCTAGGACACTGCAAGGCAAGTTTATTTATACTGTAGCACATTTCATACACAATGGTCATTCAAATTGCTTTACATAAAGAAAGTAAAACTATCAAAAAATAATCACAACAATAAAAACAAGGAATAAAAAAAGGTTCAAAATTGTATTTAAAATTAATTAAGACACTTAGAACAGAATGGATATTGATTATACAAAAATATACAATTCGGACTAGGCACAGTGCTCATTTAGTAAATGTACAGCTAAACAATATGCTAAATGTGGCCGTTAATGTTAAGTTAACATTATGCCAAGTCGTCACAAATAAAACACTGCATGGGAAACGGTGTTTGTCATGTTAGTTGCAGTGCACTTTTTTCAGCGGATTTTTCAGTTCAGTTTATCAACTTGTAATATACAGTATCTCACAAAAGTGAGTACACCCCTCACATTTTTGTAAGTATTTTATTATATATTTTCAAGGGACAACGGTAAAGATATGAAACTCTGATAGAATGTAAAGTAATCAGTGTACAGCTTGTATAATGGTGTAAAGTTGATGTCCCCTCAAAATAACTCAACACACAGCCATTAATGTCTGAACTGCTGGCAACAAAAGTGAGTACACCCCTAAATGAAAATGCCCAAATTGTGCCCAATTAGCCCTTTTACCTTCCCGTTGTCATGTCACTCGTTAGTGTTACAAGGTCTCAGGTGTCCTTGGGGATCAGGTGTGTTAAATTTGGTGTTATCACTCTCACACTCTCATACTGGTCACTAGACGTTTAACACGGCACCTCATGGCAAAGAATTCTCTGAGGATGTGAAAGAAAGAATTATTGCTCTACACAAAGATGGCCTAGGCTATGAGAAGATTGCTAACACCCTGAAACTGACCTGCAACACGGTGGCTAAGACCACACAGCGGTTTAAAAGGACAGGTTCCACTCAGAACAGGCCCTGCCATGGTAGACCAAAGAAGAAGAAGAGTACACATGCTCAGCGTCATGTCCAGATGTTGGCTTTTGAAAATAGACGTGTGAGTGCTGCCAGCATTGCTGCAGAGGTTGAAGGGATGGGGAGCCAGCCTGTCAGTGCTCAAACCATATGCCGCACACTGCATCAAATTGGTCTGTATGGCTGTCGTCCCAGAAGAAAGCCTCTTCTAAAGATGGTGCACAAGAAAGCCCGCAAACAGTTTGCTGAAGACAAGCAGACTAAGGACATGGCATACTTGAACCACATCCTGTGGTCTGATGAGACCAAGATAAACTTATTTGGTTCAGATGGTGTCAAGCGTGTGTGGCGGTGACCAGGTGAAGAGTACAAAGACAGATGTGTCTTGCCTACAGTCAAGCAAGGTGGTGGGAGTGTCATGGTTTGGGGCTGCATGAGTGCTGCCGGCACTGTGGAACTACAGTTCATTGAGGGAACCATGAATGCCAACATGTACTGTGCCATACTGAAGAAGAACATGATCCCCTGCCTTCGGAAAACTGGGCCGTAGAGCAGTATTCCAACATGATAATGACCCCAAACATACTTCCAAGACAACCACTGTCTTGCAGAAGAACCTGAGGGTAAAGGTGCTGGACTGGCCAAGCATGTCTCCAGACCTAAACCCTATTGATCATCTGTGGAGCATCCTCAAACGGAAGGTGGAGAAGCACAAGGTGCCTAACATCCACCAGCTTCGTGACGTGATCAAGGAGGAGTGGAAGAGGATTCCCATGACAACCTGTGAAGCTCTAGTGAACTCCATGCCCAAGAGAGTTAAGACAGAGCTGGAAAATAATGGTGGCCACACAAAATACTGACACTGGGCACAGTTTGAACATTTTCATTTAGGGGTGTACTCACTTTTGTTGCCAGCAGTTCAGACTTTAATGGCTGTGTGTTGAGTTATTTTGAGGGAACATCAACTTTACACCATTATACAAGCTGTACACTGATTACTTTACATTCTATCAGAGTTTCATATCTTTAGCGTTGTCCCTTGAAAAGAAATAATAAAATATTTACAAAAATGTGAGGGGTGTACTCACTTTTGTGAGATACTGTATACATTTTAGGAATATATTAACATTTGCAGACATCATTATATGTTGAATGGAACTTGTAAGCCTTTGAATGGTGTTAAAAATACTTGCAAAACAAGTATTGCAGCCATACATTGGAGGGAACTTCTGAGGTGGTCAGTGATTGATGGCACGGTCGGTCGGAGGGGGTTGTGATCACACCTATAGATCTTTTGTTCTAGGCAATCGGTCAAAGATCTCTCCACTTGGATGCAAAAACATGCAAGGGATTTCAGCATCTCGACGCACATACTAAGCTGTTTATAAAGTAGATACTGTTTGTTTTTTCATTTTGTAATTTTTCCCGTGTTTACTGTGTACTGTATATATATTCATTTTTTAATGAATTACTGTAAATAAACTACACATTCCGTTACCAGAAATGACTTTTCTGTTTTTTGTGTGTGCTAAACTAAACTTCAGGGTCAAAGTAATATCGATTTTATTTGAAAAGTATTATATATTTACAATGCTGATAAGTTCAAGCTTAGATTCATATATAAACTGCTTCAAAGTCTTTCCACCCCGTGACCGCTGAAATCAGACAGACGGAGGGCTCAATGGAGGTGTGTCTGTGTGTGTATGTGTGCGCGTGTGTATGTGTGTGTGTGTGCGTGCGCTTCAGCCTGTCCTTTTTTCAGCGGATTTTTCCGCTACCGCAGATCAGTTTATCAACTTGTAATATATACATTTTAGGAATATATTAACATGTGCAGACATTTATTTGAGGGTGCGCTGCCCTCTCTTGCCCCTACGTAGAGCCTACACACACACACACACACACACACACCTATCTATCTATCTATCTATCATATAAATACACATTTGAAATCTGCATCTACATTTTCTGTTACAAGTATAGAATTAGGTTCAGCTGAGACTCATGAGCAATGGTGTTATGGTGGTACTTATGTAGTGATAATTAGTTTCAGCCAAATCATTAAAACTAACAATGAACTATGACACTCTTGAGAGGGGATATGAAGGTGTTATTCATTTATTTATTCTCTACAAGGGTGCGAACTACAGTACACAGACCACTAACTGTAACTTTCTCTTACTACTATAAAAATTCTAAATATAAACAAACAAACAAAATACAGCTTTTTTTCCTCAGAGGTAAACGGAAAAGTGAAGTTGTTCAGCTGTTTACTGTCACTGCAGCTTCTTCAAAGTCTTCCCACTCCGTCACCGCTGAAATCCGACACGACACCACGTTAGGCTACGTCTTGACTCATTTGTATACCGATGGTGATTGGATGTTTCCCGAGGGCTCAGGGGAGTGTGTGTGTCTGTCTGTCTGTGTGTGTGTGTGTGTCTATGTGTGTGCGTGTGCGCGCGTACTTCTTCTACTGTTCTAAAAACTCTAAATATAAACAAACAAAATACAGCTTTTTTTTCAGAGGTAAACGGAAAAGTGAAGATGTTCAGTGTCACTATGCAGATGTTACACTCAGTGGAGTCACCGAAATCTTTGGTTTAGTTCTCATTGAGTTGCCACACATCATTTCCACATTTCACTCGCTTTTATTACTCTTATGTGAGCATAAACAGTGAAACATTCCACAGGTTTATAAGACCGTGGCCAAGTGAACCACGTTCCCGTCGAACGAAACGAGGCACAATCGTGGTGTTTGCTTCGGTTATGACATAGCATAGTTTATTATCTGCTGTGGTAGATCTGATTATTTATTCAAACACAATAATAAAGCTTTATATCCTCAGGAGGGCTCAGTACATTGTTTTAGCGATTGTTTCACGGAAGCGAGTTCAGAACTAATCTAAAAAAAAAAAAAACATCCGAAGCTTCAAATAGAATGAACGAACTAATGAATTTTCTTAAAACGTTAGAAAATTAAGTAGAGCTAAATCCCTAAATCTCCTTATTAAATATTGCTGATTATCAATGCGAGAATGAATGGCGAATTGTCATATGGCGAGGGATAGGCTTCCGTGAAATTGATATAATTGATATATATGTAATTGATATACTGTATATACAGACGTGTGTGTGTCATTTTAATTCAAATGAACATTTTAATGCTTTCTGATACACTTATCAACTTATCCACATACACTTATCAACACAAACTCTCCGTGCACGCACACACAATCTCTAAAAAAATAATATTAATGACATACATATACAAATAAACAAATGTAGGTGTAATAAAAGTAGTCGTGATGTCAGTACTCGCCCAGCAAACCAGCCTTTTGCAGCGGCTTAAAACGTATGAATTATCTTCAAATATAAAAAAAAAAAGCGAAAAGACACTCGATTATTTTGCATAGGGTATTTGTTTAATTCAAAAAGTTCGTAAAAACACTTTAAAACGAGAGAAAATCTGTTAAAATCCTCGTTCGCCTTCTCAGCGTTAGGTTGCGAGTGACGTCATGATTTGAATCTGCGCGCCACCGGGGAAACATAGGGAAACTGACTTTCCCAGACCACCGGCTTTTAGATAAAGTCCTTCCATGCGCCATCTGGCGGATATTCAGTGAAGCACAACACATTAATGTTAAATTCCCGAATGTTGCCTCCGGCAAGTCGCGGCACGCCGCGCTAAATTGCGGCCTCTCGTGGGAAAACACGCGCAGTCTTAAAGGCGACATCTGTAATTATTCAGCCCCCTTGGGTCTGAGTGCAGTCAGTTGCCCATAGACATTGCCTGATGAGTGCTAATGACTGTCTGATATACAGCACATTTGTTTAGGTTCTGTCACCTGACAAAACAGGATAAACACATGCCATTTAAACAGCAATCATTTTATTTCACTTTTTCTGAGTCTTAGTGTGCAAACCTTGAATCAAATCATTAATGTTCGCCAAGTAAGTGAATGCATTTTAAAAACTATTTTTCTGAAGTGGATTGTCTATTGGTGTCAACAAAATTCTAGCCATATGGCAATATTAGTATATTAGCTTTTCAATTTCTTTCACAATACTGATTTCTGACAAACAGTCATTAGATTAGGAGATAGGGACAGGGATCATATTTATACTTTTACATTTAGCTGTTTAATCTGCTGTTAGTTTTAAATCTGTATTCACAGACTATATCCTGGCCTGCTGTAATGAATGTGAGTCCACTGCATTTGGCGCTGCTTGTATCTGAATGCAGCCATAGTCTATCACATGATGGCAGGGAAAGGCACAGCCAATCAAAATGTTCATATGTGTTTTGGGGGCGGGAGGACTCAAGGAGAGAACGTGATTTATCCCTTTCTGCGTGTCTAGGTTAATGTTGACAGAACGATTAAAAAAATTTCACTGCGTGTTGTACTTGTATAACTATGCATGTGACAAATAAAGAATCTTGAATCTTGAAAAAAGTGGATTAAATTATTGGTGGGGACATTTCAATGGTTGGAGGATATTGGTGGGGACACATCCCCTCCGTCCACCCTAAATCTACGCCCCTGTATATATATAATTTAAAACTATTTATTCATTTGTCTTTTATTTACTTACTTACTAGCGAATGCTTTTTTAGGGCTCTAAAAACTACGGCAGTATGAGTGACAATGGAATAGGACGTGTGAGTTGCACCGGTCACACACACACACACACACACACACACATATATATATATATATAATTAAATTCTTAAATCATCGTGTTCACCCATGCACTGAAAAAAGAACTTGTAAGATTTACTTGATAAAATCCTCATAACAATTTGGACACATAGATTTTAAGTAAATTTTATTGCTCCAATATTAAGGCTGAATCCCAATTCTACCCCTTCCCCCTACCCTTCCATTTGGCGCGTTCACGTGCAGGGGTGTCTCATTTCTCTTTTGGTTGGAGGGGTAGGGGGAAGGGGAAGGGCCAGATAGCCCTCCAAACGAAGATTTTTCGGGACCTCACTTCAAACGAAGGACTAAGCGAAGTTTTCAACATGGCTGCTCACTCGAGCAAGCAGAGGCATTAATGTTAATTTTTGCCATTAATAAAGATTTTTATGACAAGTTTTCATTATATGTATATTACCTCTAGTCTTGTGTTTGTGGTGATGTTCTGTAAAGAAACGTTTGCAAAAAAATCGCTAAAGTTTGCTAGCGGATAGAACAGAATACACGATATTACAAATATATATTTTTATGTCACATACACTTTACTGCATGCTACAAACACATATGAAAGTTCAGTAGCACGGCAGTTTGCCGAGCATTTGATAACGCATTGTTTGTTTAGCTTATGGCCATATGTGTACATGTAAATGAACGGTGCTTACACTATTCTTACTTATTGCAACGTGACCACAGTTTTGTAATTTATATTCTGTATAGGGACGGCTGAGGAAACCCGAAGGCTCATCCGTGTTCATGGTGAAAATGAGCAACTTTTTTAAAAATCGAAATACGGCGCAAAAAACCTTTGGGAGTGAGTAATCTCTCTCTTATTGGAATGTGTGATAAACATGGGCGCATGTCCTCTGACGTAACATTAGGAACTAGCGACAACGTATGATGACGTATAACAGTGTTGTAGTGGTGTCCCATTTCTTAGGCGAAATATTTATACCCTTCCCCGTTCCACTTCGTTTCAAGGGACAAGGGGAAGAAAATAGAATTGGGATTCAGCCCAAGTAAAACTCACCCGTAATTGACAGGTAAAATCTACTTAATTAAATTAACAATAAAAGAAATCAAGTAAAAGTTACATAATTATATTTAATGCACAAATTAGATTTATTTAAAATCAAGTAAAGTTACTTCATTGTTGTATCAGCAGGAACCTTGATTTTATGAAATTATCATTTTGTTTTGTGAGATTTTCCCATACTTGGTTTTATCAATTTATATTACTCCCTATAAGAATGTAAACATTGCTAATTTATGTTTTGGAAAGAAACTTAAGTAATCATTTCATCTACATCTTTCATAAATCACAACTAAAATATAATTAAACAGTTTATTCACCAACATTACCAAATATTTGTGACATTCACAGTCTTGATACAGGTTGTCTTTTTAATAAAAGGGCATTCAGCTAAATTTTGCATCCATAGAAACAACTGCACGGCACCAGGGCCTGAAATACTTGTTTTAAACAAAATTGTGTAAAATAATAAATAACTAAAATACAGCATTCATTTAGAAATAAAATACAGCAGAAAATACATTAAACAAACTGTAGAATAAACGTTAAAACTTAATAGCCCTCTGAAGCAGTGAAGTTGCAACATTCAAATCAGCACTCTGGACTATTGCACTTAAAAGTATGCCATTGAAACCATAACGCATTAAAACATTTTAAGCTGAACATGTGAACACAACATGTAAAGACTTGTAGTCAAGCCAAATCAAATGTTTTAAGATGATAACTTTTGGTGATGGCTTAATCCCATCAAGTTCTAGAAGAACTTTCTGAAAATAGCTCAAATGTGTAGCGCAGTGCTCGGAGCAATTGCCACAAACAATTCTTGCAAAATTTCCTCTCCTTCAAGGATTATAGATACACCAACCGGTTCTTCCCCTTCAACAGCACGGACAACAAGGATTTTAAGAAGGTGCATACTGGCATCACTTCGTCTGTCCCCCTGCATAAAATGTACAAGAAAAGAATTTATTTTGAGAAACAAAAAAAAATCTGAATTGCTTCAACCTGTGCTGACAGAGAAAAAAATAATAATAAAAATAATTGATGATAAAAAATGACCACTTCATATACTTCAGATTGTTAAACTTGGGTTAAATTGCTTTAGCAATAATCTTGCATCAATAAAACATTGTAAAACATGGCATGAGATGGCTACACTCCATAGATTACTCTGCACCTTTACAGTGTCAGGAAATCCTATGATGAATGCTGAGTTTGTATTTAAAGGGTTAGTCCAAACATGAAAATTCGTTCAATAATTACTCAGATTTATATATTCATTTGCATTTATATGCTTCTGTCCAATACAACAAACACTATATTCAAGGTATTAATAAATTGTATAATTAATAAGAAAACAATGCTTTACCAGGCAATCAAAGAGATCCTCTTCAGATTCATGTCTCATCTTTATGCTTTGTTTCTGTAAAAATATTTACAGTGTATCATTACAATCTTTTATTCGTACAACTACATTTAGGCATTTCTTTGTTTTGTAAGTTTTGCCTTTATCCAAAGCAAATTACAAAAGGGGAAGGCATCAAGCATGTCAAGCAGTGCTACTAACACAAAGTTTCTGACACCATTAGAAAAATACAAGATAAAACAGCGAGGGATTAAGGAAAAAAGTGAGAAGCAAGAATCATGTGTGGAAAGATTAAGCATGCAAGGTCACAGGATGACTCGACTTATTTTTATTGTCTGCAATGCGATTTAGACAAATTAGAGCTGCTGTCAATACTGTATGAACATATGTACAGGTTCTTTACTCGTAACTCATCAATAAAGTTCGGCTTCAGAAAAAAAAACGTTTATTGCTAGTGCTCTTTTACCATTTAATGCTTTAACACACATGACTCAGTTTGTTCAGAAATGGCATCTCACTGGCGAGCCTTTGTCTGAACACGCCGTTTTCACGAGGTGTGGGGGTAAGAAACACACATCTCGGTTTATTAATCCGCGTGCTCGGTTTGGTATTTTATTTATTTATTTATTTATTTACCACAGGACCCCTGGGGGGCTCCGTAGGTTCAGGTTTTTTACACGAAAACGGTGTTTTGTGAATCTCCACACCATTAAAAACTGAAACATTGCTAATTGTACGTCCTGAGATTAAGATGAACATTAATTGGGAGTCATGAAAGCGAGAATCACATCCAAAAAAAAAAAGCTAAACTTACCTCGAACACGACAAACTCCAGCCACACCGTGTTGTGATTCCTCCATGATGATTCCCAACCGACTGATCAACAGCGCGGGCACAGCGTCTCCAAACACGCATGCGCAGTTTAATTTGCACACATTTTCGGCTTCAGTAGACACACAATACTTCAGACTGAAACACGACTGCCCCCTACAGGTAATGAAGGGCATATTCACAGCTTCCCGCACGCAGCCGCACAAAGCCGCGGCAAGTCACGGGATCCCTTTTCTCGAAACGTGCATTTTTAATGGCGACATCTGTATTATCATATTTGGTCATTGTAACATGCATTAAGGAACATTATCTCTGCGATGTGTGTGTGCTATCTGGGAATGAATTACCTTTACTTGATTATTTTAAATAAATCTAATTTGTGCATTAAATATAATTATGTAACTTTTACTTGATTTCTTTGATTGTTAATTTAATTATTAAGTAGATTTTACCTGACAATTACGGGTGAGTTTTACTTAATATTGGAGCAATAAAATTTACTTAAAATCTATGTGTGCAAATTGTTAAGAGGATTTTATCAAGTAAATCTTACAAGTTCTTTTGTTCAGTGCATGGGTGAACACGATGACTTAAGAATTTAATTAAGCACATATATATGTGTGTGTGTGTGTGTGACAAATGTATTGTGTGTGACAATCAGACAAATGTAACCAGAAAACAGCATATAACTTTAAACTTACATTGATTAGCAATATAAACAACACACCTATGAGGCTGGACAATGGAATGAACTGTGTGGGTGCCAATAATATTAAATATTTATCTGTTGAATCTTTGACAATACTGCTGCTTTTTGTTGGAAACTGGCAGACATAAAAAATATGAAAAATACTTTAAATAAATATAAAGGGGACGATGGGCTAAAGCCCCCCTAAAAATGGCCTAGCGATGCCCGTGTATATATAATGAAAATATTATGTGTAAAGAAAATATAATTTATATATTCGTGTTTAATTAAAAAAAAACATTTTAGTGGTTAGTGATTGTTGCTTGGCTTGTACAGGCTACTCATCAGCAGTTGGTGCCCCGCTGTAACCAGCAGATCAAAGGAGAAGTTATCGGCTGACACGTAGCCTTTTGAGTTTGGAGACCCACAGAACCCCCACTGTATTATAATGCCTCTTCTCACCTTTCATTCATGATTTCGCTGATGGGGGAATTCGTAGAATTAATTAATGGGCATGGGATGAGGCGGCGTAGCTGGGATACATGGAACGTGGGGTTAACTCGCCGCATTGTAGAAGGGAGCAAAAGTTTGACGGCGCATGGTTTGACGATCTTGGTGATGGTGAAAGGCCCAATGTATCGGGGAGAGAGCTTACGAGAGGCGGCCTTTAAGTGAATGTCTCGGGTGGATAACATGACTCTCTGCCCTATTCTGAACTTGGGGGCCTGAGAGCGCCTGCGGTCTGCTTGGTCCTTACACCTCTTGTTGACTCGCAGCAAGGTCTTCCTTGCTTGCTGCCACGTCCTTTTACAGCGTCGGATGAAGGCTTGAACAGAGGGAACGTTGACCTCCTCTTCCTGAGAAGGGAACAGGGGCGGCTGATAACCTAAGCAGCATTGGAACAGAGACAGGCCAGTTGATGACGAGATCTGGGAGTTGTGAGCATATTCTACCCAGGGGAGAAATTTGCTCCACGAGGTAGCGTCCCGGGAGGTCATGCATCTCAGGGCGACCTCGAGGGACTGGTTCTTCCTCTCAGTCTGACCATTTGATTGGGGATGAAATCCTGACGATAGACTGGGAGTGGCCCCGATCAGTTTGCAGAAACCCTTCCAAAATTGAGAGGTAAACTGGGGACCTCGATCCGAGACAACGTCTGTTGGAAGGCCATGTAGCTTGAAAACGTGGTTGACCATGAGTTCTGCGGTTTCCTGGGCGGAGGGCAGTCGTGGTAGGGGAATGAAGTGGGCGGCCTTAGAAAATCAGTCCACCACCATCATGATGCAGGTGTGGTTGTTCGATGTGGGTAGCCCCGTGACGAAGTCTAAGGCTATGTGGGGACATGGGCGGTGTGGGATGGGTAGAGGCCTGAGAAGGACCGCTGGGGCTGTGTTGGTGTGTTTAGCCCTCACACAGATGTCACATGCCGCAACAAAGCTGGAGACATCCTCCTTAAGTGTGGGCCACCAAAATCGTTGCTGAGTCTGTGCCAAGGTGCGGGTTATGCCCGGGTGACAGGAAAGTTTAGAGCTATGGGCCCACTCCAGGACCTGGGAATGCAGGTGGAGAGGGACGAAGAGGTGATTAGGGGGAATGTTGCTGGGCCCAGGTTCGTGGGTCGAAGCCTGCTTCACCTTGGTCTCGATGTCGAGTTCTGCGGCGGCGAGTAAGGAGGTCGGAGGCAGGATAGTTTCGTTGACATGGATGTCGTGAGTGGCAGCGAATTGTCTCGAGAGGGCATCCGGCTTGCCGTTCTTGGATCCTGGGCGGTAGGAGAGGGTAAAATTGAATCGGCTAAAGAACAGGGCCCATCGGGCTTGGCGGGCGTTGAGTCTCTTGGCGCTCCGAAGGTATTCTAGGTTCTTATGATCGGTCCATACCATGAAGGGGACCTCCGTCCCCTCTAACCAATGTCTCCGCTCTTCCAGAGCGAGCTTAATGGCCATGAGCTCACAATCGCCGATGCCATAGTTCCTTTCGGCAGGCGTTAGGCGGTGTGAGAAGAAGGAGCAGGGCTGCAGTTTGTTGTCGTGTGGGGCTCTCTGGGACAAAATGCCCCCTACCCCCGTGCTGGAGAAGCCAACTCATCTTTGAGTGTCTCTGTCAGGCCCTCCAAAAACACGTCACACAGGGCTCGTTCATTCCATCCACTGGGGAGCGCCAGGGTTTGGAATTCGATGGCGTAATCGTAGGCCGAGCGCGCGCCTTGTTTTAGTGTCAGCAGCTTATGTCCAGCCTCACTTCCATGACATGAGCGGTCAAACACTCTCTTCATCTCCTGGGCGAAGCTCTCATACTCAGAGCAGCAAGGATCATGAGCATCCCAGAGCGCAGTACTCCATTCCCGGGCTCTTCCTGTGAGGAGTGTGATGACGTATGCCACCTTGGAGCGATCAGTGGTGAACATGGAGGCCTGGAGCTCGAAGATCAGCAAGCACTGGGAGAGAAACGAGCGACAGGTACCTGGATCTCCTTCATAAATGGGGGGGGGGGGGGGGCGCGGAGGTGTGGCTCTCGTCGCTCACTGGAAAATCTATCTGGCGCTGGAGAGAGTCGAAGTCTTTGGACATCGGCGAGTGACTGCTTCGTAGTGAGCAGCTCCTGCTGATGTGCTCCAAGCAGTGCGCCCTGGCTTTCCAGTGCTGTCTTCATGCGGTCAAAACTCGCTGGATCCATCTCGTGACTGGATTATTATGTCACGGGCTGACTAGGGTGATGATGAATCCAAGCGCGAGTGATGACGGCAGGCGGAGGGGGCGTGGTCGAGGGGCGAAAGCGGAGTCGGCAACAGATGATCAGGCAGTGGAACGTCGGGGCAAAAACGTGAGGCGGGCGGCGTAGTCAAAAGGGAAGCGAGAGTTCGGAAACCAGGAGATCTAAGGGCGAGGCAAACAAAACCAAATCGAGAACCAAAAGGTGGAAACGAGGGACAAAATGAGTTCGGCAACGTGAAGATCGGAAAGAAAGAAAAACGCGAGAACATTGAGGCATGAAAACACACAATAATCCATTGATTTGAGCAGCGCAGTGTGCGTGCTTAAATCACTGGAGAAATCAGCGTAGGGAATGAGGAACAGGTGAGCAGACGGGGCGGAAACGGGGCGTGAGAGCGCACGTGACAGCTAGACAAAAACATGAGTGCGTGGGGAAGTGACAGCGTGGGAAAAAGACGGCAGACAGGGCGTGGAACATGACAGTTATATTTTCAAAAATGTAATTCATTATTCAGACAATATAATCCGTGAGCCATACAGCAGTGATTCCGGTACTGTGTGTCTGAGAGTCATCATATAAGTTCTCCCACTTGCACAATTGGTGCACAAAAAGATGAGAGAGACCTGTAATTTTCATCATAGGTATACCTCAACTATGACAGACAAAATAGGAGAAAAAAAATCTAGAAAATCACATTGTAGGATTTTTACATTTACCTGTATTATTGGCATCTGTTATCAGTATAAAAAACACCTGTCCACAACCTCAGTCACAATCCAAACTTCACTATGGCCAAGACCAAAGAGCTGTGTAAGGATTACTTCATTGTTTTTCAGATCTCAGACAAAATTTTATCTGTAATCTCTATTTAGATTTTGTGTTATGTTTGTCAAATATGACATTTGCTCCAAAAATGGATCTCAGTTTACTGTGATTCTGATGTTTAAACATACGTGTGTATATATTTTTTTTTTCATATGAACTTTCACTTTCCATATTCCTTTCTTGTCACGCCCTTAAGCCCGGTTTACACTGCAGGTCTCCATGCCCAATTCTGATTTATTACCTATATCTTATTTTTTTCCGATATCCGATTCACGTGTTTACACTTACCATCTGAAACATCACGCATACTTAAAGGGAGGATCATCTACACCACCTTGAACAAGTTCTCTGTGAGTGGGGGAAGGACGGACTAATGTGAACCCCAAAAGTGTCACCTTGGGCTTTTTCTTGCAGTCTGCGCAGGCTGCAAGAAAAGAAAGTGAAGGAAATCTAGGCCACCTGTATAGTAGAGTAGAAACCAGAAACAATACCATGGTAATAATTTGCTAGCCCCAAAAGGGCACATATCTGTTTCTTTGTTGTAGGTTGCACCCCTCTTGAATCTTATGAAAAAGGGCCTTCTGGGGAGAAGGTGTGCTAATGGCCCAAAGAAGACCAGGCATTCAGACAGCCCCACCACACCAGTTCCTCCATCCTCCGGAACCTCGACTTCCTGGTCTAAATGGACGCATCAGACATCGGGCTCGGAATGTCACATAACGCAGCATGTGTCTTCAGAGGTCTTGTTGAGGCCATGCTTTAAGGGGAGCTGTTTTGCAGGCATAAGGAAAACTTGTACAATACAGTATTAGGCGTATAATTTTAACATTATGGTTGGTTAGTGTAATGGTTAAAGGTAAGACATTTTACTTTACTTTTACTACTGTTTATTTGCACTGGGTGCATCCATATTTAGACCTCTGTTGCGGTGGCATTTTGTCATGAAAGACATGCTCCCCATTTATTCTGTTGAGAAAAAAAGGTGTGTTGACTTGCTAAATGGTGTATAATAAATAACAGTGACTATTTGCTATTTTGACAATATTTTTAAACAACTTTCTATCTAGCTACCTAGATGTAGGATTTTTGTTTGTTTGTTTTTTTAAGAAAGACAAGGTTGTGCATTTTGTGTACTCTTTGTGTTCAGGAAATGAAAAATGGAGTGGAGACAGGTTTGTACAAGTTTATTTGTTTACAAGTTAAGTTCATAATCAATAAAAAGTAATTGTCCTATAACCTTTAATAATTTAACTCTTCTGAAGCACAGTAACATCTTTTCCAGGACCACAACCAAAACGTGTTTTTGTGAGATTGTTATTGCAACCTGTCAAATGTTATTACTGGTCTTTCTTTTTTTTTTTATTATTGTTATGCCCACTTTAATGACTTATGTTTACTAAAGGCAAAACAACTGCTTAGTCTACATTTTGTAGGTTGCAAATATTTGCTAAATAAAATACAGTACAGTATGTGCTCATTAAACTGACTGAATGCTCCTATTAAATGCAGGATAAAATTTTAAGGACTTGATTTTAACTTAAATTGTATAATGTTGAAATTTGCTCTCCCAATAATATGTTAATTTACTGATGTCTGATATAAAAGATTTGTATACACTTCTATATTTTCTTAACAGGACAGATACGTGAAAGGACCATGTCCATCATATTTCTGATAATGGCATGTGGTGGGTGTAATTCATGGGGAAGATGGTGGGCAAGAGTCATCTCCCAGGCATCTAGCAGCTGCACATGGAGTCCTTTGAACATGGCACGTAGCAAAGCATCCTTTTGCAGAGAGAACCAGTCACTATTATACAGGCTGATCTCTGGGTCAATCTTTTGCAGGTTGGCAGTACGGATCACCACCAATGTATCTGGTCTACGGTTCAGCAGCCGCAGTACGGCCCTGCGGATATTCCGCAGGCGCCGTATATATATTTCATCAGTGAAAGTGCTAAAGTGAGACCACACACTTATGAGAACCACCATGTGAGACCCACCTTTGAGCCTGTCTAGCTCATTTGCTATGTAGTGCAGTTCAGAAGAAAACACTGTCCTGAAGCGGATTGGGGGCCCATGACAACGGTAGGTCACCAGAATGCTGTTATTGCTGTCCACGGCCATGAGTGGTCCCACCTGTTTAGGGCTGTAAAGATTTAACTGTTTCAAGTCTGCAGAGAAGAGAATGTGGGTATCATGGAAGAAATTGGATACACATAAAAAATGAGAGAGTGCAAAAGAAATGGACATAAGACAAAGAAAAAAACATGCTCTTACCAGGAACCATGGCAGTGAGGTACTCAAACCATTGCCGCATGGTAGAATCGCCAAACATATACACAATCTTCCCTTTAAGGCACTGTGTTATGGCTGATGCGTCATTAAACTGCCGGACATCACTGTCTACATCACTCAAAGGTATCCAGGTATTATTAAAGTAGTAACCAGCAGCATTGTAAATACTTTTAATATTCGTTTTTCCTTTGAGGGGAAACGTAAGAATATGTTCATTATAACATTATATATGGTACAGACAAATATGGGGTTACACAGGTTGAATCGATTTTCTGAGCAGGTCATTTAAATTATCCAAAACACTAATATGTATTTCACTCTCAGTAAAGATTTAACTGCACCCTACTTCAGCATTGCTGTCTAATGTTCTGTTGTATTTTAAAATGAAAATAACAAAATTTTCCTGCAAATGTTGCTTAAGAGCATAATGGAACAACCTTTTATTACAGGTACATATATTATTTCAAGAACAATCATGAACACACAAAATAATGGAATAATTACAATTAAATCCTAACTACAAGTAGTTTAATGTTATGTAACTCTTCATTCTTACATATTTGGAACAAACACAAACCCGAGCTCAGTGATACAAAATTGTGGTCCATGCTCAGGGTGGCCAACTGAGTGTGGGTAAGTTAAAAGATTACCCTATAATTTAACATATTTAATCATGGTGTGTAAGTGCTTTTTTTTACTAACTAAATTTATTCTTCACAGTGGCACTTGATTGCTAGATCCATTTACTCATCCTGCAGCAGCTGTGCCCAATATAGCAGCCCCACTCCTTCACACACCTGCAGAAGGGGGGCTGCCAATGTACGTTGGCTTCGAAATGAGCAAGGGCTGAAAAATTTTGGGAGCATGCCCATCACTCCCGTGAGTGTCAAGAACAAGACAGTCAGCAGAAGAACAGTTATTTTCCCTCAGGCAACCTACCTCATGAACAGTTCTCCTTATTGTGAATAAAAATGTGTGCAATATTAAGATGTGCAATAGGTGCAATACTGTGCAATACCAGTGATATTTATTTGACCTATTTGTTAAAAACACACATACCTACTCCATTTGTTGTTAACTCTTTTTTTTTTTTCATGTTGTTTGTGTCGTCACTGGAAGCTTTTGTCACCAAAACAAATTCCTTGCATGTGCAAACATACTAGATCTTATAAAATAAAGATACTGATTCTAAAAAATACTGATTCTAAATAGGCGGTATTCAGTCCGAACGCCTTTGTGAAGTGAGGTCTGATTGGTGAATCAGAAGCGTTCGGTCCACTCGCCTTTGTGAAGTGACAGCATAGAGTGATCCCCTTTGAAGTTCATTTAGCGCGGGGTATCGCCCCGTTCATATGCTTTTCACGTGTGCATTTTGGTGTAGGTTGGCCGTGTTAGTGTGGCAGGGAGGATTCTCATGGGCGGCGACTCCTACGGGCTTTTCAATACAGCTCTTCTCTTGCTGTAGCAGCCAGCAGATAGCAGATGGCCCAAAGTCAGCAAAATTATGGTAACCTTTTTTTGTCAGTGCTCTCACATCGGGCCAAAGTTGGTCAAATGGCAGTGCATACATTGGGCCCATATTGTCCCACTATTGGCCTATTGGTGGGGTCAAAGATTGGTTTAGTAGATAATGGCAAGGTTGAAAATTGGAAATAGCTTTGTGCAGTAGGCTCTCTTAATGGTGCCATCACATCAGGAGCTCATTTCAAGTCAAGCCAAATAGGCTTTTATTGTCACTTCAACCATGTACAGTTCAGTACACACCTCCCAGACCAAGGTGCTACAGTACAACATAAACAACACTTTAGTTTTCTCCAAAAATAGATTTAATTTTACCCCATTTCTAAATGATTCATAAACGACTCGTGTGAAGCAGTTTGAAGATTCAGTCTGTCTAAACCCCTCCTTTTTGTGAGCCCTCACTGCTGTGATTTGTCAGATGGCGTGGTGATTTACGACTGGTCTACCGCTACAGCGAGTGTAGGAAAACTAAACGCCCATTACCATAACTGAACGACGGCTCTGGAGACCCGTCAATACATAGAAAAGATGGCGTCGGCTTTACCGTCTAACGACCAGCCAATTTTATATTAATGGTGGCTACAAAAATTCGAGAGGTCTTTCATCTTTGTGTCGGTGAGGCGTTAAAAGGCCGGTGAGCAAAAAGGACAAACACAAACAAGTAGATAAAGCAAATGTGTATTATACAAAACTAAATAAAGTAAACGAAAAAAGGTGCACCACAACCAAACAAAGATATGAACAATATTTACAAACTATATATAATAAACGGTATGTGTATGTGAACGCGAGTGAGTGGAAAATGTCCGAAGTCTGTGTTTATTCTGTGTGTGTTATCCGAGTAAACCGAGTATGGTTCGGTCTCAACCCGGTTAATGAAGTCCGAGAGGCCGATGACGGAGAGTGAGAAGTCCGAGAAATTATTCTAGTCAAAAATAATCCGGTTAAAAAATCTTCGAAAGAAAATGATCCACAACAATCTCTCCTTCTCTCATCCAAACAAATAACAGCAGCGCTGTTCCACCATTGCTACTCATGCGTTTTCCAGTGGACTTACACTTCGCGTGTGTGTGTGATGCGCAAAGTGTGCATGCTCCGTTCCCTTACTCTTCGCGTGTATGCGAAGTGCGCATGCTCTGTTCCCTTACTCTTTGCGTGTATGCGAAGTGCGCATGCTCCGTGCCCTTACTCTTCAGCATTTTTCCCCTCGTGGCTTGCTGTAGATAGGCATGCGCACTTCGCGAGTGAGTTTTGGTGAATGGTGGAGAATAAAAAGTTAAAAAGGATTTCGTGTGATTTCGTTTTGTATTGTTTTTTTATATTACAAAGTGTTTAATCGAACCCAGCAAGAATGCTCGGTCACATTAACAAAATTGTGGTAACGTTAATTGTAAGATGGCGGGCAAGTTGTCTGTGACGTAGAACGTGGGCGGACAAGTTGTTCGCGACATAAAATGTGAGCAGACATTATGCAAATATGTTACAGAGTGACGTGGATCCGTAACAGAAAAAGTTTCTAATTGCTAACGACTCGTTTAGGTGAATGTGAGCCGATTCTTTTTTTTAATAGACAAAAACTTCATTTATCATGCACTGTCAGCATCACAGATAGTTTATGTTCACATACAGCTACATGACACACTGTATGAAAGAAAATATTTGAAAAAGCATAATAGTGGCAACTTTAAGTTAACAGAGAAGTATGTATGTTTTTATACAAAAGAGACAACATAAAGTGCACATGCCAATGTGCAAATAAGAGCGACAAAAGTGAATGCGACATGACATTTCAATACTTTGTTGTAATGAGGTAATGAGTTGAGGTTGTGGGAACAGTAAACAGTCCTTGTAAGTGGCAGCAAAGACAAAAATAGTGCAAATTAGAAATTGATAAATATTGTGCAAAAGAGCATTTACAGATTGGTGTGTACAATAGTTTGTATGTGTGTTGAATTATCAGTCCAGTCTCAATGTTTTTTAGGAAAGTTGAGTTAATCTAAATGATAATGTGTTTATCAGTCCTGTCCCTTTTTGTTGAGGAGACAGTATGGATGTCACAATGCTGGTGGCTTTGCGGATGCAGCGTATGGTGTACTGTAGATGTCTTTAATAGAGGGAAGAGAGACTCCGATGATCTTCTTAGCTGTTCTCACTATCCGTTCTAGGGTCTTGTGGTCCGAGATGGTACAATTCCCAAACCAGACAGTGATGCAGCTGCTCAGGATGCTCTCAATAGTTCCTCTATAGAAGTTGGTAAGAATCGGAGGTGGAAGATGGACCTTCCTCAGCCTTCTCAGGAAGAAAAGATGCTGTTTGGCTTTCTTGTGCAGAGAGCTGGTGTTGAGGGACCAGGTGAGGTTCTTCTCCAGGTGGATACCCAGGAATGTTTTATCGACGATCTCCATAGAGGAGCCATTGATGCTTAGCAGGGAATGGTCGCTTCGTGTCCTCCTAAAGTCAACAACCATCTCCTTTGTCTTATCGAAATTCAGAGACAAGTAGTTGTCTTTCCGCCAGTCTGTTAGCCTCCACACTTCCTCTCTGTACGCTGACTTGTCGGTCTTGCTGATGAGACCCATCATGGTTGTGTCTTCAGCAAAATTAATGATGTGATTCAAACTGTGTTTCTCTACACAGTCATGAGTTAGCTGTGTGAACAGCAAGGGACTGAGCACACAGGCCTGGGAGGCCCCAGTACTCAGTGTGGTGGTGCTGGAGGTGCAGTTCCTGATCCATACTGACTGAGGACTTCTGGTCAGAAAGTCCAGGATCCAGTTAAAGAGGGAGGTGTTCATGATGATGCGTGTGAGTGCAACAGGACGGTATTCATTGAGACAGGACACAGAAGACTTCTTCGGCACGGGGACAATTGTGGTGTACTTGAAGCATGTGGGAACGACGGCACTGCTCAAAGAGATGTCAGTGAGAACATCTACCAGCTGTTCAGCACATTTTCTGAGCACTCTGCCAGCGATATTGTCTGGTTCAGCAGCTTTAAGTGGGTTGACTCTGCGTTTCCCCCACATCAGCTGCGGTGAGACACATCACCTGGTTGTTCGGAGGAGGGATGATCTTTCTCACCGTCATGATGTTCTGCATGTCAAACCAAGTATATATGCTGTTCAGTGCATCTGGAAGGGAGCCATCACTGTCACAGGCAGGTGAGGTCATCCTGTAGTTGGTGATGGCTTGTACAGTATGCCCTGTCCAGCCTCCCTAAACATGTTCTAGTCAGTGTTCTCAAAAAAGTCCTGAAGAACAGAGATGGCTCTTGCTGGCCAGGTTTTCACCAGTTTTGAATGCCTGCCGAGTGGTCTGTATGCTGGAATTAGCACAACAGAGATGTGGTCTGAGTAGCTGTGATTGGGGCAAGCTCTGCCGATATGCGCCCTGGATGTTTGCGTAAACAATATAAGTCCACATACTGATGGAATTCAGGAAGCACTGACTTGAGATTTGCATGGTTAAAATCTTCAGCGACAATGAATAGTCTATTTGGGTGTGTGTTTTGCAGTTCACTGGTCTATGCATACAATTCCCATAGTGCTTCCTTAGCATTAGTGCTAGATGGAATGTACACTCCGATAATGAAAACGATGGTGAATTCCCGTGGTAAATAAAAAGGTCTACATCTAACAGTCACAAACTCCACCAGCGATGGGCAGCAACTAGAAACTAGCATAGAGTTCTTGCACCATTTCATGTTGATGTAAACACACAAGCCACCACCCGAGTCTTACCGCACAGAGCTGCATTTCTGCCAGCGTGAAATGAGGCTAGCCCATCCAGCTGAATAACAGCGCCTGGTACTCTGTCGCTGAACCATGTCTCAAGTTCAAGTTCAAGTAGGCTTTATTGTCACTTCAACCATATACAGTTAGTACAGAGTGAAACGAAACAACGTTCCTCCAGGACCAAGGTGCTACATGCAACATAAATTTACAACATAAACTAACAGAACAACTAAACTAGCTAACTAAGAGGCCTAGTTAGCTGGCTAGCAAAGACAAGACAGATAGACCCAACATAAATTACAACATAAATTAACAAAAAGAAACTAACTATCTAAGGAAGACTAGCTACAGGGTTTTTACAGACGACAGACAACAAAGTGCACGTGCAAATGGGCAAACAAAAGCAACAAAGTGACAGTGCGACAACATAACATAATAATGTGTTGTGGTGATGGGTTGAGGTAGTGGAGAAACAGTAAACATTTCTTAACTTAACGTAGCAGCACCATTTTGGCTCCGGAGCGGCCGCTGCGTGCTACTTGGATCGCCATCTTGGATCTGTTAAAACAAAGATGCAGCAGTCTCTAAACTCATACTGTGTAGTCTGCTGTAGTTGGATGTAGTACAGTTTATCTTCCAGGGAGCAGACGTTGGATAAGATGAAGGACAGGAGAGCTGACCCCTCTTCCGGCCACCGGCATCAGGCAACGCCAAGGGCTCGAGGCCTAGTTCTCATAGCTAGCTGTGGATGTGTAGCTTTTCCCGTAGCTCATTGTGGATGTCATTAACCAGGTTATTTATTTCCGGAAGTGTCTGGCAGTGGTATATATGGACACTATATATAATATAAAACAAATGCGTTACAACAAAGTAAACAAAGTAGCACCATTTTGGCTCGGAGCAGCCGCTGCATGCTACTGCTGCTCCGCCTTCTTGGATTAAATGAGGGATAATTACCAATCTACTACATAAATAACACTAAAATAACAATATCTCTTAGCCCTTGTTCGAATATGGCTGGATATGAAAGCCCTTGCTGTTTTATTTGAGGTGTCTCCTTTTAATATGGACCATTTTTCTATATTAGACATTAATCTTCTTGTTTTAAAAATTCTAATTAAATTATTATATTTTTATATAATATATAAAAAATATTTTTAAAATATTATGCGACGTAGGGAGAGAAAAAATCACCGCCACTACTGGGTTTACCCTCTGACTACACAACGTCGGATTAAAGGAAATTGTTTTGTGGTTTATGAAGAAATACAAATATTTCCGCGCAAGTTTTATTTTTTAAGCATTTTATTTTTGCTTTTTTCCTCATTTCCCTATGTATAGTATGTAGGATCGTGGGATATATTCGGTCCTCCGAAGCGTAAAATGGACGCAGAGAAAAACGAACTAGGCACGTTTTCCTTGCGTTCGTTGGGATTTGAACAGCAAGAAAAAGCTGCATGCAACATTTTTTTAACGCTGTATAAACGCGCAGCCGGACAAACGCACGTCACCAATGCCCGTGTGAACACTCTCATCGACTCCTATGTGTAGAAAACCCTCGTGCTTCATCCGCGCTCACCGGACGCTACGAATGGCAGAAAAACGTTCGATTTTAACGGCCGTGTGAACAAGGCCTTACTCAGTAGACCCTAACAAACACCAATATTAAAAAAAAAAAAAAAATTTATGTTTTCTAAAATGATAAATGTTCAATTCATTGTACTTTGTGCTCAACTATTAACACTGTAAAACAGGTCGCTAGATGGCACTTACCACTAAGGAGGAGCTCAACTTTGCACAACTTTTTCGCAGTCTGAGTAATTTCCAATGGAAATCAAGTTTTACCGATTCAAACCAAGAACAGGACGCACGTCTAAGTTATTACTTTATTTCATAATGTTTAATTAATGGACTTTCGTATTATGAAGGTCGTAATCATTTTATCACAAATAGAATTAGTAAATACATTTATGTTGATATAATTGTGTTTTCTTATTATTTTCAATGATGAAAAGAGTCTACAGTGGTGTGAAAAACTATTTGCCCCCTTCCTGATTTCTTATTATTTTGCATGTTTGTCACACTTAACGTTTTTGATGAGCAGAAACATTTAACTATTAGTCAAAGATAATATAATTGAACACAAAATGCAGTTTTTAAATGAAGGTTTACGTTATTAAGGGAGAAAAAAAACTCCAAATCTACATGGCCCTGTGTGAAAAAGTGATTGCCCCCTTGTTAAAAAATAACTTAACTGTGGTTTATCACACCTTCTAAAGCTTTGGGACTCCAGAGAACCACAGTGAGAGCCATTATCCACAAATGTCAAAAACATGGAACAGTGGTGAACCTTCCCAGGAGTGGCTGGCCGACCAAAATTACCCCAAGAGCGCAGAGACAACTCATCCGAAAGCCCACAAAAGACCCCAGGACAATATCTAAAGCTCTAAAGGGCCAGGGGTAGCTCAGTGGTTAAGGCATTGGACTATGGTTCAGAAGATCCCAGATTCAAACCCCACAACCACCAAGTTACCACTGTTGGGCCCTTGAGCAAGGCCCTTAACCCTCAATTGCTCAGATGTGTAATGAGATAAAACATGTAAGTCGCTCTGGATACGAGCGTCTGCCAAATGCCTAAATGTAAAGAACCGCAGGCCTCACTTGCCTCAATTAAGGTCAGTGTTCACAACTCCACCATAAGAAAGAGACTGGGCAAAAATGGCCTGCATGGCAGATTTCCAAGGTGCAAACCACTTTTAAGCATAAAGAACATTAAGGCTCGTCTCAATTTTGCTAAAAAACATCTCAATGATTGCCAAGACTTTTGGGAAAATACCTTGTGGACCGACAAAAGTTGAACTTTTTGGAAGGTGCGTGTCCCGTTACATCTGGCATAAAAGTAACACAGCATTTCAGAAAAAGAACATCATACCAAAAGTAAAATATGGTGGTGGTAGTGTGATGGTCTGGGGTTGTTTTGCTGCTTCAGGACCTGGAAGGCTTGCTGTGATAGATGGAACCATGAATTCTACTGTCTACCAAAAAATCGTGAAGGAGAATGTCCGGTCATCTGTTCGTCAACTCAAGCTGAAGCGATCTTGGGTGCTGCAGCAGGACAATGACCCAAAACACACCAGCAAATCCACCTCTGAATGGCTGAAGAAAAACAAAATGAAGACTTTGGAATGGCCTAGTCAAAGTCCTGACCTGAATCCTATTGAGATGTTGTGGCATGACCTTAAAAAGGCGGTTCATGCTAGAAAACCCTCAAATAAAGCTGAATTACAACAATTCTGCAAAGATGAGTGGGCCAAAATTCCTCCAGAGCGCTGTAAAAGACTCGTTGCAAGTTATCGCAAACGCTTGATTGCAGTTATTGCTGCTAAGGGTGGCCCAACCAGTTATTAGGTTCAGGGGGCAATTACTTTTTCCACACAGTAGGTTTGGATTTTTTTTCTCCCTAAATAATAAAACCCCTCATTTAAAAACTGCATTTTGTGTTTACTTGTGATATCTTTGACTAATAGTTAAATGTGTTTGATGATCAGAAACATTTTGTGTGACAAACATGCAAAAGAATAAGAAATCAGGAGGGGGGCAAATAGTTTTCACACCACTGTATGTGAGGAAATAAGTTCTTTGAGGTAAACAGAATACTCATAATTACACTGGTGGGTAAGAAGGGCAACCTTGTAATCAATTCTAAATGAAACAGGGAGCCAGTGAAGAGATTTAAGAAAGGGCATAATATGGTCGTATTTACGCCCTCTCATCAGGATCCTAGCAGCACTGTTCTGAATATACTGCAGCTTTTGAAGGGTTTTTCCAGTAGTCCCAATGAGAAGTGCATTGCAGAAGTCCAGCCTGGAGGAGACAAACGCATGGACTAACTTTTCTGCATCAGCAAACGTGAGTGCTGGACGCAGTTTTGCTATATTCCTGAGGTGGAAATAAGACGTTTTACATAGATGTTTGACATGAGCCTCATACGTCAAATGAGAGTCCATTTTAACCCCAAGGTTTATAACGGATGTTGACAATGGGATATCCTGACCAGAAAAGATAATACTGGTGATGTTAGATGTCCTAACCTGGTGTGGGGTGCCTACTAAAATAGCTTCAGTCTTAGAGCTGTTCAGCTGCAGGAAATTTTGCTTCATCCATGACTTTATCTCCTCCAAACAGATGGTCAAAGATGATGATGGCAGAGTAGACGAGGAGGTTGAATTTATCCTGAGGTAGAGCTGAGTATTATCAGCATAGCAATGAAATAAAATATCATGCTGGCTGATGATACAGCACAGGGGAATCATATACAATATAAACAAAATGGGATCGAGCACAGAGCCCTGAGGAACACCACAGGTGACATTGTGTATAGCGGATTTAGCCTCTCCCAGGGCAACATGCTCCGTTCTTTCAGTAAGATAAGATGAGAACCAGTTGTAAACAGAGTCAGAGAGTCCAACAGTGTGACGTAATCTGTGAAGCAGAATGTTGTGATCAACAGTATCAAAGGCCGAAGTCAAGTCCAACAGGATGAGAAGCGATGGAAAACAGCATCAGCCGACATCAGCAGGTCATTCGTGACTCTAACCAGAGCTGTTTCCACGCTGTGGCAGGGGCCGAAACCAGACTGGAATTTCTCAAACAGATTATTTTGTTTTAGATGAGACTGAAGCTGTGCAGCAATTACTTTTTCCAGCACTTTTGAAAGGAACGGGAGGTTAGAAATGGGCCTGTAGTTTGCAAGTACGTCTAGATCTAGATCTAAGGTGGATGTTTTTTTAAGTGGTCTGTTGATAGCAGATTTCAATGTAGTGGGAACATATCCAGTCTGGAGAGTGATTTATTATCCTGGTAATCAGGGGACTTGTAGCACAAAGGTTGGATTCAACCAAAACTGTAGGAAAAGGGTCCAGAGCACAATTTAATGGTTTCTGACAATCATCTTTCTGACAATGACCTCAACCTCTTGCTGTGTAACTTTAGAGAAACAGCTAAAAGGTTGCAAATTCCCTGGCTGTGGGTCATCCATCAGGACAGGTAGTGCAGAAGAACTCGATAGAGACGAACGGATGGTATCCACTTTTTTCCTGAAAAAAGTAATGATGTTATTGCATTTCTCCTCTGTAGCTTCCAGATGAGATTGAAATTGTGGTTTCAATAGGGGATTAATAGTAGAGAAAAGTTGCTTTGAATTTCCAGGGCTATTGTTAATGATATTCGAATAAAACTGTGATCTTGCAGCTCTCAATGCTCTTGCATATGCCTTCTGATGTTCTCTGTGAACTTGCTTATTAACAGTGAGTCCTGAGGCCTGTAGACACCATTCAAGAACACACCCAGCTGTCTTCATCTTCCGCAGCTCACATGTATACCAGGGGGCTGAAAGTGAGAAGCAGACAGTTCTATATCTGACAGGGGCATGGAAATCAAGTAGACTGCTGAGGGATTGGTTGTAGAAGTCAACTGACTCAGTGACTTGTGGTCAGACACCCCCAGATCATACACAAAAAGGTTGCTAATGGGTACAGAGTTTGTAATAACCAGATCCAAGATATGCCCTCTGAAATGTGTGGGAACATCAACATGCTGTTGAAGATTGAGGCAGTCCAGTAGTTGTAAAAACTCAACTGCCAAATGGCAGGAGGGAGTGTCTACATGAACATTAAAGTCACCGAGTATAATAATGTTGGCAGAAGTGGTACAGATGGATGTAAGAAAATCATGCATCTCAGAGATAAACACTAAGTTTGGTTTAGGGGGTCGATAAATAAGCAGCATTGTCATGGAGAGAGGGGCCTTACACTTAAATGCAAGGCATTCAAATGAAGACAGTGTAGGCACAGTGAGAGGAGACAGATCCATTTGCCGTCGGTATAATCCAGCTAAGCCACCACCACGTCCAGTACTGCAGGCTTTCTCCAAGTAGCTATAACCAGGGGGGCAAGCTTCATTTAGTGCTAAAAAAACCTCTGGCTGAAGCCATGTTTCCGTTATGCACATGAAATCCAAGCCTTTGTCCATAATTTGATCTAGTATAAGGACTGATTTATTTGTGAGAAATTGTGAATTAAAAAGTTATATTTTGAGCGTTTTTGGTGTAGTAAATTTCTGTAATGGCCGTAATACAGTGAGATCCACTCAGCGTTTTCTGTCCTCCTTCGTGAGTGGCATCCTCGGAAAATTTCCGAAGCTGTCCGACAGAAATCTTGTGGTGTTTCCCATGCTACAAACACCTGGAGTAAAATCGCTCTGATGACGTGTTTGATGAGCGACAGCGGTCCATACAGATGGAATGGAGGAAGCGGAACAGCCAGGCTGATGGTAAACAAACGTTCGCTGAGAACTTCTATGGACATAATGCAGTCGGTGCAGAAGTCCGAGTTCTTTTATGATTGCAATGCATGTTGGAATGGAATAATTGTTATGACTTAACAACTGCGGGATGGTGTATTTTAGCTTCATGCTGGTCGCTGGAAAATTAGCAAAACAAGCTAGCCACGCACCAAACGCCGAGATGCAGACTCAAAAATAACTGCAGAGGCAGCGAAACCAGGCTTTAAAAAAAATCCAGTGTATCGAAACCACAGAGCGGACGTCCAAGGAAGCACACAATGTCTTAGCAGTGCTGAAAAAACGGCAAAAAACCAAAGGTAATAAACTAAACTAAAGTTTAAAAAACAGCCTTCGGGTTACTAAAATAGTCCGTATAAAAATAAAAACAGCAGCAGCAGCAGGAGAAGCGGCGAACAGCAAGCGCCAGCGTCCTCTCCTCTTCATTGATGAAAATGGTCCTTGCCATTAGCTACTGAACCAATGTTGTGACAACAGCTAGGTAACAACCTAGCTTAGGCCCCACCAATGAGCCAATGTTGGGCCAATGGACAAAATGACATTGCGCCAACCGCTGATGCAAACATTGGCCCATTGTATGCACTGCAGTTGGCTCAGCATTGCTCGTTCAGCAGTGTGCTATTTGGGGGTCCATGCCCAGCCATTTTATGGTGTTATATTCCTGACACAATTCAATTTTGACATTTTGAGAGCAGACAAAGCACTCTATGCGCGTGCAGTGTCTCCACTGTGCGCTCAACAGCTCGATTCTGCGTGTGCAGCGTCTCCTCTGCTCACTCAACATGTGTTTCACGCACGCGCGTCTTCTCGATTCTGTGCGCGCTCGACTCTGCCTGCACGCTGTAGGATTACAAATTTATATAATGTTAAATCTAGCTTCCAACATAATAGTATATAAACTGAACAAGTTATGTACATTGGGTTTTACATTTCAAGGTGAAGTTGGTGACATTCTGAGAAGATACAAGTCTGGTAGCCCAGGTGTCAGGGACATTAACCTTTTGTCTTTATGTACTTCCTGACCGCTGGGTAGGGTCCCAAAGTCAATGTGAATGCTAATCTCAAGGCCAGGCCGTGCCTTAGTCTCTATGATAATGTAAAGGTTTGGGGGATACTGTCAGGCTGATTAGATTAGCACCTATGCATTTGAAAGCCACTGTATGCTGATGAGATCAGGGCTGGGGAACTTCCGTTACCAGGCTGCCTCCGGTACCACACTATGCTTTGTTTAGATTGTCTCCACCTCTTTGTATCCCTCCCTCTTGTAAAGTATAAACTCTCCAGAGCTGAGTTGTAAGAGAGACTTGGAAGACTACAGCGACGCTCAGTGAGTTCTCAATAAAGAGTAACTTCTGCTTGAATGATATCCCAACGTCTCCTGGTCTCTGAAAAAGTTCCCAACAGTTTTGGTGCCGTGACCCGGATAGAGCTCCTCACCTGAATCCAGATTGAAACTTCAAGCTCAAAGATCTGACTTCATTCCAGACTGAATCTTTTTGTATAAGCAAGGATTGGTGAGTACCACTCTATCCAAAAGAACCTTTAAGACCAGTACAAATTTGTTATCCTCTGTTATACTGTTATAATGTTATACTAAGTTATGCTCTAAAAATTTCTGTTTAGAGTGTTATCCTCTGTTCAGGCAGGGAAGATTAGCATTACGTGCTAATATTGTCTGTGTTATCCTCTGTTTTTGGCAGGGAAGATTAGCATTATGTGCTAATATTTGTGTGTTATCCTCTGTTCAGGCAGGGAAGATTAGCATTACGTGCTAATTTTTGTGTTATCCTCTGTTGATCAGAGAAGTTTTGGTGTTTTGTGTGTGTTAACAAGCGTGACAACCCTCTGTTGATCAGAGAAGTTTAGTGTTTTGATTGTGTGGTAACCAACAAATTCACAAAATGTTTAAGAAGAATGCTAGACTGATCCCCACAACTAAAAAAGGTGGTCTTGCGACTCCTTCATGGTCTGATAGTGAATTCAAATCATTGTTAGGAGTGCAAATGAACCTAATAGTTACTGAGGAAGTGAGACAAGACCTCACTCAGAAGTATGAGATCCATCCAGACAAGACTTGGTCTGTAGATGAGTGCAAAAAGGTATTAGGAGCATGCATTCGTAAGAAAAATGTGAAGGGCATTATCTGCTGCCATGGAGAATTTGGCATATCCTGACTTACAAGCCTTCTTTGACACAGATGTAGAAATCCAATCAGTAACTGATGTGCCTGTAGATTCAGTGAATGTATGTGGTGCTAGAAAGAGATCTCAGGGAATTGAGGGAATTGCAAGTGTTACTCCCAACTCTTCTGTTGTCCAAGTCCAAACTGTTACTAAATCACTAGGACCTAAGGATATAGAGAGACTATCCCAGAGCTTACCCTCAGCACGCACTAATTTTTCTGAATTTAGAAGAGCTTTGATCAGTAAAATGCGTCTTTACAACATGTCATTAGAAGAAGTCACACAGCTGATGTCACAAATTCTAACTGAGTCTGAATTCAATTGTTTTGAGTCTGCTGTTACGTCTGAACTACAACATGCCAGTAAAAGTGATTTAAGAGAAGGTGTCTTGAAAATTCTTAAGAACATCATGGGACCCAAGGTAGACTGGTCCAGGATTACTAACTGTGTGCAGAAGAAAGAGGAATCTGTAAATGAATACACTGAACGGTTTTGTCAGTCAGCTGTAACTTACAGTGGAATAGTTGAGGATTCTGAAAGTGTGCTTGATGATAAGGGACCCCTAGTCCGCATCTGGTCAGATGGCCTTATAGCCGAGTACAGAAAAGCATTGCCATTCCTAGATCTAACGTGGTCTACCATGACTCTCTGGAGTAATCTCGACAGGTTAGCTGCATGGGAAAGGGATGCTGATGTTAAGGCAAAGGTGAGAGTAGCAGCAGCTTCGTTTAGCACAACAGACCAAGTCAATAGATGGCCTAAAAGAGAAGGCAAATGTAACTACTGTGGAAAACTGGGACATTGGAAGAAAGAGTGTAGGATGAAGTTGCAACATGGTAGAAGAAATACTTTGCATAATTCTACTCCTTCTCAGCCTGCCTACAACCCTGAAGTAGTTCCGCCGTTGTCTACTGAAGCTTTAGGACAGCTCACTCAGATTCTTCTAAAAGCACAACAAGAACAGCAAAAAAACTAATTGTTGGGGCTGTGAGTAGCTACCTTTCCCCGGTAATCCATCACAATGACAAAAGCACTTCTTCTCGTTGGGGAAATTGGTTAATGACCCTCACAGCCCCGAACATTGTTTTACAGCGTGCGTCAGTTACAAACCCATCCACATGTATGATGTCTGCAATGACTGAAGTTGTGTTAGAGGATGAAGGAGAAATGACTCACGACTGTGTTAGACTTACCTATGCATCTACAAGTGAAGTAGCCGAAACTCCAATAGAGAATGCAGAATTGGAGTTGTTTGTTGATGGGTCAGCTCAAGTTAATGAAGGCCATAAACGTGCAGGTTATGCAGTAACTTCCATCACTGATGTGGTAGCTTCAGGTCGTCTTCCAGATAATTTTTCAGCTCAAGCTGCAGAACTAGTTGCCTTAACTAGAGCATGCACGCTTGCTTCAGGGTCAGTTGCAAATATCTACACTGATTCCAGGTATGCTTTTGGAGTAGTTCATGATTTTGGTGTCATTTGGGAAAGTAGACAGTTTCTAACTTCTGCTGGATCCCCCATTAAGCATGCTGGATTAGTGAAAGATCTAATGTTTGCCATGAAACTTCCAAAGAAATTAGCTGTGATCAAAGTAAAAGCACATCTCACAACTAATACTATGGAAACTAAAGGTAATGCTCTTGCTGATGTAGCTGCTAAACAGGCTTGTTTCTATGCAACTGTACAAGTGTGTTCAGGTAGTACAGCACAGAAGACCATTCTGCCTCCTGAATCGATCACTGATCTGTACAAAGACGTCCCTCTATATGAAGCATGGACATGGTTGGACAAAGGAGCCACGGTGGATTCATCCGGCTGCTGGACCAAAGGGGGAAAGTATGTCGCTCCTGAATCACTGCTGCCATATTTGGCTCAACAAATCCACAATTTGGGTCACAGTGGTCCAGCAACGATGAATCACAGGTTCGCAAATCAATGGTGGAATCCAAAATTCAGAATTGTAGCCATCGAAACCGTCAAGAGATGTGTTACATGTCAGAAAAATAATGATGTGCCAGCAGTAACTACCGCAGCAACACATACCCCAGCTCCACCAGGACCATTTCGTCACTTGCAAATTGATTACATATCGTTACCTCCTTGTAAAGGAAAAACTGACGTCTTGGTAGTAATAGACAAGTTCTCAAGATGGATAGAAGCTTATCCAACAGGACGTGCTACAGCTGCACATACTGCTAAATGTCTTGTTACTGATTTCATTCCCAGATGGGGATTCCCAGATTACATCGACTCAGATCAAGGAACACACTTCACAGGACAGGTAGTCAAGGAAGTGTCTAAAATGTTGAAGATTAAGTGGAATCTTCACTGTCCATACAGACCACAAGCATCAGGACAGGTTGAACGAGCAAACAGAACAATCAAAGCCAGGCTAAGCAAAATGCATCAGGAAGGAATACCATGGGTCGAAGCGTTTCCGGCGGAACTGTGTAGTATGGGAGCATCACCTAACAGATCAGTAGGACTGAGCCCTCATGAGATTATTACTGGACGTCTAATGCAAATGCCAGGTGTGATTGATCTTAGAAATGCTGACGTACACTTTGCTTCAGATGCCCTGATTGCTTACTGTGAAAACCTCACAAAGGCAGTACAAAGTGCCAGAGAGAGAGTTGAGTCGTGTTGGCAGACTCCACCAGAAGGTGGACACACAATCATCCCAGGTCAGTGGGTCATGATAAAATCATTTAGGAACAAGCCATTAAAGCCTAAGTGGCATGGACCACATCAAGTTCTGTTGATTACAGCAGCTGCAGTGTTGTGTCAGGGAAGGAAAACCTGGACTCATGTGTCACACTGTAAAGTTGTTCCCCCACCTGCAGGGATCGGATAGGACACACGGACCAGTGAGGAGCCCAGGGAAGAACCGAATGCAACAGGCATCGGGGGCCAAACCCTGTGGTGAAGACTCCCTCATAGGCCTTCCCCATCCATTAGTCCATCCTTACCTCACTGTTCTTTAGGTGTCACAGGAATTAAGAAACAGGGAAAGAAGGAACAACAATAGCAGACAAATATTGAACAGAGGATACAACCCTAGGGTTTGAAGTCTTTTAGATCAAATACTGCTCTGTTGTCTTTTGTTTTCTTTCTTACTCTGTGCAGATACCACTTGATGGCTGTCCCAAGACCCATTCACACTGACCTCATCACCTACAAAGGAAGCCACAACCTCTGGACAACTAGACCCACTACCGAGCCAACTGTCAAAGAAAAAAAAAAAAAAATACACAACGCAGAGTATCACATACGAGAACTTCAGTCATCCATCAACATGATCAAGATTGCCATACTTGTAATCATCATGGACATTGCACAAGCCGTAGACTCCAGAAACAACATCTTCTTAGAATTGATAAGCATGTCTAGAAACGCCTTGTTTGCTGGAAAGCACGTTTGCACGCCACACCCACCTTCAGTAGGAGCAGGAATCCCATGGGTGGCACATCCCATCTCCAACTGTGACACATGTACCTTATTTGAAGTTCATGCCAGTGGAATATACAACAAGAGTACATGTCACAACATCACAGTTCCTCCAGCTTCTCCATGTTGCATTCCTGGATTATCATCCTGCAACCTAACTTCAGCTACTCCAATCATGACAGATCTACTCTTGCCAATGACTTTTCCTTGGTGCATGGAAAATTACGCTCCAGCTTCGACTCCACTGGGTGAAATTCCCCGTGAACATTGCAGCCTTGTGGTTGAAATGAGAACCGAATCTCATGTAGACATCACTCCATCAGCGAGGGAAGAGGAAAAGGACTTAGAAGAGTGTCTTCAAAGGACATAATCTCTCCCAAAACTCTTGGCAATAAATCAGTGGTGTATGATTCCTCCACCAACTGGTACTTTTTGGTTATGTGGAACTTCTGTATACAACATCCTACCTAGCCAATTCAATGGCAGATGCACCCTGGTTTATGTTCTTCCGGCTATCAGAGAAAATACACACACCACTTCAAGAGCTCCCCATCTACATAATTCAGATCCTACGAGTAACAAAGAAGATAACTGCATTCCAGGACTCACTTGTGCACAAACATGGTGGTCAAGAACACTTGGAGCATTAATCCCATCTTATGGTGTAATACAGGCCCTTGATCAAGTCAGAAGCTTATCAAATTCAGTACAGAAACTGGCTAATGATACGGTTTTGGCCCTGGGTAATATCACAGACACTCTTGTTTCACACAAAATAATGATCTTACAAAACAGGGTGGCTTTGGATTACATCCTTGCATCGCAAAGGGGAGCCTGCACCATTATCGGCCCTGAGTGCTGCACTGGGTTAATGGATCCAACAAAGGACTTAAACAAAATTCAATAAGACATTCTTGATCTTTCAACAAAATTACACCACATGACTGAAGATAATTTTTCATGGTTCGGAAACATGTTAGGGAAACCCTGGCTGTGGATCAAGGAAATAGTAATTCTGCTGTTGTTTTTCCTACTGGTGTACTATCGATGCGTTCACAGTATCAAGTGTTTCATTCAACAAATAACCCACACCCATCAAGAAGAAATGGCCGTTCCAACCAGAAAAGACTATTATCCATAAGAACTTCACAGACACTAGCTAGATGTTTGTTTATATATCATCATGGCATTCATCACAGTATTCAACAACAGAACAAGTGCTATGTGCCTGTAACGATCACAAGTTACAAGAATTAAATGTCTAAATTTGTATTTTGTGAGAGTTATTAGAACTCTCAAAGGGGGAACTGTAGGATTACAAATTTATATAATGTTAAATCTAGCTTCCAACATAATAGTATATAAACTGAACAAGTTATGTACATTGGGTTTTACATTTCAAGGTAAAGTTGGTGACATTCTGAGAAGATACAAGTCTGGTAGCCCAGGTGTCAGGGACATTAACCTTTTGTCTTTATGTACTTCCTGACCGCTGGGTAGGGTCCCAAAGTCAATGTGAATGCTAATCTCAAGGCCAGGCCGTGCCTTAGTCTCTATGATAATGTAAAGGTTTGGGGGATACTGTCAGGCTGATTAGATTAGCACCTATGCATTTGAAAGCCACTGTTATGCTGATGAGATCAGGGCTGGGGAACTTCCGTTACCAGGCTGCCTCCGGTACCACACTATGCTTTGTTTAGATTGTCTCCACCTCTTTGTATCCCTCCCTCTTGTAAAGTATAAACTCTCCAGAGCTGAGTTGTAAGAGAGACTTGGATGACTACAGCGACGCTCAGCGAGTTCTCAATAAAGAGTAACTTCTGCTTGAATCATATCCCAATGTCTCCTGGTCTCTGAAAAAGTTCCCAACAGTTTTGGTGCCGTGACCCGGATAGAGCTCCTCACCTGAATCCAGATTGAAACTTCAAGCTCAAAGATTTGACTTCATTCCAGACTGAATCTTTTTGTACAAGCAAGGATTGGTGAGTACCACTCTATCCAAAAGAACCTTTAAGACCAGTACAAATTTGTTATCCTCTGTTATACTGTTATAATGTTATACTAAGTTATGCTCTAAAAATTTCTGTTTAGAGTGTTATCCTCTGTTCAGGCAGGGAAGATTAGCATTACGTGCTAATATTGTCTGTGTTATCCTCTGTTTTTGGCAGGGAAGATTAGCATTACGTGCTAATATTTGTGTGTTATCCTCTGTTCAGGCAGGGAAGATTAGCATTACGTGTTAATTTTTGTGTTATCCTCTGTTGATCAGAGAAGTTTTGGTGTTTTGTGTGTGTTAACAAGCGTGACAACCCTCTGTTGATCAGAGAAGTTTAGTGTTTTGATTGTGTGGTAACCAACAAATTCACAAAATGTTTAAGAAGAATGCTAGACTGATCCCCACAACTAAAAAAGGTGGTCTTGCGACTCCTTCATGGTCTGATAGTGAATTCAAATCATTGTTAGGAGTGCAAATGAACCTAATAGTTACTGAGGAAGTGAGACAAGACCTCACTCAGAAGTATGAGATCCATCCAGACAAGACTTGGTCTGTAGATGAGTGCAAAAAGGTATTAGGAGCATGCATTCGTAAGAAAAATGTGAAGGGCATTATCTGCTGCCATGGAGAATTTGGCATATCCTGACTTACAAGCCTTCTTTGACACAGATGTAGAAATCCAATCAGTAACTGATGTGCCTGTAGATTCAGTGAATGTATGTGGTGCTAGAAAGAGATCTCAGGGAATTGACTGCACTCTGCCTGCACGCTGTAGGATTACAAATTTATATAATGTTAAATCTAGCTTCCAACATAATAGTATATAAACTGAACAAGTTATGTACATTGGGTTTTACATTTCAAGGTAAAGTTGGTGACATTCTGAGAAGATACAAGTCTGGTAGCCCAGGTGTCAGGGACATTAACCTTTTGTCTTTATGTACTTCCTGACCGCTGGGTAGGGTCCCAAAGTCAATGTGAATGCTAATCTCAAGGCCAGGCCGTGCCTTAGTCTCTATGATAATGTAAAGGTTTGGGGGATACTGTCAGGCTGATTAGATTAGCACCTATGCATTTGAAAGCCACTGTTATGCTGATGAGATCAGGGCTGGGGAACTTCCGTTACCAGGCTGCCTCCGGTACCACACTATGCTTTGTTTAGATTGTCTCCACCTCTTTGTATCCCTCCCTCTTGTAAAGTATAAACTCTCCAGAGCTGAGTTGTAAGAGAGACTTGGATGACTACAGCGACGCTCAGCGAGTTCTCAATAAAGAGTAACTTCTGCTTGAATCATATCCCAACGTCTCCTGGTCTCTGAAAAAGTTCCCAACAGTTTTGGTGCCGTGACCCGGATAGAGCTCCTCACCTGAATCCAGATTGAAACTTCAAGCTCAAAGATTTGACTTCATTCCAGACTGAATCTTTTTGTACAAGCAAGGATTGGTGAGTACCACTCTATCCAAAAGAACCTTTAAGACCAGTACAAATTTGTTATCCTCTGTTATACTGTTATAATGTTATACTAAGTTATGCTCTAAAAATTTCTGTTTAGAGTGTTATCCTCTGTTCAGGCAGGGAAGATTAGCATTACGTGCTAATATTGTCTGTGTTATCCTCTGTTTTTGGCAGGGAAGATTAGCATTACGTGCTAATATTTGTGTGTTATCCTCTGTTCAGGCAGGGAAGATTAGCATTACGTGCTAATTTTTGTGTTATCCTCTGTTGATCAGAGAAGTTTTGGTGTTTTGTGTGTGTTAACAAGCGTGACAACCCTCTGTTGATCAGAGAAGTTTAGTGTTTTGATTGTGTGGTAACCAACAAATTCACAAAATGTTTAAGAAGAATGCTAGACTGATCCCCACAACTAAAAAAGGTGGTCTTGCGACTCCTTCATGGTCTGATAGTGAATTCAAATCATTGTTAGGAGTGCAAATGAACCTAATAGTTACTGAGGAAGTGAGACAAGACCTCACTCAGAAGTATGAGATCCATCCAGACAAGACTTGGTCTGTAGATGAGTGCAAAAAGGTATTAGGAGCATGCATTCGTAAGAAAAATGTGAAGGGCATTATCTGCTGCCATGGAGAATTTGGCATATCCTGACTTACAAGCCTTCTTTGACACAGATGTAGAAATCCAATCAGTAACTGATGTGCCTGTAGATTCAGTGAATGTATGTGGTGCTAGAAAGAGATCTCAGGGAATTGACTGCACTCTGCCTGCACGCTGTAGGATTACAAATTTATATAATGTTAAATCTAGCTTCCAACATAATAGTATATAAACTGAACAAGTTATGTACATTGGGTTTTACATTTCAAGGTAAAGTTGGTGACATTCTGAGAAGATACAAGTCTGGTAGCCCAGGTGTCAGGGACATTAACCTTTTGTCTTTATGTACTTCCTGACCGCTGGGTAGGGTCCCAAAGTCAATGTGAATGCTAATCTCAAGGCCAGGCCGTGCCTTAGTCTCTATGATAATGTAAAGGTTTGGGGGATACTGTCAGGCTGATTAGATTAGCACCTATGCATTTGAAAGCCACTGTTATGCTGATGAGATCAGGGCTGGGGAACTTCCGTTACCAGGCTGCCTCCGGTACCACACTATGCTTTGTTTAGATTGTCTCCACCTCTTTGTATCCCTCCCTCTTGTAAAGTATAAACTCTCCAGAGCTGAGTTGTAAGAGAGACTTGGATGACTACAGCGACGCTCAGCGAGTTCTCAATAAAGAGTAACTTCTGCTTGAATCATATCCCAACGTCTCCTGGTCTCTGAAAAAGTTCCCAACAGTTTTGGTGCCGTGACCCGGATAGAGCTCCTCACCTGAATCCAGATTGAAACTTCAAGCTCAAAGATTTGACTTCATTCCAGACTGAATCTTTTTGTACAAGCAAGGATTGGTGAGTACCACTCTATCCAAAAGAACCTTTAAGACCAGTACAAATTTGTTATCCTCTGTTATACTGTTATAATGTTATACTAAGTTATGCTCTAAAAAATTCTGTTTAGAGTGTTATCCTCTGTTCAGGCAGGGAAGATTAGCATTACGTGCTAATATTGTCTGTGTTATCCTCTGTTTTTGGCAGGGAAGATTAGCATTACGTGCTAATATTTGTGTGTTATCCTCTGTTCAGGCAGGGAAGATTAGCATTACGTGCTAATTTTTGTGTTATCCTCTGTTGATCAGAGAAGTTTTGGTGTTTTGTGTGTGTTAACAAGCGTGACAACCCTCTGTTGATCAGAGAAGTTTAGTGTTTTGATTGTGTGGTAACCAACAAATTCACAAAATGTTTAAGAAGAATGCTAGACTGATCCCCACAACTAAAAAAGGTGGTCTTGCGACTCCTTCATGGTCTGATAGTGAATTCAAATCATTGTTAGGAGTGCAAATGAACCTAATAGTTACTGAGGAAGTGAGACAAGACCTCACTCAGAAGTATGAGATCCATCCAGACAAGACTTGGTCTGTAGATGAGTGCAAAAAGGTATTAGGAGCATGCATTCGTAAGAAAAATGTGAAGGGCATTATCTGCTGCCATGGAGAATTTGGCATATCCTGACTTACAAGCCTTCTTTGACACAGATGTAGAAATCCAATCAGTAACTGATGTGCCTGTAGATTCAGTGAATGTATGTGGTGCTAGAAAGAGATCTCAGGGAATTGACTGCACTCTGCCTGCACGCTGTAGGATTACAAATTTATATAATGTTAAATCTAGCTTCCAACATAATAGTATATAAACTGAACAAGTTATGTACATTGGGTTTTACATTTCAAGGTAAAGTTGGTGACATTCTGAGAAGATACAAGTCTGGTAGCCCAGGTGTCAGGGACATTAACCTTTTGTCTTTATGTACTTCCTGACCGCTGGGTAGGGTCCCAAAGTCAATGTGAATGCTAATCTCAAGGCCAGGCCGTGCCTTAAAAGGTATTAGGAGCATGCATTCGTAAGAAAAATGTGAAGGGCATTATCTGCTGCCATGGAGAATTTGGCATATCCTGACTTACAAGCCTTCTTTGACACAGATGTAGAAATCCAATCAGTAACTGATGTGCCTGTAGATTCAGTGAATGTATGTGGTGCTAGAAAGAGATCTCAGGGAATTGACTGCACTCTGCCTGCACGCTGTAGGATTACAAATTTATATAATGTTAAATCTAGCTTCCAACATAATAGTATATAAACTGAACAAGTTATGTACATTGGGTTTTACATTTCAAGGTAAAGTTGGTGACATTCTGAGAAGATACAAGTCTGGTAGCCCAGGTGTCAGGGACATTAACCTTTTGTCTTTATGTACTTCCTGACCGCTGGGTAGGGTCCCAAAGTCAATGTGAATGCTAATCTCAAGGCCAGGCCGTGCCTTAGTCTCTATAATAATGTAAAGGTTTGGGGGATACTGTCAGGCTGATTAGATTAGCACCTATGCATTTGAAAGCCACTGTTATGCTGATGAGATCAGGGCTGGGGAACTTCCGTTACCAGGCTGCCTCCGGTACCACACTATGCTTTGTTTAGATTGTCTCCACCTCTTTGTATCCCTCCCTCTTGTAAAGTATAAACTCTCCAGAGCTGAGTTGTAAGAGAGACTTGGATGACTACAGCGACGCTCAGCGAGTTCTCAATAAAGAGTAACTTCTGCTTGAATCATATCCCAACGTCTCCTGGTCTCTGAAAAAGTTCCCAACAGTTTTGGTGCCGTGACCCGGATAGAGCTCCTCACCTGAATCCAGATTGAAACTTCAAGCTCAAAGATTTGACTTCATTCCAGACTGAATCTTTTTGTACAAGCAAGGATTGGTGAGTACCACTCTATCCAAAAGAACCTTTAAGACCAGTACAAATTTGTTATCCTCTGTTATACTGTTATAATGTTATACTAAGTTATGCTCTAAAAATTTCTGTTTAGAGTGTTATCCTCTGTTCAGGCAGGGAAGATTAGCATTACGTGCTAATATTGTCTGTGTTATCCTCTGTTTTTGGCAGGGAAGATTAGCATTACGTGCTAATATTTGTGTGTTATCCTCTGTTCAGGCAGGGAAGATTAGCATTACGTGCTAATTTTTGTGTTATCCTCTGTTGATCAGAGAAGTTTTGGTGTTTTGTGTGTGTTAACAAGCGTGACAACCCTCTGTTGATCAGAGAAGTTTAGTGTTTTGATTGTGTGGTAACCAACAAATTCACAAAATGTTTAAGAAGAATGCTAGACTGATCCCCACAACTAAAAAAGGTGGTCTTGCGACTCCTTCATGGTCTGATAGTGAATTCAAATCATTGTTAGGAGTGCAAATGAACCTAATAGTTACTGAGGAAGTGAGACAAGACCTCACTCAGAAGTATGAGATCCATCCAGACAAGACTTGGTCTGTAGATGAGTGCAAAAAGGTATTAGGAGCATGCATTCGTAAGAAAAATGTGAAGGGCATTATCTGCTGCCATGGAGAATTTGGCATATCCTGACTTACAAGCCTTCTTTGACACAGATGTAGAAATCCAATCAGTAACTGATGTGCCTGTAGATTCAGTGAATGTATGTGGTGCTAGAAAGAGATCTCAGGGAATTGACTGCACTCTGCCTGCACGCTGTAGGATTACAAATTTATATAATGTTAAATCTAGCTTCCAACATAATAGTATATAAACTGAACAAGTTATGTACATTGGGTTTTACATTTCAAGGTAAAGTTGGTGACATTCTGAGAAGATACAAGTCTGGTAGCCCAGGTGTCAGGGACATTAACCTTTTGTCTTTATGTACTTCCTGACCGCTGGGTAGGGTCCCAAAGTCAATGTGAATGCTAATCTCAAGGCCAGGCCGTGCCTTAGTCTCTATGATAATGTAAAGGTTTGGGGGATACTGTCAGGCTGATTAGATTAGCACCTATGCATTTGAAAGCCACTGTTATGCTGATGAGATCAGGGCTGGGGAACTTCCGTTACCAGGCTGCCTCCGGTACCACACTATGCTTTGTTTAGATTGTCTCCACCTCTTTGTATCCCTCCCTCTTGTAAAGTATAAACTCTCCAGAGCTGAGTTGTAAGAGAGACTTGGATGACTACAGCGACGCTCGGCGAGTTCTCAATAAAGAGTAACTTCTGCTTGAATCATATCCCAACATCTCCTGGTCTCTGAAAAAGTTCCCAACAACGCGCATGCAACATTTATTTTCTGTACGCCCTCGACTCTGCCTGTACGCTCGCTCAACATTGTCCAGTGTTACAACACTGTCACAAAACATCCACACACTACTTCTGATTGGCTGTTTCTCCTCCAATCAAGTGGCACTACTATCGACCGTTTAACGGTAGCGTTGGAAATAAAGGTTTATAAGTAAAGCGACCAAGTTGTCCGATTTGAATTTTAGTCGATGTAGTCAAACAAAGAACTATATGTAAATAAAGTAAATAAAAACACACAATGGACAAGTGAGACCGGTATATACTAATACTTTAATATTTGTTTATAATACTTATAAATAAATACAACTTTATTTACATTGCTTCCCTTATATAATTTCTTTTCATTTGTATATAATTATACATAATAATATAATTAAAATTTCTTATAATTTTCTTTTGATTTTGTAAAGCTGCTTTGAGACAATGACCATTTTAAAAGCACTATACAAATTATAGTATGCGTTATGCGGTCGATATTGCCAGCTGATAGAGAAGGAACAGCCAATCAGAAGTAGTGTGTGGATGTCTGTGATTGGCTGGTTTTGTGACAGTGTTGTAACACCCGACAATGTTGAGCGAGCGTACAAGCAGTCGAGCGCGCACAGAATCGAAAAGTCGCGCGTGCGCGAAACTCATGTTGAGCGGAGCAGAGGAGACGCTGCACGCGCAGAATCAAGCTGTTGAGCGCGCAGTGGAGACATTGCACGGGCATAGAGTGCTTTGTCTGCTCTCAAAATGTCAAACCGCGCGCTCAGAATTGTGACAAGAATATAACGCCATAAAAGCCAGTCGCACACGTAGAGGTTTGTCCGTTCACTGTTGTAATCACATTTGTTTATGTCTCCTAAACCCTCTGTGTGTGTGTGTCTCCTCCTCAGGACTGAGCAAAGTCTGCAGGGTCGGGGTAAGGCCTGTAAGAACAGGCATTTCTGGTCAAGGTCAAGGCTGAGACGCCAGGCATATTCGCCAATGAATCTCCTGTGACTGCTGTTATGTTTTGTAAATAATCTCTTATGCTTCAGTGTATACGTGCCCGCCTGCAGACCCAGCCTGAGGAGGCTATCTAAGGAGCAAGTTTTGGTTTTGTTCTTTGAGTTTCGTTTTATGTGTTTTTTGTTATCATTCCAAGAAAGACTTTAATTAAGAAAAGAACACGAAATAAATATTGAATATTTATCTTCACAAAAATACCTGTGTTTGCATCCTCTGAATAACCCAGGATCATGACAAGTTACAAATAAACTTAAGTTCATTACAATCTGTTGTCAAATCATTCCTGAAAGAACTTCACATTTAAAGTATAACTTACCATTTTCTGGAAGTAACACACTGACATTGTCCATCACTGATGCCTTTATAGGAATTTTGATATTTACTTTGCTGAAAAATGAAAATAATAATATGTTTTTAATTAATTGTATTAAAATTCATACGTTTTTATAAACACTTGATATTTTTATTAAGGTTACAGCAATAGTAAATAATTCCTCCCATGGTCCAAAGACATGCAGATTAGGCTTGGAGTTCCCAAATTGCTACTACAACTCCCAACACAATTCTACAGAAAATCTTCCTCTACAGAACTTTCTTGAAATTCTGGTTAGACATGCCTTCGTAATCAGTCACATCCTATTTAAGCGCAATGTCTACGCTGATATTTGTGAAGACAAACATTAAGACTTTTTTACCAGCTGGCTGTGCCACGTCCCTATGGAGGCATCCTGGTGACATACTTATTATGCCCGAACCACCTCAACTGACTCCTTCCCACATAAAGAAGTAGCGGTTCTAATCTGAGTTTCTCACGGATGACTGAACTTCTCCTCCATGGCTGCACCTTGATATCCTGTCCTGGAAAACCACAAACCGGATTGGTGACAGGACACAGCACTGATGGAGGCCAACACCCACTGGAAACAAGTCTGACTTACTGCTGAGAATCCGTACACAGCTCTCACTTTGGGCATAAAGGGATTGGATAGCCCTGAAAAGTGACCCCCACACCTCATTTTTTCGCAGTACCTCCCAAAGAAAATCCAGAGGGACCCGATCATATGCCTTCTCCAAACCTACAAAACGTCTCGGGTTACTTCACTGTAACCCTGTTCCCTGAAAAGGCGGGAACGAGTTGCTGCATGAAAACGATATGGGAACCATTTTGTCATGTTGCCAGTTGTGAAACATGTGTGTGCAAACACGCCAAATTTTTGGCTATATATAACCTCGGTCAGGTGACGTCATCTGATTAGACGCAGCTGGAGGTTATAAATACTAGTGAGCCGGCCACAAACCTCAGATTCATTTGTCTGAACGGACGTCCGGTCACGCGGCAGTGCGGCATTGGGACGCAGCATCTCTTTCCCGCCTTTTCAGGGAACAGGGATACAGCGAAGTAACCCGAGACATTCCCTTTCAAAGGCTACTCTCGATGCTGCGTGAAAACGTGAGCCCTGCTTCCTAGATGCGAAGTGAACCCAGGCGCCTCATAGGAGAGGGCAATAGCATCTCCCACCCTGTATAGTGGCGCTCTGACTTACTCCACTAGCTGACGCGGTGTACGTCCACCACGTCAGCTAGTGGAATAAATCTGAAGAGCACGTTTTGGGTTTATGGAACTTTCGGAAGATAGTTCAGTGAGGATGCAGTTAAGTACGTCCTGAGAGTACTAGGCTGCAGGGGAATACCTCTTGCTAGTGCAATAGATGAGGCGATCCCCTGGTTGAATGAGCCCTGATTCCTAGAGGCGAAGTGAGCCCACGCGCCTCATAGGAAAGGGCAAAAGCATCTCTCACCCAGTATAGTGGCACTCTGACTTACGCTACTAGCTGATGCAGTGGACGTAAATCTGAAGAGCATGTACTGGACAGTAAGTGAAGTTTCTCCTGTTCGGAAGTTGTAAAAGGTGGAGGACAGAAGGCTGCAACAGTTACATACATCCTGAGAGTACTAGGGCACCCGCCCGAGGACAAGCTTTCCTTGCAGACACCCCAGTACTGAAACATTTTGACAGTGGACTGGGTCTACCTGCTTAGCACACAGTTGTTGCAGGGGAATACCTCTTGCTGGTGCAATAGATGAGGCGATCCCCTGGTTGAATGAGCCCTGATTCCTAGAGGCGAAGTGAGCCTACGCGCCTCATAGGAGAGGGCAAAATCATCTCTCAACCAGTATAGTGGCGCTCTGACTTACGCCACTAGCTGATGCGGTGGACGTAAATCTGAAGAGCATGTACTGGACAGTAAGTGAAGATTCTCCTGCTACAAAGCTGTAAAAGGCGGAGGACAGAAGGCTTCAAAACAATGCAGTTAAGTACATCCTGAGAGTCCTAGGGCACAAGCCCAAGGACAAGCTTTTCCTGCAGGAGCTCCAGCACTGAAACATTTCGGCAGTGGACTGGGTCTGCCTGCTTGGTACACAGTTGCTGCAGGGGAATACCTCTTGCTAGTGCAATAAATGAGGCGATCCTCTGGTTGATTGAGCCCTGATTCCTAGAGGCGAAGTGAGGCCACGCGCCTCATAGGAGAGGGCTATAGCATCTCTCACAGAGTGTCACCAACTTTCAAAAACATTCCATTTGAGGGCATAAGCTCTTAGAACGTTCCAAAGCTCGGGCTGGGGATGAAATATCGTCCCCTGCGCCCGAGACAGAAGATCCCATCTCATTATAATCACCCATGGTGAGCCGTTGAAGAGGGATAGTAGATCCAGAGTCAGAGAGTAGCGAAGGGGACATTTGCTGATCTTGCGAGGCAAAGAGGTCCACCTCCGCTACATGCCCTGGAATGTAAATCGCGTTGAGGGACAGCGCTAGCTGTTTAGCGGCGCGAGCACAGTCCGCCCTGGCGATTAATATATGAGACTTGCCATAGTGTTGTCCACCCGCACTGGGACATGGCACTCTCAACTGCTGGAGGAAGTGCTTTAGGGCCAGAAATAGAGCCATCATTTCGAGGCAATTGATGTGCCGTGCGAGAAGAAGGCCTCTCCAGCTCCCTTGGGCTGGACGGTCATCTAAGACTGCACCCCAGCCCATAAGGGAAGCGTCTGTCGTTAGCATCTGCGACGACAAGACAAACTTAGAGTGGGACCCAGAGTCAGAAACCGGGGTCTGAACCACATAGGAAGGGTATGAACCCTTGTTGGGGATCGGCCCTAGAGTGAAATCCCCTGTCTTAGCCACAACTGAAATGCTTTCATGTGCAGAAGGCCCAAAGGCGTCACCGTGGGTACAGCTACCAAGAGAGCCAAGATCTCTGAAAGTGATAGTCACTTTCTAGGTCTAGCTTGATTTCCTTGAGGGTGTCAATACTGGATTCGACACGAGCGGGAGACAGCTGTGCCCGCTTAAGATCGAACCTCATGTGACACCCAAATCCTCAGAACAGGAAAGAGCACGCTTTCGTGGCGGTGGACTCAATCCTCATGCGGGTGAGGAGCTAGACTAAATGGAAGGACCCGATACTGGTAAGCTTCACCCCCAAAAGCGAACCTCAGGAACCTCCTGTGTTGTGGCAATATTTCTATATGAAAGTAAGCGTCCTTCAATCGATTGTCACAAATCAATCGCTTGGTAGGATTTGAGAGCAATCAGTTTGACAGTCAAAATTTTGAAGCTGTTATTATTTATTTTAGATAGCGGTACAGCCCGCAACTCTAAAATATGGACGCAGCCCCCCGTTGCTCCTGGGAACCAAGAAATACCGGCTTGACTCAGTGTCTGGTAGGGGGAACATGTTCCATGGCCCCGTACTCACCAACGTCTGTCAGTAGATGCGCACTTTCCGGTTTCATGGAAGTGGAGACCACGACATTGAAACGCGGAGGTGATGTGCTCTACAGTGCTTAGTACCCAAGGAGATATAGTTGGCAGTAGCTTCCACGCTGCCAGTTTCTCAGAAAGGGCAAAAGCCTCGGTGGTCTGGTTAATGGGGGATGTTAGATGTTCGGCATCCTGACGCCTGGCAGGAAAGAACCGAAGAACCAACACTTTATTGGAGACCGGTATTGCCCGAAGCACCAGTGGTGGTGGAGCATACACCGACCTCCTGGGGGTGTCAAACCTGCTGCCTGAAAAAAAGCTTTTCCCTCCAGGGAAGATGAAAGTCTACACAGCTTGAAGGAAGTATTAGTTTTCAGGAAGGATGATGCCCCAGGAGAGAGATAGCCTGTGAAGCGTTTCTTATATCTGGGCGTCATCATATTTAGACGTCATCATATAACCCCGTGCTAAGAAAATAAATAAGTCGATGTCAGGAAAACACGGGATAATACTGCCTACTCCATGAAAGGGTTAACTCACATGGAGAGAGCTAAGAGGGGGCAGAGAGAGCGTCGTGAAGCTCCGGCCACCCGACAGAAATGTCGTTTAATGTTTTCCAGTGCTTAGACGCTATTTCCATCTCCGCGGAAGCAAGAGAGAATTGTTATTCTTACCCATTCACAAGTAGCGCAGGGCGCACTTGAGAGTGGACAGAGGAATTCCCGATCCAACGAGGAAGTGAGAGATGGGACATTTCAAATCCATCTCTCACAGCTCTGTTGGATACGGTTTTAAGCCCCCCGAAATGCACCGCGGCTCGAATCTTCTCAAGGAATGCAAGGCGTGCGTGCGAGCACTTTTAATTGAGCAGTAAAGTGTAGAGATCGCCCTCCAATATGGATTATCACACACGGAGGGACATCTCGTTTAAAACTCCGATATCGGTGAGTTAAAACACTTCCTATTCTGCTGGTTTAAACACAGACACGCTATCACAACAAGGTCAAGTGAACACAAAGAATCTGAGGTTTGTCGACGGCTCACTAGTATTTATAACCTCCAGCTGCGTCTAATCAGATGACGTCACCTGACCGAGGTTATATATAGCCAAAAATTTGGCGTTTGCACACACATGCTTCACAACCGGCAACATGACAAATTGGTTCCCATAGCGTTTTCACGCAGCATCGAGAGTAGCCTTTGAAAGGGAACACAGGATTCCTGCAAGAGTAAAAAGCTGGTCCACTGTTCCACAGCCAGGACGGAATCCACGTTGTTCCTCTTCAATCTGTGGTTCGACAATCGGCCGAACCCTCCTTTCCAGCATCTTAGAGTACACTTTCCCAGGGAGGCTGAGTAGTGTAATGCCCCTATAGTTGTCACACACCCTCTGGCCCTCCTTTTTGAAAAGGGGAACCACCACCCTATTCTGCCACTCCTTAGGCACTGTCCCAGACTTCCATGCAATGTTGAAGAGGCGTGACTACCAACACAGTCCCTCAACACGTAGAGCCTTCAGCATTTTCGGACGGATCTTGTCAGTTCCTGGGGCTTTGCCACTGTGGAGTTGTTTGACTACCTCAGTGACCTCGCCCAGGGAGATCAATACTGACCCCCCCCGTCATCCTCCAGCTCTATCTCTGCAACAGAGGGTGAATTGGTCAGGTTCAGGAGTTTCTCAAAGTGCTCTCTCCACCGCCCGATTGTCTGGTGTAAGTGTATTAGTTTGTTCATTCTATTTGAAGCTTCTGAACTTCTCGGATGTTTTTTTTTGTGTGCCAGTGCTTTACATGGAGCAGGAGCAGCGATTTAGCTCTGAAGTCGCTTCTGTGAAATTATCGTTAAAACAATGTAATGACCCCTCCTGTGGATATAACGCTTTATTATTGCATTTGAATAAGTCAGATCTACCAAAGCAGATAACCTGCTATATATAACCTATGCTATGTCATAACTGAAGCAAACACCATGATTATGCCTCCTTTTGTTCAGTGTTGCTAGGCAACGGACCACGCGCCTAATCGTCGGGAACGTGGTGCACTTGGCCGCGGTGTATTATAAACCTGCGGAATGTTTCACTGTTTATGTGCACATAAGAATCATGTAAGAAAAGCAAGGGAAATGTGGAAGTGATGTGTGGCCACTCAATGAGAACTAAACCAAAGATTTCGGTAACTACACTGGGTTTAACATCTGCATAGTGACACTAAACAGCTGAACAACTTTACTTTTCCGTTTACTTTTTAAGCTCACAACACTGACTGGACAATCATGGACACATTCATACACACTTGCACTAAATATTTATTCATCTGGACAATTGCACATGTCACTTTCACTAGTCACCTTTCATGCATATTTGCACAACCACGGTCACTTTAAATTCTATATATATATATATATATATATATATATATATATATATATATATATACACTCCCCCCCTATATTTTATTATGCCCTTATTGTACAGTTAATTTTACTAGGTAAATTTATTTCTTTAGTATTTCCTTTTATTGATATTTATTCACGTACAAGCTTTTATTTTCTTTTTAAGGTCACTGGCGGTCGTGTAAGCATTTCACTGCATATTATACTGTGTGTGACTGTGTATGTGACAAATAAAATTTGAATTTGAACCTCTGAGAAAAAAAGCTGTATTTTGTTTGTCTGTTTATATTTAGAATTTTTACAACAGAACAAGAAGATAACAGTTTGGTCTGTGCAATTTGTGCCCTATATATATACAGTGGTTACTCAATCGGAATAACCATCCCGCCGCACATACCGCCGTTTAAAAGCAACAGCGGCCAAAATAAATCAGTTGCATTTCAAAGTCATTCGTAAAATGGCCGCCAGGTGGCGCAAAGTGACATTTTCATTCATCGCAGTAAATACAACAGTGATGGTAATTTCCACAACAAACATTAAAAATCTGAACCAGAGCTATTGATGTGTACTGTACAATAATGAGTAAAAAAAATTTATAGTAGATTTATTAACTGAAATAAATGACCACATTTTTCAAGAGGATTTTCAAGCCCCACTCATCAAACAAAATTATAACGAAATCGGCCAAGTTTACTATTTATTTAAATATAAATTTCTAAACCAATAAGATCAAATAACACCAAGTTATTATTATAACAGGCTTACTTCGTCACTTATCTAGAGCTTGCTTTCAAAGAAGTCGAGTGGCTTATTAACGTCTCTGGGGTGCATTTTATCTAAGTGCTTGCTTGCTGTAGCGGTTAGAGCACTTGGCCAGAGATCTACAAAGCGTGGTTCAAATCCCGAGTGATGTTTTAAAATTGTTTTATTTTAAAACTAAATAAAATGTTTTAAGTGCGCTTAAGATAGAGTCTTATAAAGGCTATGTAGACTTATATAGTTTTATTATATATTTTTTGCACATTAATCTGAGTCCTCATCTGTTAGATCTGTTTAGTTTTTTTTTTCCTGCCGGCACGAATACGCGGCTCTATCCCTTTCCCGCCTATTCAGGGAGCCTACGGAGTGAGCGCTTAACCATAGTCGAATCGGTTGGTGTGCGCCCAACTCACGTTACTCGTGAGTCGGCCTATTCATGCCGGCTGGTGATAATTAACGTTAATATGATCTCGGGCTTGCTCACGATGCTCAACATCTATAAAAATAGCAAAGTATTGTGTATAGAGTGATAAAAAAAACTATCTAACGCATGTTATGATAAGGAAAATCTGTAAAGAACAGTATGGAGGAATGGGTGCTGGGTGCATATAGATATCATGAACATTTGGCAGGGGGTATCATCATGATGCAGTTTAAGATCTACCACTCATCAGTGGAAACTGTAAGTGCAGCAGGTCAGTGATGATGAACCAGTGCCTGCTGATGATGACCAACACGTCTCCCCTGATCTACCAGAGCCAAGTGAAAAGAATCACAATCAAACTGAACAGGTAAGCTGGAATAAAATTAGTAGCAGCATTACCTCCTGCTAGTAATTATTATGGTAGACAATATTAATTAAAAAGTAATGCTGCTACTGATTTTATTTCAGCTTACCTGTTCAGTTTTATTGCCATTATTTTTAAAATATTGTCTTTATAGATTTATATGTAGTTTGCCTTGATGTTCTTTCCTTTGTTTCTTTGTTTCACTAATATGACCCAATATATGTTCAGTGATACTTCAAATAATATGTTTAAAGAGCATTGCTTTCCGTATTGTGTTATTTTTTTTTTTATTCTAGTAACTGGTGTTAAAATATATCTCTACATTAATGAGCCAGTGTATTATGATGTGGGCTGCTGTGGGCCAGAAAGTCCAGGGCCACTTTTTGGTCCCAGTCCGCCCCTGACTGAAAGTCTGAGGCATAAGAGCCTCAGATTGGGGAAGTGGTGAGAGGTCCTGAATGTATTGGGGGAGGGTGAAAAATTTGCATTTGAATGTTGTCTGGCATTGTAAAGCACACACAGGATGCAGCAGTGGTTCTCAAACATTTTCTGTTATTCCCCACTTAAGGGAGTGGGAGAATTTTCAAGCCCCACTTGTCAAAAAATTAGAACGAAATCGGCCAAGTTTACTATTTATTGAAATTTTCTAAACCAATAAGATGGAAGCATGGAAGCATTAGTGGCTCAGTCGGTAAAGGCTGTGGGTTACTGGGTTACTGATCAGAAGGTCGTGGGTTCGAGTCCCAGCATTGCCAAGTTGCCACTGTTGAGCCCTTGAGCAAGGCACTTAACCCTATCTGCTTCAGGGGCGCTGTAAGTTGGCTGACCCTGCGCTCTGACCCCAGTTCCCTAATCGGGATATTCGAAGAAGAAATTTCACTTTGCTGAAGAAGTCCAAGATGGCGCCGGTGAGGTCGGCTGCCGTCACGACTCCCCCGACCACCTTTTCTTTGTTTTTGTTCTTTAAGTTAGTTTTCAGTGTTTTAAAAGCGGCAAAATCATCACCATTGAGTACATTAGGTATGATAGAGACACTCTTGTTTCTATTGGTATACAATGTACTCACAATTCGACGGTTTTAACTCCGGATCCGAGCTGGCCGAGTGAGATCCTGCGGGAGAACAATGGACGCGACGCGAAGCGGAGACCTCGAGGCAGACGAGCTGGTGTGAGGAACCGGCTCCGAGCCCGTGCACACCGCACACCTCTGCCTAGTATCCTGCTCGCCAACGTCCAGTCACTGGAGAACAAACTGGATGACCTCAGGGCCAGGATAAAGTTCCAGAGAGACATTCGGGACTGCAATCTCCTCTGCTTCACCGAGACATGGCTGAACCCAGCGGTGCCAGACCACGCCATACAGCCGGCCGAGTTCTTCTCGGTTCACCGCATGGACAGGACGCGGGACTCGGGGAAGTCAAGGGGAGGCGGAGTGTGCTTAATGGTGAACAACAGCTGGTGCAACAGCGCGAGCGTTGTTCCTCTTACACGCTCCTGCACACCAAACCTGGAACTACTGTCCATCATGTGTCGTCCATTTTATCTTCCACGGGAGTTCACATCGGTCATAATCAGCGCCGTTTACATACCTCCACAAGCGGACACTGAAACTGCCTTATGCGAGCTGCATGAGGCGCTCACAGAGCACCAGACACAACACCGGGACGCTGCGCTCATTGTGGCGGGGGATTTTAATAGTGCCAACCTCAAACGCGCAGCGCCGAACTTTTATCAGCACATCACCTGCCCCACCAGGGGCGAAAGGACACTGGACCACTGTTATACCACGGTCAAAGACGGTTACAAGGCACAATCTCGTCCAGCGTTTGGTAAATCCGACCACGCCGCCATCTTCCTCATGCCAAAATATAAACAAAGGCTGAAACAGGAAGTTCCGGTTCAGAGGGAGGTCGCGGGTGCATGACAGACCAATCGGTGGCCGCGTTACAGGACGCACTCGATGACGCAGACTGGGACATGTTCAGAAACAGCTCCGATGATGACGTCAGCGTGTTTACCGAAGCGGTTGTGGGATTTATTGGGAAGCTAGTGGACGATACGGTGGAGAAAAAGACTATCAGAACGTTTCCCAACCAGAAGCCGTGGGTGGATAAAACCATCCGCGACGCTCTGAGATCTCGCACCGCTGCCTACAACACGGGACTTGCGTCGGGGGACATGGAACCGTACAAGGCTGCGTCATACAACGTGCGGAAGGCGGTGAAAGAGGCGAAGCAGCGCTACGGGACAAAACTAGAGTCACAGCTTCAACAGAGTGACTCTAGGAGCCTGTGGCAGGGACTGAGAACAATAACGGACTACAAAGCACCAGCATCCGGTATGACGAACGCGGACGCGACTCTGGCAGACGAGCTGAACACATTTTACGCTCGCTTCGAGGCTGCAGCTAAAGACGCTAGCAATGCTAATGCTAACGGCGCTAATGCTAACGGCGCTAATGCTAGCGGCGCTAACGGCTGCAGACAGGAAGACACAGTCAGCACCGGGAACGCGCTCATCATCTCCGAGCACGACGTGAGGAGAGCCTTCAAGAGAGTGAACACCAGGAAAGCAGCAGGACCAGACGGCATCTCAGGTCGTATCCTCAGAGCCTGCGCAGACCAGCTAGCACCTGTGTTCACTGAGATATTCAACATCTCTTTATCTCAGTCGGTGATCCCCACATGCTTCAAAGAGTCCATTATTGTTCCTGTTCCAAAGAAACCACATCCTGCTTCTCTCAATGACTATCGCCCTGTGGCCCTCACCTCAGTAGTGATGAAGTGCTTTGAACGCCTTATCAGAGACTTCATCATTTCTTCACTACCCGACACACTGGACCCACTACAGTTTGCATACCGTCAGAACCGCTCCACAGACGATGCAATCTCTCATCTCCTCCACACATCACTCACTCACCTGGACACTAGGAAAGGGAATTATGTTAAAATGCTCTTCATCGACTACAGCTCTGCTTTTAACACAATAATTCCTTCCACACTCACCACCAAGCTGGAGTACCTGGGACTGAGCTCATCTATATGTCAGTGGATCTCCAATTTTCTGACTGGCAGACCACAGGCAGTAAGGATGGGCGGGTATGTCTCAGCCACACTCACTCTCAGCACTGGGGCCCCCCAGGGTTGTGTTCTGAGCCCCCTGCTGTACTCTTTGTACACCCACGACTGTGTGGCCACTACCAACTCCACCTCCATCATCAAGTTTGCTGACGACACCGTCGTGGTCGGACTGATCACCAACAATGATGAGTCGGACTACCTAGAGGAGATTGGAAATCTGGAGAACTGGTGCCAGAGGAACAATCTCCTCCTGAACGTCAGTAAGACAAAGGAGCTGATAGTGGACTTTAGTACAAAGCAGGAGAGGAACTACCAGACCCCCGTCATCAACAGGAGCCCAGTGGAGAGAGTGGACAGCTTCAGATACCTCGGTGTTCACATCACGCAGGACCTATCATGGTCCTGTCACATCAACACCGTGGTGAAAAAAGCCCGGCAGCGTCTCTACCACCTCAGACGCTTGAGAGACTTTAGACTGCCCTCCAAGGTGCTCAGGAACTTCTACTCCTGCACCATAGAGAGCATCCTGACGGGAAACATCACGACCTGGTTCGGGAACAGCACCATGCAGGACAGATGAGCTCTACAGAGGGTGGTGCGATCAGCCGAGCGCATCATCCGCACTGAGCTCCCTGACCTGCACTCCATCTACAGCAAGCGGTGCTGGACTAAGGCCAGGAAGATCATGAAGGACCTCAGTCACCCCAGTAATGGACTGTTCTCTTTGTTGCGGTCTGGGAAGAGATTCCGCTCCCTAAAGGCCAACACAGAGAGACTGAGGAGGAGCTTCTTCCCGCAGGCGATAAGGTCTCTCAATCACACCTCCACACAGGACTAATAACATCTTTTAAGCTAACAACACTGACTGGACAATCATGGACACATTCATACACACTTGCATTAAATTACTCATACATCTGGACAATTGCACATGTCACCTTTCATGCATATTTGCACAACCACTGACACTTTAATACCATATTTCTATATTTTTGCAATATTTTATTATGCCCTTATGCACAGTTAATTTTACAAATTTTACTAGTTAAAATTATTTCTTTAGTATTTCCTTTTATTGATTATTTATTTTACGTACAAGATTTTATTTTCTTTTTTTTTAAGGTCACTGGCGGTCGTATAAAAGCATTTAACTGCATATTATACTGTGTATGATTGTGTATGTGACTAATAAAATTTGAATTTGAAGATCAAATAACACCAAGTTGAAAACATATAGAATACACGTGCAATTATAACAGGCTTAAATATTATTTAGTACAACAAAACTTCTCCGCGCTCTGGAAAACTTTATTAGACTACGTAGGAAAGTAAAAAGCAGGATAACGATACCGGCTTTATATTAAATTAACAAATATTGTATTTGTGTTTTTGCGTTATTATAAATAATCAAATGCAGTAGGCTGTTATGGTCATTATAATTTTCTTTAATAATGATTCATTCTATTTTTTTTATTCTGATAGTTTACTCAATTTGCTTTTTGGTTATTTATATATTTAAATTGGGATGCCTTCTACTGTTACAAATTTAACTCTTGTCAAAATAATAAAAATGTTTCTTATAAGCCCTTGTGTTGTTTGTGCTGTTGTTCTTTAATAATACAAATAATCAGATACAAACAGTCTTTCTAAACGAAAACTAACCAATGTTTTTTTTTTTATTTTGCTCAGCATACTATAGAAAAAACAGCAAACAAACAAAAAAATCGTGCCTGGTATAGGTTTAATATTCAGTGCGCACCATTTGTACATTTGTTATTTTACAACTATATAAGAACACTCAGAAATACCTTTTATTTGGGGTTAAGTGACTGATGTGCCTAACATCTTTCAGCTGAGCCTCGTTTCACTGAATAATCCACCAGTACACACACACACACAGAGTACAAACTTTCGGGTAGATCCTGATATTAAATCAAACCAAAAACGAGTGAAAACAAACCTCAGACGCATTATCCCAGATACTCATCTCGCGTCCAACTTCACACACACCGGACCACATTACCCACAATGCATCTCCCGCACTGGACTACACTCCCGTAAACAGCTGTCGTAAAATCAACCTGTCTCTCTCCTGCAACAACACGCTCTTTGTCGGCGGCGCCCGTGCACTCCTCCATATGATTAGGATAGAGATGCAATATTATGGTTTCATAATAGAAAAGAAATACCTTTTATTTGGGGTTAAGTGACTGATGTGCCTAATATCTTTCAGCTGAGCCTCAATTCACTGAATAATCCACCACTTTTCATCAGTATAATGACACACACACACAGAGTCGTCACTCCCCTAAATTTAAAGAATACAAACTGGTTGCGTGCGAGTTTGCTGTTTTTCCTATAGTATGCTGAAGCAAAATCAAAATAAAACATTTTATTTTGTTTTATTTTTATTTTGCTATAATTAAAATACAAAAAAATTTAAAACAGTTTCACACAGGGATCGAACCCAGGTCACCCACGTGAAACAACACGGACTTACCCACTGCACCACTCAGACACTTACAGACAGCGCACCCCAGACTATAAATAGCGCCCATTCCTCCATACTGTTCTTTACAGATTTTCCTTATCATAACATGCGTTAGATCATTTTTTTATCACTCTATACACAATACTTTGTTATTTTTATAGATGTTGAGCATCGTGAGCAAGCCCGAGATCATATTAACGTTAATTATCACCAGCCTGCATGAACAGGCCGACTCACGAGTAACGTGAGTTGGGCGCACACCAATCGTGAGCAAGCCCGAGATCATATTAACGTTAATTATCACCAGCCTGCATGAACAGGCCGACTCACGAGTAACGTGAGTTGGGCGCACACCAATCGATGTGCGCGATAGACCTGACTATGGTCAATCGCTCACTCCGTAGGCTCCAGCGGCTTGCCCTGAATAGGCGGGAAAGGGATGGAGCCGCGTATTTGTGCCGGCAGGAAAAAAAAAAACTAAACAGATCTAACAGATGAGGACTCAGATTAATGTGCAAAAAATATATAATAAAACTATATAAGTCTACATAGCCTTTATAAGACTCTATCTTAAGCGCACTTAAACCATTTTATTTAGTTTTAAAATAAAACAATTTTAAAACATCATCACTCGGGATTTGAACCACACTTTGTAGATCTCTGGCCAAGTGCTCTAACCGCTACACCAAGCAAGCACTTAGATAAAATGCACCCCAGAGACGTTAATAAGCCACTCGACTTCTTTGAAAGCAAGCTCTAGATAAGTGACGAAGTAAGCCTGTTATAATAATAACTTGGTGTTATTTGATCTTATTGGTTTAGAAATTTATATTTAAATAAAACCCTACACACTTCTTTTCTAATTACACGTGATAAAATCTAAAGTCTCACTGTGTTAATATTTATTGTGCTTAAATTTGATCTTAATAAGATTTGATTCAATTTGAATTCTACATTTGTACTGTAATTTTAGTACTGTGATTATGAATTCGGTCAACTACAGTGTTTCACTTGATGTTATCGGCTACTACGTGTATTATTTAATGGAACGCGTCTCATTAATGCGGCAGAGAATGAACTAAGGCATGAGGCGTCAGTCTGTAGTTATATAGCGCCACTCAGTGGTAAAAGCCAGCAAATGGTGACCACTGTATATATATATAAACTGCATATATGGAATGAAACCTGAGACAGTTACATATACACACTGAATGACACATAGCTAGTATGCTGAGAGAAATGAGAATCGGAAGTTGACAGCACAGCTGTCAGCAATTTCATGTAAATAAGAGCACAATATCTTTATACTGGCTTTTACTGGTGCGATTTTGAAAATGTAAGCATGCTGGGTGATTAAGCTCACAGATCTATGAAAAGTCATGAAAGGAGGGTCCTGGAATTTGATCAAGTTTGAAGTTCCCCAGTTGTTTTTTCCCCCCCCCCAAATGACCGGTACTCCGCGCTTCTAGTGTTAATGCCTCTCCACATGCTGCGGGGGTTGTTATTTTCGAATTGAAAATACAGCTGAAGTAGGATGAGGGGAGCGAGGTGGCTACTATATATGATGACTCCATCCCTCCCTCCTTCCTCCCTGCTCTTGTCTTACACTGTAACCCCCCCCACCTTCAAATAAATTAGCCCCCTCCCTTCTCTCTTATTTGAGAGGAGGGAGAGGGCTACTGTGTAGAATGACTTTCACATAAACATGCACGCATACATTCATGCGCACAGACACAGACACACACTAACTGAAACACTCTGTTCTGCTCTGTTGGAAAACTTTAACAAGAAACCTCTCGAATGACACTCGCGCATGCACACACGTAAGGAATCACTGCTCTTTGACGTTGAGAGTCTCTGGATCTTTAACAAGGAACTGCTCTAATGACATTTGCTTTTGCTTTATGTGCACATGCGCACACAGATGTGTGCTTTATGACGCACATGCACTTAGACTGAAAAAAAAGATGATGAAAGATGATTACCCATAATCTCGCAGTGCACAAGAGAGAACCATTGGCTCAGTTGCGTTCACGTGATGCTCAGCAGATAAAGTGCATGCATACTACTCGTATATCAAGCCTTCGCTCGTTTATTAAGTTAAAATTTATTTAAATTTTTTTTACTCATCTTGCAAAATGCTTGCGGACCAAGTTACTCGCACTCCAAAAGTTCCACTGTATAACTAATATTTTTGTAATTTAAGTAATAAAAAAAGTTCTCTCAAATACCAGGAAAAAACAAACAAACAAAGAAATCCATGGAAATGCGTACAAATAGACTCCAACTTCCACCTTACCTTTGGAAAAACTGTGCTTCATATTTAGTCACAAGGTTCTTCACATAACCCGCTTTATAATGATTTATTCGTGTGTCGCATCCCAATTTCTTTGGTTTGTAGCAGTACCAGGGTTCTCCAGTTGTAGGATCAGTGTAGTTGCAGAGTGGTTGCTGGTTCAGGGGAAGGCACAGATTGCACACAGTGGTCTCGGAGATAGCACCAGAGTGGAACAGGCTCTTAAAGAACACTCTGTCTGAGCGCTCCTCCTGTAACCTCTTAAGCACCATCACTGCCTCACTCGGGTGCACCATGGTGATTTCCACCCATGCTACTCCAGGCCACAACAATGGGAATATCACAGTATATTTCCCATCCTGATGGTCATGCACCTTGCCTGCAACTCCAGCACCCAGCTCTGGTGAATGCAGCCGAGCTATCAGGAAATCTCCCCCATGCTTCTTAGGCATGCCCAAGAAGTTCTGTACATGGACATAAACCACAAGCTGACCACCCATTTGCTGCTCTTTTGGCCCCTGAATCACAAAGTAGCTCATGGCAGGGTTGGTGCTGAACTCCACAGGCAGGCCTTGCACCAGGGGACCTGGCCATGCAATGGAATTGAGCAGATTTCTCTCTTCTTTGGCCTCTTCTGCTGTGGGCTTCTGGCCAAACTGTGCACAATATGTGTGGTTTAAGGTCAAGGACTGCAAGCTTTCAGGTTCCTTAAAGTGGATGCTGCTCTGTATTTTGTAGTAGGCTGACATTAGTTGATCATTAAAATCCTGCAAGCAATGAAAAGAGTAAATTTGAATCAAACACAAAACGAGGTAAAGCCGCACATATTTGGGAAAGTCTTGGGGGAAAAAAGCAATTGCAGCAGTCTTTGTCATTAAGTCCTAATATTTTTTAGTGATGTATCCGGATTAAAAACATTATTGTACATTCAATTGCATAACTGGGCTCACTCGGCAATTCAATTAATCTAAAGTTGTTTAGTCCTAGTCAGGTGATACCCTGAATGTAAATTCTGAGATGCAGTGCCATGCGAATGTATTCATATCCTTTGAACTTTTCACATTTTGTCACGTTACAACCACAAACACATGTATATTTTATTGAGGTTTTATGTAATAGACCAACACAAGGTGGCACATAACACTGGAAGGAAAATGTAGAATAGCCAACTGCCTTCAGAACTCACCTAATTAGAGTCCAGCTGTGTGTAATTTAATCTCAGTATAAATATAGCTGTTCTGTGAAGCCCCCAGAGGTTTGTTAGAGAACATTAGTAAACAAACAGCATCGTGAAACCCAAGGATCACATCTCAAGCTTTAAACATCTCATGGAGCAGTGTTCAATTCATCATTTTTAAAATGGAAAGAGTATTAAACAACTGCAAACCTACCAAGACATGACTGTCCCTCTAAACTGGCAGGCCAGGCAAGGAAATCATTAACACTAGAAGCGCCGTGTCAGTGTCACCTACTTTTAACGCGATTCACTGGTCATTTGACCGCCTATTGTATTGAATGGGAAGCTGTGGCTGAAACACAATGATCGCTAGATGGCGCTTTCATCCAAAGCAAATAGTTTAGCTACAAGATCAACTTGCACTTGTACAATGCGCCATTCATTCCCGCGTTGATAATCAGCAATATTTTTTTTTCATATTCAACTGAGAAACCCTACGTTTGCGCTATAACCCAAAAGTCAAAACTTTTGACTTATTTCTGCCGTTTTTTCTCCTCCTTTGTCCATCTAGGGGCTTATAACAAAAACAACAAAAACGAAAGCTCTACTTAATTTTATAACATTTTAAGAAAATTCATTAGTTCGTTCATTCTACACTGTTTTCCAAATTATTATGCAAATTGGATGCAAGTGTCATAAACATTAAATGTTTAGTTTTTTAATGAAACTCATGGATGGTATTGTGTCTCAGGGCTCGTTGGATCACTGAAATGAATCTCAGACACGTGTGATAACTAGTTTTCCAGATGAGCCCAATTACAGAAAAAGTACTGAAAAAGGTTGTTTCACATTATTAAGCAGGCCACAGGTTTCTAGCAATATGGGAAAGATAAAGGATCTCTCTGCTGCCGAAAAGCGTCAAATTGGACAAGGTATGAAAACGTTAGATATTTCACGAAAACTCATCGTACTGTGAAGACATTCGTGGCTGATTCAGAGCACAGACAGGTTCGTCCAGATAAAGGCAGAATGAGGAAGGTTTCTGCAAGACAAATTCACAAGATTAAGAGAGCAGCTGCTGAAAGACCATTACAAAGCAGCAAACAGGTATTTGAAGGTGCTGGTGTCTCTGGAGTCCCGCGAACCTCAAGGTGTAGGATCCTTTAGAGGCTTGCAGTTATGCATAAACCTACTATTCAGCCACCCCTAATCAATGCTCACAAGCAGAAACGGTTGCAGTGGGCCCAGGCATACATGAAGACTAATTTTCAAGCAGTCTTGTTTACTGATGAGTGTCGTGCAACCGTGGATGGTCCAGATGGATGGAGTAGTGGATGGTTGGTGGATGGCCAGCATGTACCAACTTCTTGATGTGAAGAAGGAGGTGCCGGAGGCATGTTTTGGGCTAGAATCATGGGGAGAGAGCTGGTAGGCCCCTGTAGGTTCCCTGAAAGTGTGAAAATGACCTCTGCAAAGTATATTGACTGACCACTTTCTTCCATGGTACAAAAAGAAGAACCGTGCCTTCCGTAGCAAAATCATCTTCATGCACGACAATGCACCATCTCATGCTGCAAAGAATACCTGTGTCATTGGCTGCTATGGGCATAAAAGATGAGAAACTCATGGTGTGGCCACCATCCTCCCCTGACCTCAACCCCATTGAGGGTGGGAGGCAGTTTGATTAAAAACAGCAGCTCTGGGAGGCTATTCTGACATCCCGCAAAGAAATTCAAGCAGAAACAGTCCAAAAACTCACAAGTTCAATGGATGCAAGAATTGTGAAGGTGATATCGAAGAAGGGGTCCTATGTTAAGATGAAACATGCTCTGTTAGGATGTTTTTGATTGAAATAGTTTTTGATTTCAGTAAATATGACCTCCTAATGCTGCAAATTCAACAAAAGCCTATTTTCAGTTCTTTACAACCTATAAAATGTTTTAACTCTGTTGTGCATAATAATTTGGAACAGAGCGTTTTCAGTTTTTTATTTTTAAAATAAATATTATCATCATTAGGAGGTTTGTTCAATAAAATTCAAATTATACCCTAATAGTTGATGACTAGAAAATTGTACTGACTGTCATTTGCATTTACTAATTATGAAAATCAGAGAAAGATATCATTTGCGTAATAATATGGAACGCAGTGCATTTGAAGCTTCTTAGCTTCTCGGATGTTTGTTTAGTGTGACAGTGCTTTAGATTGAGCAGGAGCAGCGATTTAGTTCTGAACTCTCTTCCGTGAAATTATCGCTAAAACAATGTAATGACCCCTCCTGAGGATATAAAGCTTTATTATTTATGATAAGTTGATAAGTGTATGTTGTCAAAGTATTTGTGGACATATATGTAATGACGTGGCTCGCGCGAGGGGCAGAGCCGCGCATAAACTGTTCAGGCTGCTACCACGTGGAGTTCTGAACAGGCAAAGGCGCGGACATTTATACACGCGGTTGCCATGCAACGCCGCCGTCAGGCAATCAGACTGAATGAGCCGCACATGGCAATGTGTTTATATAAAGGGTCGTGATACCGCGATCATTCAGTCGCACTGGTAAAAGGTGTCTGAGGGCCAAAGACAAAGCGCGCTGAAGAAGACACAGGCAAAGCCCAAGCCTCTGTCTGTCTAAGACGCCGGCGAGAGAAAGAGAGAGAGAGAAAGTGAGGGAGAATGACACGCATCAGTTTAGCGCCTGCTCTCGGGTTAAAGTGCACAAAGCACAAACACTACTCTCTCTTTATAAAAATCCTCGGTAAGGGAATAAGGGATCTTTAGTTTTTTGTTTTAGTTTCCAGAATCCCGTCCATTATCACGTAGACAGCGGAGCTCTGTTTAGTTTGTGTTTTCAATTTTCTTTTGGTTTCCTTTTAGGTTTCCTACTTAATTAATAATCCCACGCTATCTCCAAACGGAAAGGTCTTCCCGTGTCTGTGATAAGCACTCTCATAATTCCTATTTCACTGACCCCCTCTAAAGCACTGTGTCAGGGCTCTTATAATCAGTAAAACATCTCGTGGTGAGGCTCTCCACACCGCACCCCGTAATAATATATTAGGAGAAAAATGTAAATTAAGGATGTCTTCAAACATAATGCAGTAACTCTTTATTCATTTGAATACGGTAAGGGTGTTAATGTTTCCTACATTCCTTTATTTGTCCTTTCTGTTTGTGCTTAGGTTTCACTGTTTTCCATAGACATAAAATGTATAGACAACAATGTTCCGGAAGCGATATTAGATAAGGAAAATACACAATTTTGTTTCAATACAGTTTTATTAAATATAGAATATAGCAGACAGTATATGGCAAATGGTCACTGGAATAGCTGGAATGTGATTGTGAATTTATGACTGAAATAAAGCTGTTCATTGGCGTGCGTGAACCCTTGGCTCGTACTTTCACTTTACAAATGGCAGCGTTTTTATCAAAAGGCTGATAGACGCGTGTGATTTATCGATAAAATGCAGACATATTCCACCAGACAATCATTGCCTCTCGCAATCATGCAGATCGAACATAATACACCTGTCCATAAATAAAAAGATATATTTAAGCATGTATTCCACTTAAACATTACAGATTAAAACTGGAAAACGTCTCGGGTTACTTCGCTGTAACCCTGTTCCCTGAAAAGGCGGGAACGGGATGCTGCGTGAAAACGCTATGGGAACTATTTTGTCATGTTGCCGGTTGTGAAGCATGTGTGTGCAAATACGCAAAATTTTTGGCTATATATAACCTCGGTCAGGTGACGTTATCTGATTAGACGCAGCTGGAGGTTATAAATACTAGTGAGCCGGTGACAAACCTCAGATGCATTTGTCTGAACGGACGTCCGGTCACATGGCAGTGCGGCATTGGGACGCAGCATCTCGTTCCCGCCTTTTCAGGGAACAGGGTTACAGCGAAGTAACCCGAGACGTTCCCTTTCAAAGGCTACTCTTGATGCTGCGTGAAAACGCTATGGGAAGGAGAATACCAACGCCGCCGCTCTGCAAGTGTCTGGACCCCAAGGTTGTGAAGCGTGTGCGCACAAGGCACAGGAAGGAAGGTCTCAGAACTGTGCCTGGGCAGCTAACTCGGGGACATGAGCCCGGAGTAGCATGAACATCCAGATTATAAATGTAACAGATGTGTGTGGGGGGCATCAGCCCTCCGCGTCACACAATTGCTGCAGGGGAATACCTCCTGCTGGTGCAAGATGAGACGATCCCCCTGATTGGACGAGCCCTGCTTCCTAGAGGCGAAGTGAACCCACGCGCCTCATAGGAGAGGGCAATAGCATCTCCCACCCAGTATAGTGACGCTCCGACTTACGCCACTAGCTGACGCGGTGGTCGTAAATCTGAAGAGCACGTTTTGGGTTTACAGTGGTTACTCAATCGGAATAACCATCCCGCCGCGCATACCGCCGTTTAAAGGCAACAGCGGCCAAAATAAATCAGTTGCATTTCAAAGTCATTCGTAAAATGGCCGCCAGGTGGCGCAAAGTGACATTTTCATTCATCGCAGTAAATACAACAGTGATGGTAATTTCCACAACAAACATTAAAAATCTGAACCAGAGCTATTGATGTGTACTGTACAATAATGAGTAAAAAAAATTTATAGTATATTTATTAACTGAAATAAATGACCATTAAATTTTTCAAGAGAATTTTCAAGCCCCACTCATCAAACAAAATTATAACGAAATCGGCCAAGTTTACTATTTATTTAAATATAAATTTCTAAACCAATAAGATCAAATAACACCAAGTTATTATTATAACAGGCTTACTTCGTCACTTATCTAGAGCTTGCTTTCAAAGAAGTCGAGTGGCTTATTAACATCTCTGGGGTGCATTTTATTTAAGTGCCTGCTTGGTGTAGTGGTTAAAGCACTTGGCCAGAGATCTACAAATCGCCGGTTCGAATCCTGAGTGATGATGTTTTAAAATTGTTTCATTTTAAAACTAAATAAAATGTTTTAAGTGCGCTTAAGGTAGAGTCTTATAAAGGCTATGTAGACTTATAGAGTTTTATTATATATTTTTTGCACATTAATCTGAGTCCTCATCTATTAGATCTGTTTAGTTTTTTTTTTCCTGCCGGCACGAATACGCAGCTCCATCCCTTTCCCGCCTATTCAGGGAGCCTACGGAGTGAGCGATTAACCATAGTCGAATCGATTGGTGTGCTCCCAACTCACGTTACTCGTGAGTTGGCCTATTCATGCCGGCTGGTGATAATTAACGTTAATATGATCTCGGGCTTGCTCACGATGCTCAACATCTATAAAAATAGCAAAGTATTGTGTATAGAGTGATAAAAAAAACTATCTAACGCATGTTATGATAATGAAAATCTGTAAAGAACAGTATGGAGGAATGGGCGCTATTTATAGTCTGGGGTACGTTGTTTCTAAGTGTCTTTGAGTGGTGCAGCGGGTAAGTCTGTGGCGTTTCACGCGGGTGACCTAGGTTTGATTCCTGTGTGATACTGTTTTAAATATTTTTATTTTAATCATAGCAAAATAAAAATAAAACAAAATAAAATGTTTTATTTTGATTTTGCTTCAGCATACTATAGGAAAAACAGCAAACTCGCACGCAACCAGTTTGTATTCTTTAAATTTAGGGGAGTGACGACTCTCTGTGTGTGTGTGTGTGTGTGTGTCATTATACTGGTGGATTATTCAGTGAAACGAGGCTCAGCTGAAAGATGTTAGGCACATCGGTCACTTAACTCCAAATAAAAGGTATTTCTGAGTGTTCTTATATAGTTGTAAAATAACAAATGTACAAACGGTGTGCACTGAGTATTAAACCTATACCAGGCACGATGTTTTTTTTTGTTTGTTTGCTGTTTTTTCTATAGTATGCTGAGCAAAATAAAAAAAAAAAACATTGGGTAGTTTTCGTTTAGAAAGACTGTTTGTATCTGATTATTTGTATTATTAAAGAACAACAGCACAAACAACAACACAAGGGCTTGTAAGAAACATTTTTATTATTTTGACAAGAGTTAAATTTGTAACAGTAGAAGGCATCCCAATTTAAATATATAAATAACCAAAAAGCAAATTGAGTAAACTATCAGAATAAAAAAAATAGAATGAATCATTATTAAAGAAAATTATAATGACCATAACAGCCTACTGCATTTGATTATTTATAATAACGCAAAAACACGAGTGCTGATGATTTACAAATACAATATTTGTTAATTTAATATAAAGATGGTATCGTTATCCTCCTTTTTATTTTCCTACGTAGTCTAATAAAGTTTTCCAGAGCGCGGAGAACTTTTGTTGTACTAAATAATATTTAAGCCTGTTATAATAATCGCACGTGTATTGCAAGGGTGTGTACTAAAGTACGTAACATGGCAGAATCATGTACCGTAGTGTAGTACGTGTTCTATATCAGTGAATAAGTCCAAAAAATTATATGCTACTGTACATGCCATCATAAATTTTCTTACGCGTTGTGTTTTCATTCAATGTTATGTTAACTGTATTAATAGGATTTTAAGATATTTCAATGTTCTGTTTGTGCATTGTGAGTAAAACCTTATTGTGCAAAATGTATAGTTTTTGTGATAGCTCCCATGTATCCGAGGGATTTCATGCCAGTGTCAGGCCTTTGCCAGCATTACAGATAATGTGTGTTTGTTTAATTTGGCTACTCTCGATGCTGCGTGAAAACGTGAGCCCTGCTTCCTAGATGCGAAGTGAACCCACGCGCCTCATAGGAGAGGGCAATAGCATCTCCCACCCAGTATAGTGACGCTCTGACTTACTCCACTAGCTGACGCGGTGTACGTCCACCACGTCAGCTAGTGGAGTAAATCTGAAGAGCATGTTTTGGGTTTATGGAACTTTCGGAAGATAGTTCAGTGAGGATGCAGTTAAGTACGTCCTGAGAGTACTAGGCTGCAGGGGAATACCTCTTGCTAGTGCAATAGATGAGGCGATCCCCTGGTTGAATGAGCCCTGATTCCTAGAGGCGAAGTGAGCCCACGCGCCTCATAGGAAAGGGCAAAAGCATCTCTCACCCAGTATAGTGGCACTCTGACTTACGCCACTAGCTGATGCAGTGGACGTAAATCTGAAGAGCATGTACTGGACAGTAAGTGAAGTTTCTCCTGTTCCGAAGCTGTAAAAGGTGGAGGACAGAAGGCTGCAACAGTTACATACATCCTGAGGTTACTATGGCACCCGCCCGAGGACAAGCTTTCCTTGCAGACACCTCAGCACTGAAACATTTCGACAGTGGACTGGGTCTACCTGCTTAGCACACAGTTGTTGCAGGGGAATACCTCTTGCTGGTGCAATAAATGAGGCGATCCCCCTGGTTGAGTGAGCCCTGATTCCTAGAGGCGAAGTGAGCCCACGCGCCTCATAGGAGAGGGCAAAAGCATCTCTTACCCAGTATAGTGGTGGTCTGACTTACGCCACTAGGTGATGCGGTGGACGTGAATCTGAAGAGCACATACTGGACAGTAAGTGAAGGTTTCTCCTGCCCCGAAGCTGTAAAAGGCGGAGGACAGAAGGCTTCAAAATAATGCAGTTAAGTACATCCTGAGAGTGCTAGGGCACAAGCCCGAGGACAAGCTTTACTGCAGAATCCCCCTGGTTGAGTGAGCCCTGATTCCTAGAGGCGAAGTGAGCCCACGCGCCTCATAGGAGAGGGCAATAGCATCTCTCACCGGGTGTCACCAACTTTCAAATACATTCCATTTGAGGGCATAAGCTCTTAGAATGTTCCAAAGCTCGGGCCGAGGATGAAATATCGTCCCCTGCGCCCGAGACAGAAGATCCCATCTCATTGGAATCACCCATGGTGAGCCGTTGAAGAGGGATACTAGATCCAGAGACAGAGAGTAGCAAAGGGAACATTTGCTGATCTTGCTAGGCAAAGAGATCCACCTCCGCTACATGCCCTGGAATGCCCTTCGTCCACTTATCACAACCTTATCAACCGAAAATGCTAATTTATTCAATCGTCCTTGCTGGAGTGTTTGACGTAACGTCATGTCCAGGTGCGATGGATCGCGTACCAACCAGTAGGGTGTTGGAATGGTATGTTTATACTTCTCATCCTACCACAATCAAATTCGCTCCATCCGGATGGCGCGACTTATCCGGATGTTTTTTTTTTTGGTTTGTTTGTTTTTGAATGACAAGCTGAAATAAAATAGGAGTAGAGATTATTTTTACTATTTTTAAAATGTAAGGAGTAGAAAGTACAGATAATTGCATGAAAATGTAAGGAGTAGAAGTAAAAAGTCGGCCGAAAAAGAATTACTCCAGTACAGTATAGATACCCAAAATTTCTACTTAAGTAAGGTAACGAAGTATTTGCACTTCGTTACTTGACACCTCTGATTGTCACAAATCAATCGCTTGGTAGGATTTGAGAGCAATCAGTTTGACAGTCAAAATTTTGAAGCTGTTATTATTTATTTTAGATAGCGGTACAGCCCGCAACTCTAAAATATGGACGCAGCCCCCCGTTGCTCCTGGGAACCAAGAAATACCGGCTTGACTAAGTGTCTGGTAGGGGGAACATGTTCCATGGCCCCGTACCCAGCAACGTCTGTCAGTAGATGCGCACTTTCCGGTTTCATGGAAGTGGAGACCACGACATTGAAACGCGGAGGTGATGTGCTCTACAGTGCTTAGTACCCAAGGAGATATAGTTGGCAGTAGCTTCCACGCTGCCAGTTTCTCAGAAAGGGCAAAAGCCTCGGTGGTCTGGTTAATGGGGGGATGTTAGATGTTCGGCATCCTGACGCCTGGCAGGAAAGAACCGAAGAACCAACACTTTATTGGAGACCGGTATTGCCCGAAGCACCAGTGGTGGTGGAGCATACACCGACCTCCTGGGGGTGTCAAACCTGCTGCCTGAAAAAAAGCTTTTCCCTCCAGGGAAGATGAAAGTCTACACAGCTTGAAGGAAGTATTAGTTTTCAGGAAGGATGATGCCCCAGGAGAGAGATAGCCTGTGAAGCGTTTCTTATATCTGGGCGTCATCATATTTAGATGTCATCATATAACCCCGTGCTAAGAAAATAAATAAGTCGATGTCAGGAAAACACGGGATAATACTGCCTACTCCATGAAAGGGTTAACTCACATGGAGAGAGCTAAGAGGGGGGAGAGAGCGTCATGAAGCTCCGCCCCCCCGACAGAAACTGTCATTTAATGTTTTCCAGTGCTTAGCGGCTATTCCCATCTCCGCGGAAGCAAGAGAGAATTGTTATTCTTACCCATTCACAAGTAGCGCAGGGCGCGCTTGAGAGTGGACAGAGGAATTACCGATCCAACGAGGAAGTGAGAGATGGGACTTTTCAAATCCGTCTCTCACAGCTCTGTCGGATACGGTTTTAAGCCCCCCCAAATGCGCCGCGGCTCGAATCTTCTCAAGGAATGCAAGGCGCACGCTTGAGCACTTTTAATCAAGCAGTAAAGTGTAGAGATCGCCCTCCGATATGGATTATCACACATGGAGGGACATCTCGATATCGGTGAGTTAAAACACTTCTTATTCTGCTGGTTTAAACACAGACACGCTATCACAACAAGGTCAAAGTGAAGACAAATAATCTGAGGTTTGTTGCCGGATCACTAGTATTTATAACCTCCAGCTGCATCTAATCAGATGACGTCACCTGACCGAGGTTATATATAGCCAAAAATTTGGCGTGTTTGCACACACATGCTTCACAACTGGCAACATGACAAAATGGTTCCAAGGGTTTTCACGCAGCATCGAGAGTAGCCTTTGAAAGGGAACGTAGTAGACATGTACAGTGGTTACAAAATTGGAATGGCGATCTCGCCGCGTATACCGCCGTTTAAAGGCAACAGCGGCCAAAATAAATCAGTTGCATTTCAAAGTCATTCGTAAAATGGCCGCCAGGTGGTGCAAAGTGACATTTTCATTCATCGCAGTAAATACAACAGTGATGGTAATTTCCACAACAAACATGAAAAATCTGAACCAGAGCTATTAATGTGTACTGTACAATAATGAGTAAAAAAAAAATTATAGTAGATTTATTAACTGAAATAAATGACCATATTTTTCAAGAGAATTTTCAAGCCCCACTCATCAAACAAAATTATAACGAAATCGGCCAAGTTTACTATTTATTTAAATATAAATTTATAAACCAATAAGATCAAATAACACCAAGTTATTATTATAACAGGCTTACTTCGTCACTTATCCAGAGCTTGCTTTATTAACCTTGCCTTATTTAACGTTACTTGGGTGCATTGTCTTTAAGTGCTCGCTTGGTGTAGCGGTTAAAGCACACGGTCAGTGATACATAAAGTGCCGAGTCGAATCCCGAGGGATAATGTTTTAAATTTTTTTATTTTAATTATAGCAAAATTAAAATAAAAAAAAATGTTGTATTTTGATTTTGCTTCAGCATACTATAGAAAAAACAGCAAACTCGCACGCAACCAGTTTGTATTCTTTAAATTTAGGGGAGTGACGGCTCGGTCTGCTGCTGCTGCGTGTGTGTGTGTGTGTGTGTGTGTGTCATTATACTGATGAAAAGTGGTGGCCATCTGCAGTACCGGGAGTTTTGATTTCAGGGACAGGCACTAAAATGGTTTAGATCTTACCTGTCTGATCGCTACCATTTTGTAGATCTAAATGGAGAACCGTCTGGTATAATGCCAGTGAAATATGGGGTCCCACAAGGGTCAGTTTTAGGACCTCTGTTGTTCTCAATATACATGCTTCCCTTGGGTAACATCATTAGAAGACATGGGATTAGTTTCCATTGTTATGCTGATGATACCCAATTATATATCTCAACTAAACCAGACGAAATACCTAAGTTGTCTAGATTAACTGAGTGTGTCCAGGACATAAAAGATTGGATGACCAATAACTTTCTTTTATTAAATTCAGATAAGACAGAGATATTACTTATTGGCCCAAAAACCAGCACACAACAGCTTTCACAATTCAGCTTGCGCTTAGAAGGATGTACTGTTATTACCAGCTCAGCAGTAAAAGATCTGGGAGTAATATTAGACAGTAACTTGTCTTTTGAAAATCACATTTCAAATATCACAAAAACAGCCTTTTTCCATCTTCGAAATATTGCTAAACTTAGGAACATCTTATCCGTATCTGATGCAGAAAAACTAGTTCATGCATTCATGACCTCCAGACTGGACTATTGTAATGCATTACTAGGTGGTTGTCCTGCATCCTCAATAAACAAGCTTCAGTTAATCCAAAATGCAGCTGCCAGGGTTCTCACTAGATCCAGAAAATATGATCATATAACCCCAATATTATCATCCCTGCACTGGCTACCTGTTCAGTTTAGAATAAATTACAAAATAGTATTACTTACATACAAGGCCTTAAATGGTTTAGCTCCCACATACCTAACCAGTCTTCTGATACGCTACAATCCACCACGCGCCTTAAGATCACAAAGCTCCGGACTTCTGGTAGTTCCCAGAATTTCAAAATCTACAAAAGGGGGTAGGGCTTTTTCATATTTAGCTCCAAAGCTTTGGAATAGCCTTCCAGACAGTGTTCGGGGAGCAGACACGGTTTCTCAGTTCAAAAGTAGACTCAAGACGCATCTTTTTAATCTGGCATACACATAACTCATCCCAGTACTCATACTCCAGTACACCTATACCGAATGGCAACTACGCTAATTCTCCCCATCTGTTCTGTATTTCTCTACCCATCCCGAGGCATCGGGAGATTTTGCCAGCTTCAGTAGACAAAGGCCGACCCTGCGAGGTTCCTGAGGCATCCAGAGAAGGACCAGCTCCAACTGGATTCAGCTTTATGATGGTTGGAGCTACACATGCTGCTCCTGTGCTTCCAGTGATCCAGACCTCATCTGCCCTCTGCACCTACCGACTCGTCCCTATGCTGAACTGGTCTTCATGACAAATTTAAATAATTTCTGTCATATTGAATTTTCACCTGCACAACACACAAGATGTTATATCATTTCTATCTGTTATCGCCCAAATGAGGATGGGTTCCCTGTTGAGTCTGGTTCCTCTCAAGGTTTCTTCCTAATGCCATCTCAGGGAGTTTTTCCTTGCCACCGTCGCCGTCACCCTTGGCTTGCTCATCAGAGAAATTTCATTCATTCGTCTCATTATTATCTGCACATTTTTCTCACACATGCACACTTCCAATTATTTTCTTTTCTAAAATTATTATTATTATTTGTTTTTATTTATTTATTTTCTATTATAATTTTATTTATTTATTATTTTATATATAATTATTCTCTCTCTCTATATATATATATATATATATATATATATATATATATATATATATATATATATATATATTTTTTTTTTTTTTTTAAATTTTTGTGAAGCTGCTTTGAGACAATGACCATTGTTAAAAGCGCTATATAAATAAAATTGAATTGAATTGAATTGAATTGATTTACGACAGCTGTTTACGGCAGTGTAGTCCAGTGCGGGAGATGCATTGTGGGTAATGAGGTCCGGTGTTACATCTGTTACATTTTTGATAACAATAGTTTTTTTACAAACATTTCTAAACCAATAAGATCAAATGACACCAAGTTTAAAACAGATAAAATACACGTGCAAATAGTATAATTGTATAACAGGCTTACTTCGTTACTTATTTAACGCTTGCTTTCAAAGAAGTTGAGTGGCTTATTAACGTCATGGAGGTGTGTTGTCTCTTAGTGCATGGTTGGTGTAGCAGTTAGAGCGCTTGGTCAGGGATTTACAAAGCGTCAGTTTGAATCCTGGATGATGCTGTTTTAAAAAATTGTTCTATTTTAATTTTACTCAGCAAACAAACAGCAAACAAAAAAATTTATTATTCAGAGCACGATATACAACCGTAATGAGTCCCGTAACTGGCTTATACAGCTGGCATGTGACCAACGTATTTAACCGTGAGGAGTCCATAAAATCAGTAGCAGCTAATAATTACTAATTACTTTAGTTAATGCTGCTACTGATTTTATTCCAGCTTACCTGTTCAGGTTGATTGCGATTCTTTTTAAAATATTGTCTCAGTTTTATATGTTGTTCGTCTTGATGTTTGTCTTCTTTTCACTTGGCTCAATTGACAACACTCAAATGCAAATTATTCACCGTGAATCAGCTGTTCTCACCTATCCATTCAGAGAAACTCACAATACAAAAATGTTAATTGGGCTATTACCTGATCGGTAATCACAAACCGGATTGTTATTCAAATTATTAAAATTGTGTTTTTTAAACATTCAAGAACTACGTACTGTAAGTGCGCGAGTGTAAGCATTAATCCATACTTGATAATCTATTCGTCATTGTAATCGCCCTAGTAATCACACAATTTACAGTGTGTTTTAATCCCCAAAAAAAGGAGGAGGAGGAAGAAGAAAAGCAGAGAAGAAGGTAATATATGAAATAAAATAAAACTGGAATAAGCAATAGATTGCATATACACTACAAAAAATTACTTGTTGAAAGAACACATAGAAAGCATAATAAAATCTTTGTTGGCGCCACATTCAACAAGACTTTAAAGGATCTCATCGCTTCTTGCAAGGTAAAAAAATAACAAGCATGTGATATTTTGTAATTTTTTGCTATCAAAATTATACGTGCTTTAGGGTTTCTAAATATTCTATGTGTTTAAAAACGTTTCTTTTAATAGACAATGACCCAAAACATACAGCGGCGAGACATTGTATTGCTGAGGCGGGGGATCAACTGGGTGAAAACACCAGCCGAGTATGTTTCTTAAATTCCATTCCGTTCCATTAGATGAACTGGATTATGAAATGTGCACATGACAATTTTCTCTAACCTGTATTCCTTACATGCAGGTCTCCTGATCTCAACCCGATCGAGATGATTTGGCATGCGCTGAAGGAGTTTGTTAGACATGAGGCCAAACCACGGAACAAAGATGAGCTTATTCAAGCCATTGTGACTTTCTGGAGAGACCGCTTGACCTTAATTTCGTGCAATAAATATATTGATCATCTTCAGAAGGTTTTGCCGATGGTGGTAGAGCGCAACGGGTGTGCTACTGGGATGTAAATATGTAGGTTGTTACAATGTTTTCTCTTATTTATTAAAGAAAATTATGATGACCATAACAGCCTACTGCATTTCATTATTTATAATAACACAAAAACAATATTACAATATTTGTTATTTTAATATAAACTCGGTATCATTATCCTCCTTGTGTATGTGTAAAAAACATTTGATTTGTTCTATTTTTTATTCTGATAGTGTGCTCAATTTGTTTCTAGTAATTTATATATTTAAATTCGGATGCCTTTTACTGTTACAAATTTAACTCTTTGCAAAATAATAAAAATGTGTCTTGCTGTACAAGCCCTTGTGTTGTTGTTTGTGCTGCTGTTCTTTAATAATACCAATAATCAGATACAAACAGTCTGTCTAAACGAAAATTAAGGAATGCTTCTTAACTCATCATTATGTGGATATTTTTCATGTTCGTTGGATAAAGTATGTACTGTAATGATTTGGTCTACTCTGTACTGTATGTGCGTGAGAGAGAGGGGTGTCGCGGTCGTGAAACAAAGGCTCATTTCAGCTCATTCAGTTTCTCTGAATGGATAGGTGAGAACAGCTGATTAACGGTGAATAATTTGCATTTGAGTGTTGTCAATTGAGCCAAGTGAAAAGAAGACAACCATCAAGACGAACAACATATAAAACTGAGACAATATTTTAAAAAGAATCGCAATCAACCTGAACAGGTAAGCTGGAATAAAATCAGTAGCAGCATTAACTAAAGTAATTAGTAATTATTAGCTGCTACTGATTTTATGGACTCCTCACGGTTAAATACGTTAGTCACATGCCAGCTGTATAAGCCGGTTACGGGACTCATTACGGTTGTATATCGTGCTCTGAATAATAAATTTTTTTGTTTGCTGTTTGTTTGCTGAGTAAAATTAAAATAGAACAATTTTTTAAAACACCATCATCCAGGATTCAAACCGACGCTTTGTAAATCCCTGACCGAGCGCTCTAACCGCTACACCAACCAGGCACTAAGAGACAACACACCTCCGTGACGTTAATAAGCCACTCGACTTCTTTGAAAGCAAGCGTTAAATAAGTAACGAAGTAAGCCTGTTATACAATTATACTATTTGCACGTGTATTTTATCTGTTTTAAACTTGGTGTCATTTGATCTTATTGGTTTAGAAATGTTTGTAAAAAAAACTATTGTTATCAAAAATGTAACAGATGTAACACCGGACCTCATTACCCACAATGCATCTCCCGCACTGGACTACACTGCCGTAAACAGCTGTCGTAAATCAAAACTCCCGGTACTGCAGATGGCCACCACTTTTCATCAGTATAATGACACACACACACGCAGCAGCAGCAGACCGAGCCGTCACTCCCCTAAATTTAAAGAATACAAACTGGTTGCGTGCGAGTTTGCTGTTTTTCTATAGTATGCTGAAGCAAAATCAAAATACAACATTTTTTTTTATTTAAATTTTGCTATAATTAAAATAAAAAAATTTAAAACATCACCCCTCGGGATTCAAACCGGCGCTTTATGTATCACTGACTGTGTGCTCTAACCGCTACACCAAGCGAGCACTTAAAGGTGATGCACCCAAGTAACCTTAAATAAGGCAAGGTTAATAAAAGCAAGCTCTGGATAAGTGACGAAGTAAGCCTGTTATAATAATAATTTGGTGTTATTTTTATCTTATTGGTTTAGAAAATTATATTTAAATAAAACCATACACACTTCTTTTCTAATTACACGTGATAAAATCTAAAGGCTCACTGTGTTAATATTTATTGTGCTTAAATTTGATCTTAATAAGATTTGATTTAATTTGAATTCTACATTTGTACTGTAATTATAGTACTGTGATTATGAATTCGATCAACTACAGTGTTTCACTTGATATTATCGGCTACTACGTGTATTATTTAATGGGACACGTCTCATTAATGAGACAGAGAATGTGAGGCATGAGGCGTCAGTCTGTAGTTATATAGCGCCACTCAGTGGTAAAAGCAAGCAAATGCACAGCAAATGCACATGCCGTAATGCGGCGGCGACGTTAAATACGACGCTCCGATTTTGTAACAACTGTAGATGTGCTGAGCTTCAGTTCACTGTGATGCTGACAAAAGGTCTAAGCAGTGGTGGTTCTACACTGAATTGCTCCCCGGGTTTTGTTGCAAAGCATAATTTTGTGGTTAAATTTAATTAGATCTCATGTTGTATACCCTGCTGAAAAAACAATAGAACCCTGCCCAAAAATAATAGAAAAAGTAATGAATTTAATGATTATAATTCTGCGAATCCCCCCCATCAGCAAAACTGGTTTGATAACTTCACACCTATAGTGAATGAAAGGTGAGAAGAGGGATTACAGTAACTGGGTTCTGTGGGTGTTCACCTCCGAGCGTGCTGTCGCATTGTATTCTGCGAATAGACTAAAACAGAATCATGTATTTATTAAAGATTATACACTTTTGTATTCTTTGTTGTACTTTGTCTATTTGCACACATGCGCGGGCCTCTTTAAATTTTAACAGAAAATAATAGTAGGCTGATAGGCATGTTATTTTTCATATAACTTAAACGGCTGAATGAAGCTAAATATACACAATAAATTAATGATTGCTTTTGCTTTATATTTGAGCAAATAGTTGTGTAAATAGCTTTTTCATTTTATATTCTACACTCTTATATTATTCTCTATACTTAGAAGATGGTTCTGGCCTCGACTGGTGTGGTCAGCTGTTTCTCTGAGGACTTGACAATTCGATAGTTCAGGACTGGAACTTTCTACAAGTCTATCTGAGTCTCGAATAACTACTGGACTCCATTTTACATCAAGTATTATAACATCAATTAACCTCAACTATTATAGCTGAACCTAACACTTAACACTGTATAAATGCAGATCATTTCCTGCTATCTGTTTCACCCAGATGAGGATGGGTTCCCTGTCGAGTCTGGTTCCTCTCAAGGTTTCTTCCTATTACCGTCTCAGGGAGTTTTTCCTTGCCACTGTCGCCCTCGGGCTTGCTCGCCAGGGAATATCTGAACATTTTGATTCATACACATTCACATTCCATACAAACTTAAATAATTCTTTTGATTGTGTAAAGCTGTTTTGAGACAATGTCAATTGTTAAAAGCGCTATACAAATAAAACTGAATTGAATATAGTATATACTATACTCTTGAGCAGTAGAGGACTGGCCATCTGGTGCATCATGAAACATTAGTTGAAATGCAATTCTTATACACAGAAAAAAATTTAATACACAGCAAAATATGTTATATTATATTATGACATATATACTCAGCAAAAAAAGAAACGCCCCTTTTTCAGGACTGTGTATTTCAAAAATAATGTTAATAGTAAAAATCCAAATAACTTTACAGATCTTCATTGTAAAGGGTTTAAACAATGTTTCCATGCATGTTCAATTAACCATAATCAATTAATTAACATGCACCTGTGGAATGGTCGTTAAGACCTTCACAGCTTACAGAAAGTAGGCATTTAAGGTCACAGTTCTAAAAACGCAGGACACTAAAGAGACTTGTCTACTGACTGTGAAAAACACCCAAAGAAAGATGCCCAGGGTCCCTGCTCATCTGCGTGAACATGCATTAGGCATGCTGCAGGGAGGCATGAGGACTGCTGATGTGGCTAGGGCAATAAATTGCCATGTCCGCACTGTGAGACGCCTAAGACAGCGCTACAGGGAGACAGGAAGGACAGCTGATCATCCTCACAGTGGAAGACCACATGTAACAACACAGGATGGGTACATCCGAATATCACACCTGTGTGACAGGTACAGGATGGCCACAACAACTGCCCGAGTCACACCAGGAACACACAATCCCCCCCATCTCACAGCAAGAACTGACAAATCTGGTCCAGTCCATAAGGAGGAGATGCACTGCAGTACTTCAAGCAGCTGGTGGCCACACCAGATACTGACTGGTACTTTTGATTTTGAGCCTCCCTTCATTCAGGGACACATTGTGAAACATTTTTAGTTTATGTCTCATGGTGTTGACTCTTTTAGTGTTCATACAAATATTTACACATTCATTTTACTGAAAGTAAAAACAATTGAAAGTCAGAGGACGTTTCTTTTTATATATATTTATTGTGCATGTGAGTTTTTTTTTTGTGAATATATATTTTTTTCGTGCACGTGAATTGGGTTTCACGCATTTGAATTGGGATACACATGTGTGCATCGTGTCTTTTGTATAAATTATTAATGAGACTATTTTCCTTCCAAACTTCTCATCTTACACAGTAAACCTTTCTCCTCTCTTATTTGAGTTTCACACACACACACACACACACACACACACACACACACACACACACACACATTAATGGAGTGCATACTAACGGAATCACTGCTGTAAAGTAAAACAAACGAACAAATGAACCTGCACTTTACCTTTGAAAAGAATCGCGACAGAGCAGTCTTTCGGTGTAGAGCAATGTGTGTGTGTGTGTGTGTGTGAAACTGAGAGGAGGAGAGGGTGGGGGGGGGGGTGTAAAGGTGAGTGTGTGTGTGTGAACGACATGCTGAGAGGGAGAAAATGGATCTTTAACTTCTCTAATGAGACTTTCCTTTGCTTTACACACACGGACACATGTGTGTTATAATAAACAGTACACACACGCTGTACACACAAACTTACAATCACAAAATAAAATATGTTTTACGCACACAGACAGTTTTATTCACAGTGTTATAGTAAACAGTACACGCAAGCACAGATGTTGATTTTACCAGTGAGAGCCGCACACTGCAGCACAAGAGAGAATAAAAACATTGGTTGTGATTACGTGACACTCGGCGTCAAAACAAGAAGCGCATGTGTGAAACATTATACTCCAATACAAGGCTCGTTTTTCAAGTCAAAATTTATTAAAAATCTTTGCTCATCTTGCGGAACTGTGTTACTCGCAATCCAAGGTTCCACTGTACTAGGACAGGAGTCGGGCTGTGGCTCCCTGTGGCTTTGGAAAATTAATAATGAGTATTTAATTTAAATGTATATTATTTTAGTTTGTTAGCTTCTTTAAAGAAGATCATGGTGATCTTGTAAGATTAACATAAAACATGTTTAATTTTATATCACTCAAAATATGCATTGCAACTGCCAATGTGCGACACCCTTTGGCACTCGATTTATTGAACATATCGAGGCCTGAGCTGCATTTTATGCTGAAGACTACCTCACAGGGTGCTCCTTTTGCATTGAATGTCGGTGAAGGGACCGTCCCTCGACAAAACTCCACCATTCCAACACTCTGCGACATAACCAGTGCTGATGTCACTTCCTCCATATTGTTGATAATAATAGTAATAATAATTGATTTAAAGCTGTACCGAGATTTATGAATTTTTTTTACAGATTACTAGCCTACAGTGGTGTGACAACCAGACTGCTCATTACCGTCGCACTCACCGCCGTGGAAACGCGGCAGCGGCCAAAATAAACCAGGAGCATTTCAAAATAATTCGTGAAATGACCGCCAGGTGGCGCAAATTGACATTTTCCGTCGTATCGGTTTTTAAATATATTCAGAGCTTAAGTCATAATAAAGTCAAAACAATATGTTGTAGCGAAGTAATACTACAATTATGATAATTTACACATCCAACAAACATGTAAAACTATAAATATAAAAAATATGAGTTAGAAAACATTGGTTTTATTTTGTTTAGACAGACTCTCTGTTTTTATCTGTTTAGTGTTATTATTAAAGAAAACAGCGCAAACAACAGCACTAGGGCTTTCAAAAAAATTCTTTTGACAATACTTACAGTTGTTAGAGTTTAAGACATCAAGATTTAAATATAGAAATAACTAAAACAGATAGAGCAAACTTCCAGAATAGATAATAAAAAATAAATCAATAAAAAAGATGTATGCAGTATAATCGGGGCCTCTCATTAAATTATATTTTGGTTCAGTGCCAGACGAAGTGCGAGCAAATATTGTCTTACATTTGTGAATAAAATATCATTGTTTTATTCAGAGATTTACAGTATTTGTGCAAAATAATAGTTATGCAATATAATTACAGGCTCTGGATTCGTTTTTCGTTTGCAGTATAAAACCAAAATACATCTTACTATTTTTGAGAGATTCGTCGTAAAAAAAACTGTTTTTTTTCAGATATTTGTCTGTACAAAATAATATTTATGCAATATAATCACGGGCTCTTGATTCGTTATTCGTTTGCAATATAAACCAAAATACATTAACCATATAATATAAACCAAAATATTTAATTTGCTGTATTAAATATTTATGCCGTCTCATCAAGGATCCAAAGATTGCGTTGTACTAAATAATATTTTTGCAGATTTTTTTTAATTAGCCTATTTCATAATGTGACTAATGCATTAAAATTGCCAATCACTATTAATATTAAACAGGTGGCGAACAATTAGGCAGCGTGGTGTTGTGTTAAACTGAAGACGGCGCCGTCAGTGGAGCCGTGTGGGTCATGTACATTTTTCCTTTAGACAAAACTTCAGCCCTTTTCATATTTTCCCCGTGGTCGTTATTAAAAAAATATATAAATAAAAGTTTTGCCTTCCAAGGCAACAGATTATGGAGCTTCTTGAGCTGCTCAGACCTGCGCGTGCCAGACCAACGCGTCGTACTTACACTCCCCGTCCCGATGTCCAGCTGCTCGCTGCTTTTTGTTTAAAATATGTTTCATTCATCATTAGCCATTATCCATGACTTTATGGGTTTTGACACGTTTTATTTTTATGAAATTTGATTTAGTTAAATGAGAAAATAACCATGGGAGTTTCAAACCCCGCATCCATTCATGTTTCTGGGTGATTGTAATGTTTAATACCCCTACAGTATTCACTTACTGTATGCGGTTTGACTCGCTGTGAGATGCGGTGTGTTATACCCCTATCTCACCTGCACGGTCTCGCGCTGTGGCCGTAGGCTTGATCATGATTCACCTCGAGTCTTTGCGCTGTGATTATGTTTCCGCGTGAAAAATTCAACGTTTAATTTTTTGCTGGTCGGAAGCTTGCAGAACTTCGCGGAACGTTAAAGGAACGTGGTGGGCAATCGCGGCAGCTCACGGAGATGAGTCAGGCCACACAGGTGAGAGAGGGGTATTAGGCACCGTGATTTGCCTCGAGTGACCGGCGCCCGACGGTCCGCGAAGATCTTCCGCATGTTAAACATGTTTATTTTTTTTGCGTGGTAAGATGGAAACGTAATAACAGCACCAAAACTCGCGCCGAATCATAATGAACCGCACTTACGGCCCCGCGTGTGAGATAGAGGTATTAAACCTCCACTCTGTCATCTCATCGTATTCATTCCATAAGTGCGCTATACAACCAGTGTTTAAGTGTGTACAAACAACAGCACAATGCATGTGTGAATGGCTGAAACGTTAAGTCAGATGAACGCGCGCGCCGATATGAGAGATTAGATCTTTCAGCACGCCGATGTCAGTCACTAGCAAGGAGCATTTACTGATCACATTTAAACAATTTATTCATACAGATGTACATGTTTTATAGGTTTGTTACTGAAGAACTGTGGCAGCGGGCACACCTAAAAATAAACGCAGGATTATTATTTTTTTTTATAGTTTTATATAAATAAAAAATGCTTTTATAAATGTGGGCTGTTATCTACAGTACTTCAGTACTTATATTTCACGTCTGTGAGGCGAGTATACACAGAGTTTGGGTTCATTTTCTGACGCGCTCAAGTTCACCGAAAACAATACAGAACCCCGTTTAGTGTAATTTATTTCATTTAATAAATCTACTACAAATTTAAAGAACACAAAATATAAGATGACACAAGACCCTGGATTCGTTTTTCGTTTGCAGTATAAAACCAAAATACATCTTACTATTTTTGAGAGATTTGTTTTAAAAAAAAATCTAAAAAATAAATAAATAAAAATTCAGATATTTGTCTGTACAAAATAATATTTATGCAATATAATCACAGGCTCTTGATTCGTTATTCGTTTGCAATATAAACCAAAATACATTAACCATATAATATAAACCAAAATATAAACCAAAATATTTAATTTGCTGTATTAAATATTTATGCCGTCTCATCAAACTCGCAACTCACTCCGAAGAGCATCCTTCTCTGCCTTGCAAACTCCCAACTCACTTGAAATTTAATATCGTATATAATATTTAATATTGGCATAATATCCCTGCCCCAATTCTAACAGCTGTACAGTATGAATTGAAATAATAACAGTAGTGTTTTTCTTTACTGAATAGGCAGAGCCTCTGAATAGGCAGAGCCGTTGATGTCTTTGGTTTCGGCTGTGAGTGGATGCGCTGTAGTAATCCACGTTTTATACAAATTACATAAACTTTTTTCAGTCATGATATACTAACATATATTTCAGTCATGATTTCAGTCATGATATACTAACATATTTTTTGCCGTGTAGTGCGCGCGCAACATCTAAAGGGCGAGCGTTCACACAGCTGACCAAATCGTCATTAGCGTGCCCCTCCCCCAAACAGCGCAGCGAGGAGCATTTACATTTAAACAGGTTTTACAGGTGTGCTTTGCAAAGTCAGACACATACAAATGCAAATGATACTGAATAGCTGTTCTCACCTACAGTATACACTCGGAGAAACTAGAATGAGCAAGAATGAGATTTTTCTTACCATAACATGTAGTGTTATTAATCACTCTACACTGTTTTTAATTACTTTTAATTTTATTTATAAATAAACAAACCAAATAAAATTATTCCATGTGTATTTACCCTTTGTAAAATAGCATTAAAAATGATGGGTCGTGTATCGAGTGATTAAAAAACAATACAAGGCACGTTATGATAAGGAACCTTTCTACAGTACAGTATCTCTTCCATTTCAGTGATTAAAAAACGGTAAAAATGTCAATTTTGGAATCCACAGACGCTCAAACAGCAAAAGAACATGATAATAATAATCAAAATAATATTATTATTCTTTTTGCTTTTTATGTCCACCATTTAATAATGATTTAATTATCAATAATTAAAGCTGCTCACATCGCGCGCTTTCACTTTAAAAATGCAGTGTTTAATCAGCAAGTATATGTCGCCTCTCTTTATGATTGATAAATATTCTGACTGAAACAAATCTGCTCGTGTCGGATTGTTCATTTTTTATGAAAGAGGAGGGGAAACGTTTGCATGATCCCGCGTGTGCGCCTTTAACTTTGATCTAAAGTCAGATGAACGCGCGCGCCGATATGAGAGATTAGATCTTTCAGCACGCCGATGTCAGTCCCTATAGCAAGGAGCATTTACTTACATCTAAACTGAGTCATTTACATAAATCACTGATCACATTTAAACAATTTATTCATACAGATGTACATGTTTTATAGGTTTGTTACTGAAGAACTGTGGCAGCGGGCACACCTAAAAATAAACGCAGGATTATTATTTTTTTTATAGTTTTATATAAATAAAAAATGCTTTTATAAATGTGGGCTGTTATCTACAGTACTTCAGTACTTATATTTCACGTCTGGCGAGTATACACGGAGTTTGGGTTCATTTTCTGACGCGCTCAAGTTCACCGAAAACAATACAGAACCCCGTTTAGTGTAATTTATTTCATTTAATAAATCTACTACAAATTTAAAGAACACAAAATATAAGATGACACAAGACCCTGGATTCGTTTTTCGTTTGCAGTATAAAACCAAAATACATCTTACTATTTTTGAGAGATTTGTTTTAAAAAAAAATCTAAAAAATAAATAAATAAAAATTCAGATATTTGTCTGTACAAAATAATATTTATGCAATATAATCACAGGCTCTTGACTCGTTATTCGTTTGCAATATAAACCAAAATACATTAACCATATAATATAAACCAAAATATAAACCAAAATATTTAATTTGCTGTATTAAATATTTATGCCGTCTCATCAAACTCGCAACTCACTCCGAAGAGCATCCTTCTCTGCCTTGCAAACTCCCAACTCACTTGAAATTTAATATCGTATATAATATTTAATATTGGCATAATATCCCTGCCCCAATTCTAACAGCTGTACAGTATGAATTGAAATAATAAGTCAGATGAACGCGCGCGCCGATATGAGAGATTAGATCTTTCAGCACGCCGATGTCAGTCACTACAGTAGCAAGGAGCATTTACTGATCACATTTAAACAATTTATTCATACAGATGTACATGTTTTATAGGTTTGTTACTGAAGAACTATGGCAGCGGGCACACCTAAAAATAAACGCAGGATTATTTTTTTATATAGTTTTATATAAATAAAAAATGCTTTTATAAATGTGGGCTACTGTTATCTACTTCAAATATTTGTTAAACAGGCTGGAAACTCACTCTGACCATTTTAATAATTCATTGATAAGATAGTGATTCCTTTGGTTATGGCTGTGCTGATCATGTCATCTCGTCGTCAGTGAGCGCGCCTATACAGTAATTCACTTCTCATACGAATTACATAATCTAATATATTTTTTTCATTAGTTTATATTAAAGCAGATATTTCTCTTTCTATAAGTATATATTTTTCACGTCTGTGCGGCGAGTATACACGGAGTTTGGGTTCATTTTCTGACGCGCTCAAGTTCAACAAAATCAATACAGAACCCCGTTTACTTTATTTATTTAATAAAATCATGAAGTTTTTTCGTCATTGTGTGTGCACCTAAATAAAAGTAGAGTCTTATAAAAGCTACAAATTTAAAGAACACAAAATATAAGATGACACAAGACCCTACACGTGTAGCCTTTCTACTGTAATTAAACAGTTTACAATGTTTACGTTGCTTAAATTCGATCCTAAAAAACTGAATTTAATTTTAATTATAAATTTGTACTGTAATGTTACTACTGTGATTATGAATTCGTTTATTTACAATGTTTCACTTTATTTTATCTGCAACGACGTGCAGCTGTGGACGACCTGCGCCTCATTAAGCCTGGAGAGAACGAGCTGATGCCTGAGGCGTCAGTCTATAGTTATATAGCGCCACTCAGCGGTAAAAGCCAGCAAACGCACAAACCCAAATGCTGACGCCATACGCTACGACGGTAGAAGTCGCATACTGCCTGTGCACCCACTGTATGTAGGATTTACATAATAATGACAACGAATGACCATCGCATTCTCCACCAATAAATTTAGACATTTTAATGTGGACACAATGCCCAACGCATTCTTCACCATTAATATGTAATGTTTAGCTCTGAGTCAGAGGTGTATGGAATCTTTAACGATTCGATTTAATATGATTAACTGAATCAAAATTTATAATGTACACTTTATCGACTACCTGTCCAGTGTTTAGCACAATTTAGTGTAGCTTACCAGTTCTGCTTATCACACGGCCAACGATGATAACACAAAATCTAGTATTTAGCAATTATGAGCAAGGTAATAAGATCTGGGCAAATGTTTAGACTTTAAAATACATGACCAAAACAACAGTTCTTTATAAAGAAACGAGAATTTTTTGACTAATCTACGATACATGAAACTACGCTACTTAAACACATGCACACACACAAACACAGACACACACATACAGTGGCTTGCAAAAGTATTCGGCCCCCATGAACGTTTCCACATTTTGTCACATTACAGCCACAAACATGAATCAATTTCATTGGAATTCCACGTGAAAGACCAATACAAAGTGGTGTACACTTGAGAAGTGGAATGAAAATCATACATGATTCCAAACCTTTTTTACAAATAAATAACTGCACAGTGGGGTGTGCGTAACTATTCAGCCCCCTTTGGTCTAAGTGCAGTCAGTTGCCCATAGACATTGCCTGATGAGTGCTAATGACTAAATAGAGTGCACCTGTGTGTAATCTAATGTCAGTACAAATACAGCTGCTCTGTGACGGCCTCAGAGGTTGTCTAAGAGAATATTTGAAGCAACACCATGAAGTCCAAAGAACACACCAGACAGGTCATGGAAAAAGTTATTGAGAAATTTAAAGCAGGCATAGGCTACAAAAAGATTTCCAAAGCCTTGAACATCCCACGGAGCACTGTTCAAGCGATCATTCAGAAATGGAAGGAGTATGGGACAATTGTAAACCAAGGCCATCCACCTAAACTCACAGGCCAAACAAGGAGAGCGCTGATCAGAAATGCAGCCAAGAGGCCCATTGTGACTCTGGATGAGCTGCAGAGATCTACAGCTCAGTTGGGGGAATCTGTCCATATGACAACTATTGCCTTGGACAAGGTATAAAAACATTAGATATTTCATGAAAACTTAAGCGTGATCATCGTACTGTGAAGACATTTGTGGCTGATTCAGCGCACAGACAGGTTCGTGCAGATAAAGGCAGAATGAGGAAGGTTTCTGCCAGACAAATTCATCGGGTTAAGAGAGCAGCTGCTGAAATGCCATTACAAAACAGCAAACAGGTATTTGAAGCTGCTGGTGCCTGTGGAGTCCCGCGAACCTCAAGGTGTAGGATCCTTTAGAGGCTTGCAGTTATGCATAAACCTACTATTCAGCCACCCCTAACCAATGCTCACAAGCAGAAACGGTTGCAGTGGGCCCAGGCATACATGAAGACTAATTTTCAAACAGTCTTGTTTACTGATGAGTGTTGTGCAACCCTGGATGGTCCAGATGGATGGAGTAGTGGATGGTTGCTGGATGGCCACCATGTCCCAACAAGGCTGCAATGTCAACAAGGAGGTGCCGGAGTCATGTTTTGGGCCAGAATCATGGGGAGAGAGCTGGTAGGCCCATGTAGGGTCCCTGAAGTTGTGAAAATTACTCCGGCAAAATATACCACTTTCTTCCATGGTACAAAAAGAAGAACCGTGCCTTCCGTAGCAAAATCATCTTCATGCACGACAATGCACCATCTCATGCTGCAAAGAATACCCCTGTGTCATTGGCTGCTATGGGCATAAAAGATGAGAAACTCATGGTGTGGCCACCATCCTCCCCTGACCTCAACGCCATTGAGAACAATTGGAGAATCCTCAAAAGATCTATGAGGGTGGGAGGCAGTTTGACATCTCACAAAGAAATTCAAGCAGAAACTGTCCAAAAACTTACAAGTTAAATGGATGCAAGTATTGTGAAGGTGATATCAAAGAAGGGGCCCTATGTTAAGATGTAACATGCCCTGTTAGGATGTTTTTGATTGAAATAGTTTTTGATTTCCTTAAACATGACCTCCTAATGCTGCAAATTCAACAAAAGCCTATTTTCAGTTCTTTACAACCTATAAAATGTTTTAACTCTGTTGTGCATAATAATTTGTAACAGTGCATTTTCAGTTTTTTATTTTTAAAATAAATATTGTCATCATTAGGAGGTTTGTTCAATAAAATTCAAATTATACCCTAATAGTTGATGACTAGACAATTATACTGACTGTCATTTGAATTTACTAGAAAGATTGCAATTGCAGCAAAAGGTGGTTCTACAAAGTATTGACACAGGGGGCTGAATAATTACGCACACCCCACTTTTCAGTTATTTATTTGTAAAAAATGTTTGGAATCATGTATGATTTTCATTCCACTCCTCACGTGTACACCACTTTGTATTGGTCTTTCACGTGGAATTCCAATAAAATTGATTAATGTTTGTGGCTGTAATGTGACAAAATGTGGAAAAGTTATTCTAGTACTGTTTACTTGATCAATGAAAGTCACAACAGGAGAGTCTTGTGTTTAATCTTGCGGTTCAGTTATGAAACAAGCACCAACTTCAGCAAGGTATGCAGCTTTGTTTGTTTAATTGCGTTATGTTTCATTCTCATCCGTTGGTTCGCCTCCAGCGAAGGGAATCACGGCTTTGCTGATTGGTTGGTGCGCTGTTGTAGAGATGACGTCTGTCGGGAAAGCCCTTCAGTGAGGCGTTGGTTGCCTGGTTACCAATGGCTGCGCTCTGGAACTTCTCGTGAGGGTTTCTTCATTGCGGGACTTTGGAGTTCTGGCACGAAGTCTCGTTGAGAGTTCTTGAAGAATGGATGACGCCAGTAGCGGTGGCGTGGTGCCTGCAAGGGCGGAAGCCCGAGCTGCTTGGAAGATTTTGTACGTTGCAGTAGTAGATGTTAACTTGACTCAGTGTTGTAGACTTCCTTAGGGTTTTTAGCTTTCAGGGTCAGTCCGTCCCACGGGTGATTGGTTTGGTTGCGGGGCTTAGCCACGCCTCACGTGGACCCCCTTTGTGCATACCTTAGCCCAATGTTTCAGCTGTCACGTGGGGTCCAGCAGTTGAGGTTTTTAATACCTTTTATAAAGTAATTTTGCATGAGTGCTGTTAATGCTACCAATTTCCCATGTTCACCAACATTCTCTGAATAAAGCCACCTTTAGATTGATATCCAACATTACATATATAACCCACTCATTCCTTCCATTATCTAATAAAAGGGGTTTGTAAATGCCGATTACACCTTTTAGGTTATTGCAGAATAATCAAATATACACACAGGAATAAAACATACTGAGTAAATATATGTATATGCGTTTTGCCCTACTGGCACACTTTAAAGATGGTTTAAAATACAGTCGTGGCCAAAGGTTTTGAGAATGACACAAATATTAGTTTTCACAAAGTTTGCTGCTAAACTGCTTTTAGATCTTTGTTTCAGTTTTTTCTGTGATGTACTGAAATAAAATTACAAGCACTTCATAAGTTTCAAAGGCTTTTATCGACAATTACATGACATTAATGCAAAGAGTCAGTATTTGCAGTGTTGGCCCTTCTTTTTCAGGACCTCTGCAATTCGACTGGGCATGCTCTCAATCAACTTCTGGGCCAAATCTTCACCAATTGCAACCCATTCTTTCATAATCACTTCTTGGAGTTTGTCAGAATTAGTGGGTTTTTGTTTGTCCACCCGCCTCTTGAGGATTGACCACAAGTTCTCAATGGAATTAAGATCTGTGGAGTTTCCAGGCCATGGACGTGTCGCGAGGGTGCAGAACGTGGACTGTGAAAGTGGACCCAGTTGCAGGTAGAGAGCGAGAGATCAAAGCCGTGTGATCAGTCGGCGGGGGCGTCGAGCCAAAACGTGAAGCTGAGCCATGGTCGAGGAGGAGAGCAAGAGATCAAAGCCGTGTGATCAGTCAGCGAGGGCGTCGAGCAAAAACGTGAAGCTGAGCCGTGGTCGAGGAGGAGAGCAAGAGATCAAAGCCGTGTGATCAGTCAGCGAGGGCGTCGAGCAAAAAAAACGTGAAGCTGAGCCGTGGTCGAGAAACGAAAGTGAAAGTTCAAAGCCGTTAAATCCAAGCGTGGCAATAATCCAAATCGGGAGGCGAGGGGAAAAACGAGAGGCAAGCGGGATCAGCAACGTGAAAAGTCATGAACAGAAACGCGAGAAAACTATGGCCAAAAAAACACACAATAATCCAGCGCGAGGCAGCGCGCTGCGCTTCCTTATAAGCTGGGTGAAATCAGCGCCAGATGAGAAACCGGTGTGCCGGCGGTGCGGTCCGGGAGGAGCGATGACAGCGTGGGAAAGCATGACCACGTGACGAGGGTCTGACAGCGTGGGAAAGGAAATATCAAAAGGTCCCTGATCAGCGCGAAGGCACTGAGAGCGTGACAGGACCCAAAATTTCAGCGTTTTGGTCGCCGAGCCACTTAGTTATCACTTTTGCCTTATGGCACGGTGCTCCATCATGCTGGAAAATGCATTGGTCTTCACCAAACTGTAGTTGGATTGTTGGAAGAAGTTGCTGTTGGAGTGTGTTTTGGTACCATTCTTTATTCATGGCTGTGTTTTTGGGCAAAATTGTGAGTGAGCCCACTCCCTTGGATGAGAAGTAACCCCACACATGAATGGTCTCAGGATGCTTTACTGTTGACATGACACAGAACTGATGGTAGCGTTCACCTTTTCCTCTCCGGACAACCCTTTTTCCAGATGCCCCAAACAATCGGAAAGCGGCTTGATTGGAGAATATGACTTTGCCCCAGTCCTCAGCAGTCCATTCACCATACTTTCTACAGAAGATCAATCTGTCCCAGATGTTTTTTTTTTGAGAGAAGTGGCTTCTTTGCTGCCCTTCTTGACACCAGGCCATCTTCCAAAGGTTAACAACTCACCTGAGTTAACAAGGCGATTACTGAAATGATCTCAGCAGGTCCTTTAATGACAGCAATGAAATGCAGTGGAAAGGTTTTTTTGGGATTAAGTTAATTTTCATGGCAAAGAAGGACTATGCAATTCATCTGATCACTCTTCGTAACATTCTGGAGTATATGCAAATTGCTATTATAAAAACTTAAGCAGCAACTTTTCCAATTTCCAATATTTATGTAATTCTCAAAACTTTTGTCCACGACTGTAGTGTCCATGCCGTATTCCTTTGTTCATTAAAAGGCATGTGCTCTGGACATCAAGAGAGTGTCTAGGTGTGACTTGGTGCACCCTCCCCCCCAACTCAGGGTGAAGCTACAATGCATCTGATCTTATGCCTTTTGAAGTTTCCTGCAGCTTTATTTTACAGATGCTCCTTTATGATCACAGATCAGATAAGATTATCGGGATGGCGACATGCAGGCTGGGAGAGGGACGCTGGAATGTGATCAATTGACTGCTCTGTCTCTTCGGGAGTCATGTTCATCGCTACACCTATATAATATTAATGATTTCTTGACTTAAAGTTTCAATCATCATGTCATGTGAATATGAAGTCATCACCAATAATAATGATAGTAAATATAGTAATATGTTTTTGAACTTTTTTTTTGGTTGACAGCTGACTGCACACAATAAAAGGATGACGGCACATAGAAGCAGACGGAATTTTTCGTTTGCTGCAGGTGGATAATTTAAGTACGGAAACCTGTACTCTCTATATTTATACATAGCATGAAGGTAAAAAAATTTTATACATAGCATAAAGGTAAAAAACGATAAATGCAGTGTTATCTTGAAACACTGATGTCAATTGGGATTTGCGACTCCCTGTATTTTATTTTCTGGTCTAAATGGCTCTTTGAGTGTTCAAGGTTGCCAAACCCTGTACAAGGTGTTTATTTTGTAGTTTATCATCATAATAGTTACATATATTTTCTTAGTTTGTAATCATTTTATTACAAATCAAATGAAGTCCAATTTCCAACTTTGCCATTATCTACTGAACCACCATTGGGCCAAAATATCTTTGGCTCGCCAATGAGCCAACGTTGGGCCAATGGACAAAATAACATTGGGCCAACTACTGGTGCCAACATTGGACCAATGTATGCACTGCCGTTGACCCTTCAGCAGTTTGCTATCTGGGACATTGTTGAAAGAAAACCATAAGTCGTCCCATTTGCAGTTCCACATGGCTTGTTGCAAAGTGCAAATGAGACTTCTTGTGGCTTCATTTTAACAAGAAAGCCATTTAGGTGGACATGTCTTGGTAGGTTTGCAGTTGTGTCAAGTTAAGTAGGCTTTTATTGTTATTTGAACCATATACAGTTCAGTACACAGTGAATCGAAGCAATGTTCATCCAGGACCAAGGTGCTACATACTGTATACAGAATATGACATACTAACGTAAGATCATAAAATTGTAATGTTTTTATTCCTTATTTTTCCTGGTATAATAAATAAAGAATAGCCATGTTTTTATTCATTTGAAAATGTGGTTTAAGTGAATAAATAATAAGGTATGGACATCTAGTCTGGGGCAGATAAAGAGTCATGAGTTTGAATGTAGGAACTTCACGTACGGGGCGTTGATTATGTTAACAGAGATGTTTGTGTATAAAATAGGTCAACTAGAGAAAGAGATCACCTTTCTCTATGCTGCAACTGTTTGCTGTATGAGACTGGTCCTTCTGCAGAAGTTTAAAATAAAACCTTTGTTACTTTGCTCTTACCCAGTGTATGGATTACTTGTCTTTATATTGGTTTCAGAATTTCCACCACAACTTGGCGTTGTCGGCAGTTCTCCGTGTTTGAGGAGGGCATTGGAGAATCCCGGGGAGGCGTAAGCGCTGACGCCTTGAAGGCTTTTCACTTCATCTCAAACGCTTAATTGGCAATCAAGCGTGAGAGGACCGGGGATTCACCATGTCACCTCAACACCGGAGTTAAAAGAACTAAAATAGTGTGGTAAGGAATTTTTTTAAGTTGTAAGTCTTTAAGTTGTAATTGTTAAAGTAAGTTGTAATTGTTAAAGTTAAAGTAAGTTGTAATTGTTAAAGTTAAAGTAAGTTGTAATTAAGTAAGAAGTGCACTTTCTCACAGTGGCTGGGATAGATTTAAACTTGGATCTATCACACGAGTCTGGGATTCGTGAAAAGTACCCACAAAAGTGCAAAGGCGCACAAAAGAGAGAGAGATAGGGTACTGGTTTCGCCTCGTTTCCGAAAAACTTGGCCCCGCAGCAGACGTGCTCGGTGTGAGGACCTCCGGAGGTAAAAGCAAGTCAGAGTGCAGGGTTGCAAGGTGCACACGTAAAAGTCAAGAGGACTTTACGGGAAAAACAGTCAAGGGGACTGTTGAGGTAAATTAAGGTAGAGTGTAAAGTGCACCGGTAAAGTCAAGAGGACTTTATGGCAGAGTGCAAACCGCTGCACCGGTAGCAGTCAGGGAGACTGTGAGAGCTCACTGTGAGTTAGTGGCACGTGTAAATTGACAAGTAAAAATCATGGGTAACAGCAAAAAAAAAAAAAAAAAAAGATTGTTACGCTTGTGGCGTTCCTTGGTAAAGATAACATCTAAATTATGTTATGAGAAATGTTTGAGAAATGTGGAAATCCAGGGAAAACAAAAGAAAAAAAAAAGAGAAATGTAGATTATTAATTACTGAGATTGCTTTTGAGTTGTGGATGTGTGAATCATGTGTAGATAGATAATTACAATAACAAAAAGAATAACAAAGTAAACATTAATTGGGTAGGATTTAATATGTGGAAGGCAGAAGCAGAAACAGAAGAGAAAAACGCATACAACCTAAAATGCAAGCACAAAACATTGATTCTTTTCAGTGTGTTAAGTCTATTTCAGATCCCGACCTGGACGGCTGCCCCCCGCGACCCCCAGCTATTAGACAGATAGCCCCTTCAGCAGATCCAGTAAGACAACATGGACAAGAGACTTCTCGGCAGGCCCAGGCCCCAGCACAGCCAGCACAGCAAGCACGGCTCTGTCTCCAATTTCATCACATACTCGAACCAAGGCTCAGCTGAAAAGAGAAAAGGCTGATCGACAACCACCACCTGATGACAGCGAGGACGAGAGAGAGGAACTCTTAGGAGCTACAGGAAGTGTTCATCAAGAAATCACTGCTCCAATGATGGAAGTAGCAGGGGCGGATGGCACAGCGATGCTTGTTCACCGACCATGGACAATAAAGGACATCGAAAATGCACATGGACAACTCCCAGACCCGAGAGAGGGGGGAGGACAAAAATTCGGTGATGAAATGAGCAGATTTTGCTCAGAGTTTCGCCCGACATCTTATGAAATGCGAAGACTTTGGGGAGAAAACTAGGTGCGGACTTTGCAAAGATTAAGTATTCCTGGCCAACGGACAATGTTTTCGCACGGCGAGCTCAGGCTGATCATGAAGAAAACCAAGCATTTAACGGTTTTGTGGTGTGCCTTACAGCAGCGTGTAAAGAAACGTTCCCAGCAAAAATGGATATGACTAAAATATCAATGTGCAAACAACAACCAGGAGAGAGCGTGTCACACTATCTCACCCGTCTCACTGAGGTACATGATGCAAACAGCGGATTGGAGAGGCCTGCAGACATTTCTGTGGCAGCAATTTCACCGTATGAAGCACATTTGAGGAACAGTTTCATAAATGGATTACAGGAGGACATCGCTCAGAAGGTGAAAAACACATGCGTTGGATGGGACACTGGAAAACTTAGTCTCATTGAACAACATGCAATACACGCGGAAAAGCTGGTATCACAAGAAAAAGATAAGCGCAACAAGAAGAGAGAAGACCAGAGTGACAATGCACAGCTGGCAGTGTTGCAGATGGTAAGACAAACTGCGGATGTACAGTACAGGAGACGTGGAAGAGGAAGTGGACGTGGGAGAACAAATGGCTGTTATGCATGCGGAAGTGAAGACCATTGGATTAGAGACTGTCCGAGAAGGAGCAGAGGAGAGGAATGGATTAGGAGAGGTGAGGATCAGGGTGGAAATTGACAGAAAAAGGCCGGGGGTGTGGGGAGCAGACCCGAAGGAGAGGGTGAGTCAAAAATAATTATTTTTCCTACTAACACTTCTTGCTCTGATCGCAATGAAGAAAAGCTTGCTATCTTTTTCAGTGATTCAATTCACGTTTGTATCTTAGAAACATCCACACATGCTACGTATGATCTTGAAGTATACAGTATCAGTAAAATGCCAACAATGGAATTGCAGCTCCATGACAAACAAAATTCATTTAGCTACATTCCATGCAGGTCATTCAGTCATTAAAGTGTGTGAATTTGACAGTTTAGTGAAACAGAGTGGCAGATTCCTGAACTCTGTGGGCACTTCAGGACATGCAGCTGAAAAGAGCCTCATAAAGACAAGCGTGTGGCTTTTTCCAGATGTACATGATAAATTTAGATTTTTTGCTCTTATTGCTGCCCAGTAAATCTATTGGGGTGAAGATTTCATATGTAAATTAGGTATAAAACTCTTGAGACTAAACCAGTATTGAGCCTGAGGATTTCACTCTTGTGAAATGTGATCCGTTGCCCCTGTTGTATGTGTATGAATGGAAGCTCTGCACTTCAACTGTGAGTTCAGTAAATGCTACAGTGATAGACAAATATATACCAGTAAACACATTATGATATTAGATATGTGTCACATATCTCATTTTTTTAAAGATAAGCTCAGATGTGTAGTTAATGTAGAGATAAGGAGTGTGCACATGAGAAAATGTAGCACAAGTGTCACAGTAATCACAGTAGGGACACCCCTAATGTGTTATTGGATAAAAGTAATAAGGATGAGGAAAAAAATAACTAAATAAATAAATATTGGGCGTTTGAGTGACATGTGGTATGAATGAGAGTGATTGAGAATGAACGTCTTATCTGACATTACATTACAGCCACAGAGAAACAAATGCTGATGCAATGCTGAAAAATAATGTGTTAAAGTATAAAAGAACTGTATATATTACAGTACTTACAGTCACAAGACCTGGCCAGGCAGAAAAAATTAAGTTATCAGCATGCGGAACTTTTTCTTTTCTTTTATAAAAAGAATTTGTTTATAATTACTCACTAAAATGTACGGGCTAATGGCAAGCACGATGTAGGTTTAATTAAGGGAAGTGAACTGGCGGTGATCACCCCAAAGTAAAATTTAGGCCCTACAAACTTCATACTGTATCTACCCGAGTCTTTAACTGAAATAATTCCAGTGTTTAATTCTTTATTTTAAAGCTGTTGTCATGGTAAACATCAGCAACTTCTTATTGTCCAGCAGAACAAGGTCATAAAGCAAACCATATAAAATCTACAATTCGTACATACAAGTATATCTTAGGTCAAATTGTTTTGGGACAAGATAAAACTTTGGATCCAAGTACAGTAGTAGTCCAAAATATTCTAAAACAAATAAGAAAATTGACGCTAAAGTAGAAATGTAAAAAGTAAAAGTGTTTTATTGCAGAAAAGTTAATTTGATCTATACAATCCTCGAGGCCCCAGTGAGCTATACACTCATGGGAAGGGTCTACTGGCCCACAGTGCACTTAGCTGAACTCCGGAAGCAAGAATAATCTTTAATTGAATCAAATTTGGCAGTATAAACTACTTTAATATTGGACATTTCAAATTATAAAAGGCCTTTTACAAAAACTGTTGATGAAAAGAATTGTTGCATGATTTCAGACTGGCTGCAGAAAAAAACAGAGACAGAGAGAAACAATGAGATCTTTATCTCACTTCTCAGCCAAATCAGATCCTGTAGCAGCAGCATCACCCATGTGTTTATGTCCAGTACCAGAAGCTGAGAAGGCAGGTATAGAATAAAGATATATAGTGGGCTACAGTAATTTGACATTTCTAGTTCATGAAGTTTCAGTATCTTTTATACAGAGAAGAATCACACTTATTTGCAACAGAGTGGTTAAAGTACAATACTAAATTATAAATATCAATGTGGAAAGATGTATAGATCTAACCCTCTAACTCTTTTCTTTCACTGTTAAACAACTTTGTTCCACTAGGATTGATCCACAGTAAGCGCCACTACAGAATCCGGATATAAAATGAACGTGGATGGAACAATATTTTGTGATAGAGAAATAGGTGCTAACAGGAGTTTGTCATAGTTATAGCACATGAAATTTAAATAGTGTAAATGTAATGCTCAAACTAACAAATTATATTCTATTTCAGAAAAGCAGATGCAGCAGTGAAGGCCGTGGCCAAACTTCCCCTTTCCTATAACCATAACATGTGTGTGTCTAATGCTCTCACCCCCACAGCTAACCTTGAAGAGCTTCAGAGCTACAGTCACTCCAGGAGAGGAAACACTCTGGAGAAAAGCGGGATGTGTTTTGACAGAAGGGGTTTGGTACGACCCCAATCACAAGCCGTGTCTACCTATAAAGCTATTTCTTTCTATGCTAAGTTGACACACGTGTAAGGACCATGTGTCAAAAGGGGGAATAAGCGATAGTATGTGCATTTGTGTTTCTAATAACATACTGTACTGTAGATAAAGGAATTAAGATGAAGCCAGAGCACACGAAAAGTAAAAGGACATTGTGAAGATGAAATGTTATGTTATTGTGCAAAACTCTTTGAGGATTTATTTTTAATACAGGCCCACTGACAGTGCTCCTAACACCACAAAAAGAAGTCAAAGTAGTGGAAACAGAGATGAGGGTACACGCCAGCTACCCCAAACATGTTCCAGAACCTAAGAGAAAACAACACAGAGGTCAACAAGGGTGAACAGTGATGTGCTAGTAACCTCTCCTGTGAACCCCAACAGACCCTCACCTGCACGCAAAGTGCATGGGTCAGAAGAACCAACTAGAGTGGACAGAAACAACGCAGAACCACGACTCTCCAATCAAATTCATCACAACAATAAGTACACTACATTTGAGGACAACACATGAAGAAATTGTAAGGTGTCAAAGTAGCAGTAGCACTGAGTAACATTGGTGACATATAAAAGTAATTAGAGTTAAAAGTAAGTGTTGTAACTACTGACAGGATAGAAGACTGTTTTAGAGGACGGAGTATATTAGTGACTGAGATTATTCACACTACAGACATTGAATTAGCTGGACTGGACCCTTGGTTACAAATGAGAAAACACCCCAAAGCAATTTGGGTAACTTTAGGAATAATAATAGTTATGGTTACCCTGATGTGCCTACTTATTGAGAATTCAGAGAGAAACGGCGATGGTAAAGTCTATTTAACAAACTCAAGCCACATGCATTTAACTAGAATAAAGAGAAGAGACAGCATGATAAAAAGGCATAACACTAATCTCAATAGATGTGCAGGGAAATTGGGAATGTGCCCTATCATTAGACATTGCTGATAATATAACAGACATACACAACCTCTTGTGTTGTGTATGCCATGTCATGTCCTCGGGCTGGGTAGCACTGCCCCTAAATAATGTCACAGCAGCAGAAGCAAATGCAGACAACACGTCTTGTATTATACCGATAACCACCATGGCCATCTTACAGATATCTGAATACTACAAACAAACAGGGAGGCCAAACCCAGCCGTCCCTGAGTGTAATTATTCCAATAACCTATGTTTTGATGCCCCAGGGAGCTATTGCTCCCCATTGCCTGTTAAGGTATTTCAATTGGACAGGCTCATGTTATCCTGCATATGTAACTCCTAGTGTGTCAGTACACACAGAAAATCCGTGGGGGCCACAGATGTCAGAGAATATAAGAAAAAGAGATGTCCCTATTAAATTTCATGGTTACACTTTAGGAAACCCATGGACTAGCCCAGGAGCAAATGTAGGCTGGTCACTCTTCCTCGGCGGAGGAGCAGCTGTAGCCCTAAACAAGGTAAATGGTTTAGCATACATGTTACTAATACTAAAAAATGACACCGTAAAGGCCTTTCACGCCTTTCAATGACGATCATCAGAATATCAGCAACATCATAAACCGCATGAAGAAGGCTTTGCAACCACCTCCCCAAGTAGAGTCTTGGATCTCGTGGTTAACGCAATTATGGGGAGGCTGGGGTTATTGGCTGGTTTATAGTGTTCTACCAATTGGGATTATAATCTTGTTAGGCCTCTGTATAACACCCTGTATTTGCAGATGTATACAGGGACTAGTTCTGAACACAGTAAATTATTAAATGTTAAGACAGACTGACAACATAGAACGGAAAACGGACTGGGACGACCCGACTTCTGACAGAGTTCAAAATTCCGGTGACTATCATTTTGAATGTTTAGATCATGATATGGAAGAAGACATAATGTAAATCTTTAGAGAAATGTCAAGCATGTATATTTAAGTAGGTTGCAAAATTTTTTTTTATGCTTTTGTGTCGGGGGTCTGGCCCCATAAAGACAGCTGTAGTGTCCTCTGTGTGCATTAGAGTGCTAGTGATGATGTTGTTAAAAACCCAGGTGGGAGAGAGAATATCTGATGAAATTTACCTAATGCATAGCTTATTAGTATTGTTTTGAATTGTAGAATTAAAATATTTAGGTTGTCATAGAATGACAAAAGGGGGAAATTGTAATGGAAAAATCATATTTTAATTATATGTATTAATTCTATTTGATTCTTGTAGTAATTGTGTAACGTAGGCCTTAGAAGTTTGAACTTAGTTGTCGAAGCTTAGAGACACAAGGCCGAGAACAGAATAGAAACAACCTGATTGTAGTTGTCCCTGAATAAATGATAAGGTATGGACATCTAGTCTGGGGCAGATAAAGAGTCATGAGTTTGAATGTAGGAACTTCACGTACGGGGCGTTGATTATGTTAACAGAGATGTTTGTGTATAAAATAGGTCAGCTAGAGAAAGAGATCACCTTTCTCTATGCTGCAACTGTTTGCTGTATGAGACTGGTCCTTCTGCAGAAGTTTAAAATAAAACCTTTGTTACTTTGCTCTTACCCAGTGTATGGATTACTTGTCTTTATATTGGTTTCAGAATTTCCACCACAAGGGTTTGCTGACCAAGCATTTATCTTCTTTAAATAACTGTTGTTCATACTTTTATTTAGAAAAATTAAGACCAATTAGGATGCTGTCTCCTCTGATGTACTGCCTGTGAGAAACAATGTTCTTGCAATTTTAATTAATTAAAGTATTAATATTGCCATGTTTGTAGCATATTTTCAAGTCCCCAGAACACAAATTTCAGCATGACGTATTGTGGATCAAAATGTTAATTGCAGTCTTTGCTCAAACTGCAGTGGCGGCTGCCCTAAGACTACAAGGGAAGCTCAGCTTCCCCTACTATGTCAGAAAATAAATGCTCATCTTCTTTGTCTTTCGGCTGTTCCCTTTCAGGGCTCGCCACAGCAAATCATCTGCCTCCATCTAACCCTATCCTCTGCATCCTCTTCTCTCACACCAACTAACTTCATGTCCTCTCTCACTGCATCCATAAATCTCCTCTTTGGTTTTCCTCTAGACCTCCTGCCTGGCAGTTCCAACCTCAGCATCCTTCTACCGATATATTCACCATCTCTCCTCTGAACATGTCCAAACCACCTCAATCTGGCCTCTCTGACTTTATCTCCAAAACATCTAACACGGGTTGTCCCTCTGATGAACTTATTCTTGATCCTATCCATCCTTGTCACTCCCAAAGAGAACCTCAACATCTTCAGCGCTGCTACCTTTAGCTCTGCCTCCTGTCTTTTCTTCAGTGCCACTGTCTCTAAGCCGTAGAGCATTGCTGGTCTCACCACTGTCCTGTACACCTTTCCTTTCATTCTCGCTGATACTCTTTTATCGCACAACACACCTGACACTTTTCTCCACCCATTCCAACCTGCCTGTATTCGTCTCTTCACCTCCTTTGAACACTCTCCGTTGCTCTCGACCGTTGACCCTAAGTACTTAAAATCCTGCACCTTCTTTACCTCTGCTCCCTGTAGCCTCACCGTTCCTCTTGGGTTCCTCTCATTCACAAACATGTATTCCGTCTTGCTGCGGCTAACCTTCATTCCTCTGCTTTCCAGAGCGTACCTCCACCTCTCCAAATTTTCCATCACCTGTTCCCTGCTCTCGCTACAAAGCACAATGTCATCTGCAAACATCATAGTCCATGGAGACTCCTGTCTAACTTCATCTGTCATCTTGTCCATCACTAGAGCAAACAAAAAGGGGCTTAGAGCCGATCCTTGATGCAGACCCACCTCCACCTTGAACTCTTCTGTCACACCAACAGCGCATCTTACCACTGTCTTACAGCTCTCATACATGTCCTGCACCACTCTAACATACTTCTCTGCCACTCCAGACTTCCTCATACAACACCACAGCTCCTCTCTCGGCACCCTGTCGTACGCTTTCTCTAAATCTACAAAGACACAATGCAACTCTTTATTACCTTCTCTGTACTTCTCCACCAGCATCCTCAAACCAAATACTGCATCTGATGTACTCTTTCTAGGCATAAAACCATATTGCTGCTCACAAATTCTCACCTCTGCCCTTAACCTAGCTTCCACTACTCTTTCCCACAGCTTCATTGTATGGCTCATTAGCTTTATACCTCTGTAATTGCCACAGCTCTGCACATCTCCCTTGTTCTTAAAAATCAGCACCAATACACTTCTCCTCCATTCCTCTGGAATCCTCTCATTCTCTAAGATCTCGTTAAACAAACTAGTCAGAAACTCTACTGCCACCTCTCCTAAGCACTTCCATACCTCCACAGGTATGTCATCAGGACCAACAGCCTTTCCACTCTTCATCCTCTTCAACGCCCTTCTCACCTCACTTTTACTAATATTTGCTACTTCCTGCTCCACAACAGTCACCTCTTCTACTCTTTGTTCTCTTTCGTTTTCCTCATTCATCAACTCCTCAAAGTACTCCTTCCATCTTCCCATCACCCTCCTGGCATCTGTCAGTACATTTCCATCTCTATCTTTAATCACTCCAACCTGCTGCACATCCTTCCTATCTCTATCTCTTTGCCTTGCCAACCTGTACAGATCCACCTCTCCCTCCTTACTGTCCAGCCTAGCATACAAGTCCTCATATGCTCTTTGTTTGGCCTTTGCCACTTCTACCTTCACCTTATGGTGCATCTCCCTGTACTCCTGTCTACTCTCTTCAGTCCTCAGTGTCCCACTTCTTCTTGGCTAGCCTCTTTCCCTGTATACACTCCTGGACTTCCTCATTCCACCACCAAGTCTCCTTGTCCCCTTTTCCCTTACCTGATGATACACCAAGTACCCTCTTACCTGTCTCTCTGATCACATTGGCTGTAGTTGTCCAGTCAACTGAAAGCATCTCCTGACCACCCATAGCTTGTCTCAACTCCTCCCTAAAGACTACACAACATTCTTCCTTTCTCAGCTTCCACCACTTTGTCCTCTGCTCTGCCTTTGTCCTCTTCACCTTCCTCACCACCAGGGTTATTTTACACACCACCATTCTGTGTTGTCTGGCTACACTCTCCCCTACCAACACCTTGCAGTCACTGATCTCTTTCAGATTACAACGTCGACACAAGATGTAGTCCACCTGAGTGCTTCTGCCTCCGCTCTTATATGTCACCCTATGTTCCTGCCTCTTCTGGAAGAAAGTATTTACAACTGCCATTTCCATCCTCTATGGGAGAAATTTTTATTTGATTTCATTTGATTTTACTTACTTTTGGGGGGTTAGAAGATACCTTATCAGTATAAAATCATGGATGTGTGTGCAAGCTGGGACATAGGCTACTTTGTGTGCATTACATATAGGAAACCCAAGCTTTACATTGGGGGGGGGGGGGCTAAAGACGGCCCTTTAATGAAACCCAGATGTTGGAGAGAGGAGGGGCAGGCACTGCATATGTACTATAACGCACATCAAGATAATTCAGTTGCTCCACGGACACAGCTCCGGCCTTGATGTTTGATAATAAAGGTCGTAATCTTCTGTAAGCAAAGCCCGACTCTGAGTATTTTTCCACAACATAATGGCGCTGTGAGCAGGGTGGAAAAAGGGCAAAGGTGACTGACCGACGTGGGCTTCCTTGGTCGGCAACACAAACAGGTGGCCACTTACAAAGGTAAGCAACTTTTGCTTATATACTTAGGGTGTGTTGTTGGCTGAGGATCACCCATGGTGGTAAGGACACCTAATAAAGGCCTCTCCAACTCAAGTAATTTAAAATGGGCTTTGTTTCCAGAAGAGAATGCATGCATCAGATTACTAACAGTTGTACTGATAGTGAATTGAGAATAAGATTCTATATTAGAATAAGATAAGAATAAGATAAGCATTGCATTGGTCTGGGTGTTGTCAAGTGGGCATTGATTGATGGCAACATTAACAGACGGTATGAGGAAGCGCATTTGGATGTCTATTTGTTTTGTCAAGTGGGCTTTGAGAGATGACAGGACAGGAAAAAGGTAGATAATCTCGATATTAATTTGTACTCATTGTCAAGTGGGCCTTGATTGGATGGCATGAGTAGTGCAGCAAGTTAATAAGGAATTGCGCTTAATTAGTTATATTGCTTGTGTAAGGTTACCCAGCAATTAATAAAAAAATACTCTTTGTATGAGGAACATACTGTTGTATGTCATAAGCAATTTTGTAGCCACCGTAAATGTTATATGGTATGGGGTTGGTGGTAATTAATTAATACCCTTCATATGAGAAATGTACACTTGTACATCATAAGAAATCACCCCTTATGTTTTATTAGTATGAGTTACAGGGGTAATTAATATACCCGTCGTATGAGGAATGTACAATTGTACATCATAAGAAATCACCCCTTATGTTTATATACCCCTTATTGATATGAGTGACAGGGGTAATGAATATCCTTCGTATGAGGAGCACGATTTGTGCCATTAAGTTGAATGCAATTGCAATTATTTGTGTCTAATTGATGTTTTGTCTATCTGTTTCTGTCTGAGTGTATGAGAGCTCTATGTTAACCTAGTGTGTGTGTGTGTGTGAGAGAGAGAGAGAGAATGGTTGAATGAGAACCATAAGCTCTGTGTTCTGTGAACAGGGCTGGACATCCCGAGGGAATTGTGTGTGCAACCCTCAGAGGGGGGGCAGCTTGCTGCCAGACCAGGGACGTGTGTGTGTGAATGAGCCCTATTTAAGTAATAGCAAGCCTAATAATTAAATAGATAAATATTAATCAATAAAGGGACACGTGTGAGTGGAAAAATTAGCCCTTTTTCTAGGAAAAAGAGGGATAAAGTCTGAATGCATAGGCCTATGAATGAATAAATAAATAAATAAAAAGCGTGGAGTGGTGAATGTGTATGAACCCCATATTAATATTGTGGCATTACACACTTATTGATGAAAGTGTTCACGGTGCATAAAAGCACTATGCTTTTTGGCAAGTGTTAATCTGAAAATAGTGAAGTGGTGTAGATTAAGGAGTGATTATCATTGATGAGCCTTGGTAAGTGGAGGTGGATACTTCTGTGATTCTAAAAGAGTGTATATTGTTGTAAGTAAATTTAGCCATTAAGTAAAAATTAAAAAGGCATAAAAAATAATAATAAATATCTAAGTGGTGACATAGGCTAAAGCATAATGGCAGCCTCTCCGGTGGAGACTTTAGTGCCGAAGCATCCTTTGTGTGAAGATCTCATCACTAAGACCTCCAATAAGTAGCAAAAGAGGACTAAAGATATGATTACAAGATGGCCAAAGGAGGGGACATTTGATTTAGCACTGTGTTCTGAGATGGACACCTTGATAAAAAAATTACAAAGCGGCGGCAAGAGCTAGAAAGCATGTCCAGAGAAGTTGAAAAGACAGCAGGAAAGAGTGGTCCTAGCTTTCTTTAAGAAAGTATAAGTAAAGTTGGTAAGAAAGTCAGGAAGTGAGGCCGAAGTAGCGAGAGAGAAGTTAGTTACACCTCCCCCATACAGTTGGTACAGGAAGACAGTTGAATTCCTAAGCGTAAGGGAATGGGGGAAGTTTCTGGTGAGACGGAGAAGGAATGTTATGCAGAGAGGTATAAGAAAGTGGGGGCAGATTTACAGAGAGTGGAAAAGCTATGTGGAGAGAAGGATGTAGAGCAGGCATGTCAAACATACGGCCCGCGGGCATAAATTTCTGCATAAATTTCTGAGTATGTCAAAAAAAGAAGCGAGTCTCGAGCTCATTTCTATCAAAAGTTGTGATTTTTTTAAAAATAAATACAAACCATATGCACCATTCGGCCGCTAGAGGGCAGTAAATGTGTAAAAGCGCTCACGTCCAGCATGCGGCACTGACACGAGTTAGTCACAGGATGTAAACATTCGCAACGTAATGTGTCCAAGTAAAAATAAACCGGCAATCTTGCTTCACCATTCACCACTACTAAACAAGTTATCGGTCAACACACCCTTCCCAAAATGGCACTGTCAAAAAAAAGAAAAGTGGACACGGAATGCAGAGTTTTCCAGGAAAAATGGACTGAGAAGTATTTATTCACAGAAGTGAATGCAAAACCAATGTGCTTGGTATGTAATCAGCAAGTTGCAGTGTTCAAAGAGTTTAATATTCAGCGCCACTATGAGACCCATCATAAAGATTCCGCTATGAAGGATAAATTTGGGTCCGTGGGATTGGATACGTTTTATCAATATCTCGTGCCAGGTTACCCCAAATTAACAGCCATGGCTGCAAAGGTTCTATCCATGTTTGGGACTACTTATCTTTGTGAACAGGTGTTCTCCGTAATGAACAATAATAAAACAAAGCAGCGCTCAAGGTTAACAAATAAACACTTGAATGACATTGTTAAATGTGCTGCTACTCAGGATTTGACACCTAATATCGATGCACTTGGGAAGGCAAAAGTTGCCAAGTTTCAGGAGCCAGCAGCAGCAAGTAGACTGCAGGAGTGCAGTGAGAGAGAGAGAGAGAAAGTGTGATGACACGAAATTTGTTTGCACTCATGAATACAGATCATTAAAAATAAGATTAATCTGGTTTCATATTAAAGATAATTAATATTGTGCAGTATGTTCTCAGCTTCAGTAGGCCCAGCCTAGTAGTTTGATCTGATGTAGTCTAATCTTATTGCCCATGCACTGCTATAACTTTTATTTTGTATTTCTTTTTTTATTTATTTATTTCAAAGCAGTATGACAATTAAGCCGAAAAATTTTTTTTCATAGCTCCCACTTGAGTTTGTTAATGTGGTGAGTTGGTTCAGGTGTAAAACTGCATTCACTCAACTGTTAAAATAAACCAGTTGTTAACACATTCACCGCCAAACATGAAAATAATTTTTTCCCCATTGTTTGTGAATAAATGTGTTGTGCTTAGAAAAGATCCCTTGTCATCCATAATCATAATATGTAGGGTAGGCTACAAATGTAGGCTGAATGATAAAGCATAGTACTGAAAAACAAAGCTAAATATTTGGAATTGACATTCTTTTACTGATCCGGCCCACCTGAGAACAGAAAGTCTGGATCCGGCCCCAGAGCAAAACTGAGTTTGACATGCCTGATGTAGAGGAACAGGAGGGGGTGCAGACATGTGGAGAGAGGTTAGACAGAAGCACTAAAACACCAGTAAAAAGCAGATAGCTACACCATTAAAGACTGGACATAGATCTTTGTACAGTAGAGAGGATGGGGGTGAAGAGGATTTGTTATTTAATATGGGCAGTTCCACAATTCCCAATTTTAATTAAAGGTGGGGCATGGGCAACTCAAGGTCTCGAGGGTGTTGTCGACCGCCTCCCCAGCATTCAACGAGAGTGCAGGGACATGGTCTTAAACGAGCATAAGATTTTGTGGAGAGGAAAAAACGTGCTTTTGACTTGAGTGAGGCTGTAAATACATACCACATGGATGAACTGTCTTTGAGGCTTTGAGGCTGTTGTGTGGCAAGCCTTGCATGCAGAGTGTTGACCCAAGGACATTAAAGGGTGACCTGGAGGCAGTTACAGCTTGAAAACCTTACAGAGCGAACCAAGGAAAAAAGCTCAAGCTACTCTGATTACCAGAAAAAACAGAGAGGGCCACAAGCAATCCTTCATCAAAAATCCAGCCAGCTTCAGTCAGTGATGACATCACCAGCAGCATTTTCTCCAAACTCAAGCCAGATGCCTGCGTCTGTCACCAACGTTTTCACTCCAAGGCCAGTGAAGAGAGAGTGGATGGATTAAATTGCCTCGCATAGCCATTGCCTGGCCCCGAGGGATGAGAGGGGGGGAGACAACATCCCAGGTCCGATAAGTCATGCTTCTCACATCTGGAAAAGTTTGCCAGAACCGTAAGATTCTCGGGAAGAAAAAATAGTTACTACAACCTAACAATAAAAGTGTGACTATACCTGTATTAGTCTCAAGTCATACACAAGTTAATTTACTAGGAAAAGAATCATTAGGTGAATTAGGACTGCGAATATGGTGTTCTCCAGAAGGTGTGTATGTTGAACATAATACCTGAAGCACAATTACCCTGTCAGACTTTCACTGTACAATGATGTATGACCCATCACAACACATCATCATAGGCCGGCAAGGAGCAGCTATCAGTGTAGAGGAGTGTGCTTTTGTAAAAAGGTGGTTCAATGTAACTGATTCTGTTCTTTAGGTGACATTTTATGTACTGTAGGATAGAATTGCAGCTCATAGGACTTATGACCAATAGTGAGGAAAGCTGAAGAAGTCCAGTGGGACTCAACCATAAACCTGTTGATTTTCCATCTGAATTATGGTCTAAACATGATACAGATGTAGGCCTACTTAAATCAGCCAGCCAACTACAAGTACAACGTAAACCACATGTAGAATCTAACCTGAGGCAAAAGCGGGTATATAGAACACTATTGAAGGCCTTGTAAAAGCATCTGTGCTAAAAGAGACCAGTTGTTGCAATACTCCTATTTTTCCCAGTGATTAAGCCAGGTACAAATAAAGGGCATCATGTGCATGATTTACATGCAGTTAATAGTATAACAGGAAAGTATCCAGCAGAAGTTCCAAATCCACACACACTGCTGACTAATGTCCCTCCCTAAGCCAAATAATTTATTGTAATGATATTTGTCCAAGCCTTCTTCAGTGTTCAAATGGCAGAAAAAAGTAACTACTGCATTTATTTGCATTTACAAGTGCCAGTTGACAAAATAGATACCAAAAATGCCACGGTGGTTCAAACATTCACTGTATATATTCAATCAGAGGTGGAAGCTGATTTAGGAAGTTAAAGGATAGAAGATAGTCTTGGTCAGCATATGGGTGACGGTTTATTATCATTATCATCATTAGAAACATGCCAGAATTATTCCATTAAGGTACACCGTAAGCTAGTAAGAAGGTCATAAAGTGTCATAAACTAAACTACAATACTGTAAGCCTCAAGTTAAATTGTTAAGGTGACTAATTTCACATGATACGACAGCCATAGTACATACATAATTAGAAGGCATAAGTAAGGCACCAGTGTCACAGCCTGATAAACAGTGATGGCTTTCTATGGTTAACAGGTTTTATGCTGACTGGAGTAAGGAATATGCAGGAAAAACAGCTCCACTAAGGGAAATAATAATGAGAAAAGAAGAACTGCAAGATCTAAGTGCTCCCTTAAAATAGAACACAGATATACTGTTAGCATTTGAATCCATCAAAAAGAAATGCAGACTGCACCTACTTTAGATATACAGTACAGTACCTGAGTATATCAATCCGTTATATCGGTATGTAGTGAACCAAGCTGATGGATCTACCTCAGCTATACTGATGCAGGAAAATGCAGTGATAGAAAAAAACAGTCCCTAGCTTACTACAGCACTAAGCTAGATAATATAACTCAAGGTGACCCAACATGCTACCAACAGGGTTTTGTAGTTGTACATTATACATATAGAACAGCATCTTCATTGACAACAGGTTACCGATAGATTGTATAAATTGATAAGACAAGGGGAAGTGTTCTAATCCAAGCTCGCCTCCAAGCATATTCTTCACTGCTCACATATCCCGACATTAATATAAAACGATGTGACACAGTTAATCCAGCTAAATTACTCACTTAAACCTATAAAGGAGTGACTCATAGTTTTGTGGCGAGCTCATTGGCATTTACTCGGTTATGACCTGATCTTGAATCTAAGCCTATAGCTGAAGCGGAAGTGACTTATTTTGTTGATGGATCTAGTTTAGAGACCAGGTAGAAAGTCACACAGGGTATTCAGTAGTGATGAAGGATGGAGAAGATTTTAAACCTATCCTATCTCAGCATTGTACACAACCGTGTTCAGCTCAGTTAGCTGAGTTGAAATCGCTCACCGCTGCTTGTCAATTAGCCAAAGGACTAGTGGCAAATATTTTTACAGATTCAGCCTATTCCATGATGTATGTCATCTGTTTGGAACCGTATGGAAGCAAAGGTTTAAAAAGCATGAAGGAACTCTCATTCAAAGTGCTGAACGGATAAGTAAACTAATGTCTGCTCTGATGCTACCAAGATGATTGACTTTCATTAAATGTCAGACCCGTAAAAAAGGGAAATGACTGTGTTGCTAAAGGTAACAACATGGCAGATTTAGAAATGAAGTGTGCATCAAAATGGCAACTAGCTGTGCAAGCGCCCATAGTCCTTATAGAACCACAGCCTCAGTAAGAGGATATCATTTGTACTCAACATCAAGCAGGTCCGTACGAGCACTCGATGTGGCTCCAGAGGGGAGCGTATAAGGACGCACAGGGTATTTGGTGTCCACATGAAGGTCTGATTATAGCACCCATAGCACTGGTGAATATTTCTGGTTTAAATGCTCATGGACTGGGCCATTGTGTAAGAAGACAGGTTGTGAGAAAAATCAGGCAACATGGGTATTGGTCTTTATATCTGCATGCTATGGTTGAAGAGTTCTTAGCTTCATGGGAGATATGTGCTATGCATAATGTCAGGAAGGAAACAGCGACACCTATAGGCTATACACCGGTACCAGAATGACCATTTAATCACTTAGTGGTGAACTATGTGGGTAGGATAAAGTAGTGTTCTGGGCGAAAGCTACATGCTTGCAATAACTGACATATTTAGTAGATGAGTAAAAGCAATAATATCTGCAGATGAAGAGTAAGGAACAGTTATCAAATCGTAAGGGAACTACGGTGGCCCAGAAGGGCAAATCATCTTTCCCATATATGTGTGTTTTTTCCCTCGTAAAAGTTTTTTTTCCCTTGAAAGAATATTTTGTTTCCTTGAAAAAAAAAATGTTTCCCTTGAAAATGTGTGCTTTTTCTCTTGAATTTTTTTTTCCTTTAAAATTTTTTTCCTTGAAAATGTGTGTTTTTTCCCTTGTAAATGTGTGCTTTTTCTTTTGAAATTTTTTTTCCCTTGAAAAATGTTTTTTTTCTTGAAAATGTGTGCTTTTTCTCTTGAAAAAGTTTTTTTTACCCTTGGGGGAAAAAAGTTTCTTGAAAATGTGTGCTTTTTCTCTTGAAAAAAATGTTTTTCTTTCCTTGAAAAAAAAAATTTTTCTTGAAAATGTGTGTTTTTTCCTTGGAAATAAAAAGTATTTTTTTCTTGAAAAAGTTTTTTTTTCCTTGAAAAAAAAATTTTTTTTCTTGAAAATGTTTTTTTTTTCTTTGAAAATTGTTTTTTCTTGAAAATGTGTGTTTTTTCCTTTGAAATAAAAAGTTTTTTTTTTCCTTGAAAAAAAAATAATGGAATTTTTTTTTCCTTGAAAATGTGTGCGTTTTCCCGTTTGTGCGCAACCGCTTTTCCCCGTGTGAAAAACTATCTTTCTCCCGTATTTTGCAAGCTAAATGCTAAAGCTAACGCGCAAAGGACTATGGGAGTTGAAGTCAAAACGCAACTGAACACGGAAGCTTTCCGGATATCAGCTCCACAACACCACCATTGGAATGTACAGTGAATTATAGCGCGATAACGTTATAATTTTCCCTAATTTTTCAACTGGACACATTTACCAGGTAATGTTTAATATATAAAATTAATTAGATGTTACTGTTCTAGGCACTAATGATAACTTTGTAGCAGTGTTAATACTTTTGGAGTGTTTGGGGGAAATGCCGAGCCGAGTGTAAATGTCAGTGATTAAAAGGAAGATAATCTCATTTAGACCATTAAACACTGATATAAACCATCAGCTCCATGCCATCTCTGTAATATACATCCACATATGGATTTATAAGCAAGCTAATATCACTATGCTAACCGCTAGCACTTAGCATGGGGAAACTAGCATGTTCATTAACATATATTAATTTAATGTTGTATTTGGACACATATACGTGATGTAAACAGTTAGCTCCATTGTTTCTGTAAAACACCTGTCCAAATATGGATCCATAAGCAAGTTAATATCATTATGCTAAGCGCTAGTTTACTAAAGGAGCTAAGATAGCAGAATGTCAGCTGTTGTCTATCAACTATTGCTAATTATCCCTGAGCTAATTCTTAGCTGCTCCTGTTATGGGTTAAATGTTACAGATGGTTAATGAATTGTTGTATGCAGTTTATTGGAGCTCATGAGTTCCATATAGTGTATAATACTGCAGTGTAATGTAGTGGTATTATCATAGCTAGAGATCTTCTGAGTAGTTAGCTATGTGATTACACAATGTATGTAACAGTCAAGAAAAGGGGCTTTTTTTCAGGTTCTGTCTATTCTATTATAAAGTCATTAAATATGTGTTTATACTCCTCATAACGTGTGCTTGTGTGTTTTCCTTTTCACAGTGAACTGTATGTAAATCATCAACTGCCTGTGTATCAGCTGATTTCTAAACCAGGTGTACATCCTGAGCAGAAGGTCAGTGTTCAGAAGTATTCACCTCTCTTTTCAAGAACACCACTGAGCACATCTTAATCTGGGGACAGGGGCAAATTTCTCTTCATGATGTGTGTTAACGAATGGTGTAGATGGGGCCAAATTCTGCAGCAATCCTTAATAACAAAACCCAATAATTGTACACAGCATTACTAAAAGCTTGCGTTCTATGAAATATATAAAATTTTGTGTGCGTGCCTGCCTGCAGGCGTGTGTGTCAACTTGCATAGTAACATCATGAAGTCTTTTTACTAGACACTTACATTAACATGTCTTTATTTCTCCCCTGTTGTAGATTGTCGTGGAGAAGACATACCCTTGACGGTCTGCCTTCTTGCACCACCAATACATCCATGTATTTAATTAATTTGTAAATAAAGGGTTTAATGTAATTTATAGTTGAGTATTTATTTCCAGTTTGCTTATTCTTTAGCAAAACAGTTAAAGTGCATGTAAAGCATTGCTGCAAATGACATTGAATAGAATCAGATGTTACTCCACTCTGTGTAAGGGTACAGGCTTATATAAAGTATGTGATTTTAGCATCATTAATGTTGTTCTGCTAACTTGTACATGCTGCCTTGGAGATATTAGTTACATCTCTGTTTCAGTTCGAACAACATATTTCATAATATTTATGAATAAATTAATCCCATATGTTAAGCAGTTAAAACAGAGGTTCTTTGCATTTCCAAAAATTCATTTCTATGTTATTCAAAAAGTAAAACTTTTTGGTTTAATTTAAATGATTACTGCTTACACCTCCATGAAAATCAAAAATCCAGTATGTCAAAATATTAGAATATTTCACTGCGATCATGGGGAAGACTGCTGACCAAACAAGTTGTCCAGAAGATGATCATCTACACCTTCCAGAAGGAGTGTAAGCCCCCTAATGTCAAACACTACCACCAACTATTTTGCTGACCATTTAGTTGCTTGATTGGCCAGCCATCTCACCTGACCTGACGTTTCATGGGAAAGATGAGCTGAAATCTGGGATAAATTTACAAGCCGAATGCTTCAAGTGTTATCTGCACATTCATGCACACTTTTGCACTATATATTTTTATTTCCATTTATGGACCACTGCACAAATCACTTTAATAATAAGGCAATTTAAGAAGTCACTTTTATGCATATTTGCACACCCCAGTCATTTCTACATTTCTAATTTGGACAAATTTCTATTTTCTTCTTTTATATTTCTTATTGTTATATTGATATTTTGTTCGTATTTGTACAGTATTGTAACGCTCAGAATTATTATTAGAGCTAATTACACTAAATCGGGGTCTAATATCTATAAACGGGTTGATTACACTCACTTCCGGTATTGCGCAACCTTCGCGGAGCAAGGAAAGACGGTGACAACAACAACTTCCAAAACCAAACCAAAGTGTATTATATACAAAAGACAAACAAACAAATAAAGTGCAACAAAACAATATATACAAAATATAAACAAATATGTACAATGTCAGTAGTGTGTGCGAGTGTGTGTGTGCGTATGTATGAATGTCCAAGTCCGTGTTATTGTAAATGTATGGGATGATGAAATGGGGAGATGGCTCGATCTCACCGGTAAAAGATGGTAAGTCCGGGAGCTCGAGAAACGGAATGAGAGGGGTATAGTTGCCGTCCAGGAAAAGAATAATCCTAAGGAAATAGCCAACTAGCTCTCTCTCTCTCTCCAAACACAGCGCTGCTTGCTTCATCTCTCCGTGTTGACTGTCATGCCGGTTCCGGCTTTATACCGGCACACGTGACCTGATAGGTCATCGGGGTTCCCTCACGGCACAGCTGCGCATGCATGCGTGAGCTTAACCCCGGAACCAAGGCACCGTTGCCATGGGGACGAAAATAACCGAAAGGGGTCAGTTTGTTTATGCAGGTGAGCAACATTAGCTCCTTCTTCGTTCCCCTGCTGTTTAACCGCCCCTTTATGTGGCCGCGCTACATAGACCCCCCCCCCCAGCCTCCGGCGTGTGAGGAGAGGACCGCACTAGCACTTTTTTTGATCCACTTTCTCGGTTTAGTGGGTTGCCCCCAGATCTAGTGTCAGTCCATTGGTTCTTTTTTGTGTCTTTTAGCAGGACCCTCCCACTGGGCACTAGCTCACCTGACAAGTCTTTGATGGGCAGAGGAAAGAGATGGAGTCCATCGCCAAACCAGCCCGCCCGGTAGCTCTGGCACCTCGAGCTGCCGGGAACGGTGGTAGCTGGCTTCTTTGGCAGACTGACCTGTTGGTGGTGGTGTCTCTTCCTCCGCTGTGATCTTGAGGTCGGTCGGTTCTGTATCAGTGGCTGGGTCTGTGGAGTGTTGTGGGGTGGTAGGCTGCTCCAGCGGCCCCTGGTTCGCTTAGCCTCACTCTGGGTGTTCTGGCAGACCTCACACGCACCCACGTACCGCCAGACGTCCTTGCGGATGGTGGGCCACCAGGCGACGTCTAGGAGGCTTAGTAGGGTTTTTAGCCCCCCCCGGTGGCCACCCGACGGCTTTTGGTGAAAGTCTTGTAGGTACGTCTGGACGTTTGTAGGTGGGACTACCAGCTGGAGTGCTCCTCCCTTCTTCCTCGGAACTCTACGGTGTAACGCCCCCTTGTGGTGTTCGAAGGAGACACCCTGGTTCTGGTTCGCTCCGACATCGACCACAGTGGCTATTAGGGCCACCTGGAGACCTTCCCGCTGTGGCGGTTCCACCTCTGCGAGGTCTCTGGGAGGGGTGGCTGACCGCTCCGAGGTAGGTTGAGGAGGTTCTGCTTTTGTTGGCACGGCGTAGTAGAGCTGAGAGTGTGCAGAGAGGGGCTGGGCGTTGGACGGTCCGGCCTGGGCCAGAGTAGCAGAGGGCAGAGGTGCCACTTTCTTCCCATTCTCCTGGCTGTCCTTCTCTGGTGTTGCAGCGGTTGGACGATCAGCTGAATGTAGAGATGGAGGTGGTGAAGACGCCGTGGAGTGTGCTACAGATCTGAGGGCGGTGGGCGTGTTAAAGAGGCGCAGCTTCTTCATCTGCTTCTCCCAGACGATATCACGGCGCAAGAAACAGTCCACTACTGCTTTCTCCAGTTTCCCTAGTGACTCTCGGCAGTAGCGCTCCAGCTCATCTAGCTTGGTGTCTACTGCCTGTCGAAAACGGAGTTCGCGGTTTAAGCTGCTGTCCATGGAGTCTCTGAAATTCCTCTCCAACACACCCACCTTTTCAGTCATAGCCACTACATCCCCTTAACTACTTAAGGGTTCAGTGGGCTAAAGAAAGACAATCTTGGACTGCGGATGACTGGATGAAAGTTAGATTCAGTGATGAATCACGAATCTGCATTGGGCAGGGTGATGATGCTGGAACTTTTGTTTGGTGCCGTTCCAATGAAATTTATAAAGACAACTGCCTGAAGAAAACATGCAAATTTCCACAATCATTATTGATATGGGGTTACAATAACACGGACTTGGACATTCATACATACGCACACACACACTCGCACACACTACTGACATTGTACATATTTGTTTATATTTTGTATATATTGTTTTTTTGTTGCACTTTATTTGTTTTTTTGTCTTTTGTATATAATACACTTTGGTTTGGTTTTTGAAGTTGTTGTTGTCACCGTCTTTCCTTGCTCCGCGAAGGTTGCGCAATACCGGAAGTGAGTGTAATCAACCCGTTTATAGATATTAGACCCCGATTTAGTGTAATTAGCTCTAATAATAATTCTGAGCGTTACATATTGGTGGCCCGTACGGGGAGTCTATTTGTTTGGGTGTTTTTCCGGTGTTGTGTGAATTTGTGGAGCAAAATAGACGCTAACATGGCTAGTGCTAAAGCTAACCTGCTTGCTAATGCTAGTAGGACCGGGAGGGCCAACTATGTTGCCGGTAGTAAAACACTGGACGAAGAATGTGCATTTGTGACAAGGCGTAATCCTAAATCATTGCTTAGTTCGTTGTATGTATCAGATAGACATGATAACATTGAGGAGTTTATGTCTAATATGTCTCACTCTAGTTTAAAAACAATGCGTTCTGAACTTAAGCAATGTAAAGGGGATGTAGTGGCTATGACTGAAAAGGTGGGTGTGTTGGAGAGGAATTTCAGAGACTCCATGGACAGCAGCTTAAACCGCGAACTCAGTTTGACAGGCAGTAGACACCAAGCTAGATGAGCTGGAGCGCTACTGCCGAGAGTCGCTAGGGAAACTGGAGAAAGCAGTAGTGGACTGTTTCTTGCGCTGTGATATCGTCTGGGAGAAGCAGATGAAGAAGCTGCGCCTCTTTAACACGCCCACCGCCCTCAGATCTGTAGCACACTCCGCGGCGTCTTCACCACCTCCATCTCTACATTCAGCTGATCGTCCAACCGCTGCAACACCAGAGAAGGACAGCCAGGAGAATGGGAAGAAAGGGGCACCTCTGCCCTCTGCTACTCTGGCCCAGGCCGGACCGTCCAACGCCCAGCCCCTCTCTGCACACTCTCAGCTCTACTACGCCGTGCCAACAAAAGCAGAACCTCCTCAACCTACCTCGGAGCGGTCAGCCGCCCTTCCCAGAGACCTCACAGAGGTGGAACCGCCACAGCGGGAAGGTCTCCAGGTGGCGCTAATAGCCACTGTGGTCGATGTCGGAGCGAACCAGAACCAGGGTGTCTCCTTCGAACACCACCAGGGGGCGTTACACGGTAGAGTTCCGAGGAAGAAGGGAGGAGCACTCCAGCTGGTAGTCCCACCTACAAACGTCCAGACGTACCTACAAGACTTTCACCAAAAGCCGTCGGGTGGCCACCGGGGGGGGCTAAAAACCCTACTAAGCCTCCTAGACGTCGCCTGGTGGCCCACCATCCGCAAGGACGTCTGGCGGTACGTGGGTGCGTGTGAGGTCTGCCAGAACACCCAGAGTGAGGGTAAGCGAACCAGGGGCCGCTGGAGCAGCCTACCACCCCACAACACTCCACAGACCCAGCCACTGATACAGAACCGACCGACCTCAAGATCACAGCGGAGGAAGAGACACCACCACCAACAGGTCAGTCTGCCAAAGAAGCCAGCTACCACCGTTCCCGGCAGCTCGAGGTGCCAGAGCTACCGGGCGGGCTGGTTTGGCGATGGACTCCATCTCTTTTCTCTGCCCATCAAAGACTTGTCAGGTGAGCTAGTGCCCAGTGGGAGGGTCCTGCTAAAAGACACAAAAAAGAACCAATGGACTGACACTAGATCTGGGGGCAACCCACTAAACCGAGAAAGTGGATCAAAAAAAGTGCTAGTGCGGTCCTCTCCTCACACGCCGGAGGCTGGGGGGGGGGGGGGGGGTCTATGTAGCGCGGCCACATAAAGGGGCGGTTAAACAGCAGGGGAACGAAGAAGGAGCTAATGTTGCTCACCTGCATAAACAAACTGACCCCTTTCGGTTATTTTCGTCCCCATGGCAACGGTGCCTTGGTTCCGGGGTTAAGCTCACGCATGCATGCGCAGCTGTGCCGTGAGGGAACCCCGATGACCTATCAGGTCACGTGTGCCGGTATAAAGCCGGAACCGGCATGACAGTCAACACGGAGAGATGAAGCAAGCAGCGCTGTGTTTGGAGAGAGAGAGCGAGCTAGTTGGCTATTTCCTTAGGATTATTCTTTTCCTGGACGGCAACTATACCCCTCTCATTCCGTTTCTCGAGCTCCCGGACTTACCATCTTTTACCGGTGAGATCGAGCCATCTCCCCATTTCATCATCCCATACATTTACAATAACACGGACTTGGACATTCATACATACGCACACACACACTCGCACACACTACTGACATTGTACATATTTGTTTATATTTTGTATATATTGTTATTTTGTTGCACTTTATTTGTTTGTTTGTCTTTTGTATATAATACACTTTGGTTTGGTTTTGGAAGTTGTTGTTGTCACCGTCTTTCCTTGCTCCGCGAAGGTTGCGCAATACCGGAAGTGAGTGTAATCAACCCGTTTATAGATATTAGACCCCGATTTAGTGTAATTAGCTCTAATAATAATTCTGAGCGTTACAATACTGTACAAATACGAACAAAATATCAATATAACAATAAGAAATATAAAAGAAGAAAATAGAAATTTGTCCAAATTAGAAATGTAGAAATGACTGGGGTGTGCAAATATGCATAAAAGTGACTTCTTAAATTGCCTTATTATTAAAGTGATTTGTGCAGTGGTCCATAAATGGAAATAAAAATATATAGTGCAAAAGTGTGCATGAATGTGCAGATAACACTTGAAGCATTCGGCTTGTAAATTTATCCCAGATTTCAGCTCATCTTTCCCATGAAACGTCAGGTCAGGTGAGATGGCTGGCCAATCAAGCAACTAAATGGTCAGCAAAATAGTTGGTGGTAGTGTTTGACATTAGGGGGCTTACACTCCTTCTGGAAGGTGTAGATGATCATCTTCTGGACAACTTGTTTGGTCAGCAGTCTTCCCCATGATCGCAGTGAAATATTCTAATATTTTGACATACTGGATTTTTGATTTTCATGGAGGTGTAAGCAGTAATCATTTAAATTAAACCAAAAAGTTTTACTTTTTGAATAACATAGAAATGAATTTTTGGAAATGCAAAGAACCTCTGTTTTAACTGCTTAACATATGGGATTAATTTATTCATAAATATTATGAAATATGTTGTTCGAACTGAAACAGAGATGTAACTAATATCTCCAAGGCAGCATGTACAAGTTAGCAGAACAACATTAATGATGCTAAAATCACATACTTTATATAAGCCTGTACCCTTACACAGAGTGGAGTAACATCTGATTCTATTCAATGTCATTTGCAGCAATGCTTTACATGCACTTTAACTGTTTTGCTAAAGAATAAGCAAACTGGAAATAAATACTCAACTATAAATTACATTAAACCCTTTATTTACAAATTAATTAAATACATGGATGTATTGGTGGTGCAAGAAGGCAGACCGTCAAGGGTATGTCTTCTCCACGACAATCTACAACAGGGGAGAAATAAAGACATGTTAATGTAAGTGTCTAGTAAAAAGACTTCATGATGTTACTATGCAAGTTGACACACACGCCTGCAGGCAGGCACGCACACAAAATTTTATATATTTCATAGAACGCAAGCTTTTAGTAATGCTGTGTACAATTATTGGGTTTTGTTATTAAGGATTGCTGCAGAATTTGGCCCCATCTACACCATTCGTTAACACACATCATGAAGAGAAATTTGCCCCTGTCCCCAGATTAAGATGTGCTCAGTGGTGTTCTTGAAAAGAGAGGTGAATACTTCTGAACACTGACCTTCTGCTCAGGATGTACACCTGGTTTAGAAATCAGCTGATACACAGGCAGTTGATGATTTACATACAGTTCACTGTGAAAAGGAAAACACACAAGCACACGTTATGAGGAGTATAAACACATATTTAATGACTTTATAATAGAATAGACAGAACCTGAAAAAAAGCCCCTTTTCTTGACTGTTACATACATTGTGTAATCACATAGCTAACTACTCAGAAGATCTCTAGCTATGATAATACCACTACATTACACTGCAGTATTATACACTATATGGAACTCATGAGCTCCAATAAACTGCATACAACAATTCATTAACCATCTGTAACATTTAACCCATAACAGGAGCAGCTAAGAATTAGCTCAGGGATAATTAGCAATAGTTGATAGACAACAGCTGACATTCTGCTATCTTAGCTCCTTTAGTAAACTAGCGCTTAGCATAATGATATTAACTTGCTTATGGATCCATATTTGGACAGGTGTTTTACAGAAACAATGGAGCTAACTGTTTACATCACGTATATGTGTCCAAATACAACATTAAATTAATATATGTTAATGAACATGCTAGTTTCCCCATGCTAAGTGCTAGCGGTTAGCATAGTGATATTAGCTTGCTTATAAATCCATATGTGGATGTATATTACAGAGATGGCATGGAGCTGATGGTTTATATCAGTGTTTAATGGTCTAAATGAGATTATCTTCCTTTTAATCACTGACATTTACACTCGGCTCGGCATTTCCCCCAAACACTCCAAAAGTATTAACACTGCTACAAAGTTATCATTAGTGCCTAGAACAGTAACATCTAATTAATTTTATATATTAAACATTACCTGGTAAATGTGTCCAGTTGAAAAATTAGGGAAAATTATAACGTTATCGCGCTATAATTCACTGTACATTCCAATGGTGGTGTTGTGGAGCTGATATCCGGAAAGCTTCCGTGTTCAGTTGCGTTTTGACTTCAACTCCCATAGTCCTTTGCGCGTTAGCTTTAGCATTTAGCTTGCAAAATACGGGAGAAAGATAGTTTTTCACACGGGGAAAAGCGGTTGCGCACAAACGGGAAAACGCACACATTTTCAAGGAAAAAAAAAATTTTTTTTTTCAAGGAGAAAAATCTTTTTAAAGAAAAAAAAAATTTTATTTCCAAGGAAAAAAACACACATTTTCAAGAAAAAATATTTTTTCCAAGAAAAAAAAAACATTTTCAAGAAAAAAAATGTTTTTTCAAGGAAAAAAAAAACATTTTCAAGAGAAAAAGCACACATTTTCAAGGGAAACATTTTTTTTTCAAGGAAAAAAAATTTTCTTTCAAGGGAAAAAAAACTTTTACAAGGGAAAAAACACACATATATGGGAAAGATGATTTGCCCTTCTGGGCCACCGTAGGGAAGTGATATCTAGATTTGAAATTCCATCAGAGATGAGTTCCGACAATGGATCAATATTCATTCAGAAAATGTAAGACAGGTGCTGCAACGGTTGGGAAAAAGCTAAGATTTGGGGATGTCCACAGTCCCAGGGGAAGGTAGAGAGTGTAAATGGTAATCTCAAAGCCAAGGTTAATAATAATTGTAGTAGTACAATGCTACACTAGGTTTTAACTGATGCTGTACCAATGAGCTAACAAGCATGCAACCTAACACAAATGGACACCTAAGCCCGCATGAAATGCTTACGGGTCGACCCATGCCTGTGCCATTCTGTTGAAGCCATATAAAGGCCCACCGCTTAACCAATTTTGAAAATCTTATATGAAGAAACTAACTGCCGTACATGAAGTAATCTATGTGCAGGAAAAGAACAAGGAGGAAGAGACGCTCCGTGTCCCATCACTCCAGGAGACCAGGTCTATCTGCGAGTGTTCAGGAGGAAGTGGCACAAGCCCAGGAGGGAGGGGCCCCACAAAGTGTGGCAGCCACTCCAACAGTGATTCAAGTGAAAAACAAGACCGTGTGGTATCACTTGAACCATGAAACGAGAGTCACAAAAAGCTATGGGTACCGAAAACGAAGGAAGAAAGAAAGAATTACCTAACATCAGAAAAAATACAAAGAAATTAAATCATTATTGGAAAATAATCAACTATTGGCACAAGTTGGATACCAAATTGTGCAGCGTTGAACACTCCGCTGCTCCAAATTAAGAATGAGAATCTGCTTGAGAGCCGCATCCACTTCGGATATAAACAAGACTGACTGACTGACTGACTTCGACCAGGTTTCTCCTGACACAATTAACAGGACAAACAATTGTACAGATTATGTGTGACAACTAACTGTGTCCTCTACATTGTATAAATGCATTTCTGTTTAACTAACCCTATATTGCTTTTACAGATAAAACAGCAGCAGCGACAACTAATTTTAATTTCCTCCACAGGAAAAATGCACGAGAAGGAAGCACGCCTTAACCAGATTATGACAATATGTAATGCCATTAAACACCGTTCTCTTTTATTCCAGGTGCAGAAGTTTAATTAAAGCAGTTAATGGGTGACTTTACTGTGTCAAGTAAATTTATGAATGTGATTTATGAATTTATTAATCAAAGGTTTTCTAAAATTAACAGCATTTCCTAGCAACAACAGACAAGGATGAATTTTTTGGACAGTCATCAAGGATATCCCTAACTCCATCATATATATCTCTAACAAGAGACTTTACTGGTTCATATATTGAAGTGTACAGTATCTTCCACGGCATGAGCCCACAATGACGTGCTGGCAACCTCTCTTGTGGGCTCCAACTGACTCCCTGCGGTGTGCAAAGCACCTGAGTTGAAGACTATTATGTTACAACAAGGCTGTTTAAATGTATATCCATTCTTACAAATTGTATTGTGTTATTGTGTAAATGTATGTTCCATTGTAGGTTATATGATTTATCCAATTGGTGTAATCCTAGAAAATCACTGTATTAAGTACATGCTCATGTCATGTTATTGAGTAATGGGAAGTACGATGTCATGGAGGTCGAGTCTTTTACTCCTGTTCCTAGTCAAGAGTGGAAGGAGAGGTTTGGCCGATTCTCCACTAGAGGGCGAATCCATGGGTCGGTCATTGATAAAAGTCCAGTGATTTAATTTAATCACCAGTTAGTATAAGGAAGACTGACTCATGGAGTCACACTCTAGATTAACCAATTAGTGTGGGACTTATAAGTCCCAGAGGGGGGATATATGGGAGAAATTTTTATTTGATTTCATTTGATTTTACTTACTTTTGGGGGGTTAGAAGATACCTTATCAGTATAAAATCGTGGATGTGTGTGCAAGCTGGGACATAGGCTTCTTTGTGTGCATTACATATAGGAAACCCAAGCTTTACATTGGGGGGGGCTAAAGACGGCCCTTTAATGAAACCCAGATGTTGGAGAGAGGAGGGGCAGGCACTGCATATGTACTGTAACGCACATCAAGAGAATTCAGTTGCTCCACGGACACAGCTCCGGCCTTGTTGTTTGATAATAAAGGTCGTAATCTTTTGTAAGCAAAGCCCGACTCTGAGTATTTTTCCACAACACCTCTTTGCAAAGTCCACCACCATCTGTCCTTCTACATTCCTGTCCTGAAGACCAAACCTGCCCATCACATTTTCATCCCCTCTGTTCCCTTCCCCAACATGTCCATTGAAGTCTGCACCAATCACAACTCTCTCACCTCTGGGGATGCTCTGCATCACTTCATCTAACTCACTCCAGAATTTCTCCTTCTCTTCTAACACACATCCTACCTGTGGAGCATAACCACTAACAACATTGAACATCACACCATCAATTTCCAGCTTCAGACTCATCACCCTATCTGATACTCTCTTCACCTCTAGAACATTCCTAACAAACTCCTCTTTCAGGATAACTCCTACTCCATTTCTTTTCCTATCCACACCATGGTAAAACAACTTGAACCCTGATCCTAAGCTTCTAGCTTTGCTACCTTTCCACCTGGTCTCCTGGACACACAGTATATCCACCTTCCTTCTCTGCATCATATCAACCAACTCTCTTCCCTTCCCTGTCATGGTCCCAACATTCAAGGTCCCTAATTTCACTCCTAAACTCTTGCCTTTCCTCTTCTCTCTCTGCTTTCGAACAGGCCTTCCTCCTCTCCTTCTTCAACCAACAGTAGCCCAATTTCCACCGGCACCCTGTAGGTCAACAGCACCAGTGGCGGTCATTGTTAACCCAGCCCACGACCGATCCGGTATGGAAATTATATTTCTGATTCGCACCATTGATTTGGCAAATGTTTTACGTCAGATGCCCTTCCTGACACAACCCTCTGCATTTATCCAGACTTGGGACTGGCCCAAGAAGACACTGGATTGCGCCCCCCCATGGTTGCATTTCAGAAAATAAATGCTCATATATGCACTTATTCGTATTTATATTGGTTTTAATAAAAGTGCGCTAGAACGCGTTCAACTTCATGACTAGCTCGTTCAGAATCAGGTATTTATTGTAGATTGTTGGACGCGATTTTCTTGTCATACATTTCCGTGCAGCGCAGCGCATTAAACCCTCCCCCTGAAGCCCAGCTTCACTGGAGCGCTATGGGGAAGCACAGACTAGCTTTTTTCACTGCAGAAAAGCTGGACGGTAATTGGATAAATGCACCAAAATCGTCACTTCCAGGGATGCTCGGCTTATCTGGGGGTGAATGGAGCAGCGGGCGGGACAGGACGCTGGGCTGCTGCATGATGATTGGAGGAGCTGTTTAAATGGCGGAACCCCTTTTTGATTGACAGCATGTCTTAAGAATACATCAGAGTTACAGACAGCACGTCGCTAGGCCATTTTTAAGGGGGCTTTAGCCGCCCTAACATTTGTACTCAGCGCCGCTACCCCTAAAAATTCTCCATAAACTTCACACAAATTGCTGGTCCCCCATCATCGTCCCCTTTAAATTTCATATTAAAAGTGTCGGCAGACTTCGGCTCCTCCTCGTCTTTCAGTGCAGTCTTCAATTCACCATCACAGGGGGAGGATTAAGTCAAGGTGTGTGTTTTCCGATAAATTGTTATATCTGCATCAGTGCAGTCCTTTCTCATAAATACAGTTTACAAAATGTCATGAGGGATTAATCAGTTAAATCTTCACTGTGTTCACCCTCATCACACCAGCTGTTTCCTCTAGTGAACATGAAGCCCTTAATACAGACTCTATGAACCTATAGTCTACATTATAAAACAATCATGCCGCTGCTGTTTTGATTGGAAAACCTAACTGTCTATATAAAACATTAGTGCACACTGTAAAAAATAAAACTGTGCTGTACTCAATTTTTTTGGTGAAACATTTTTACACTTAAAAATATCAATATAAATCTAAAAATGTAAAAGATCATGTACAAACCGGATTCCAAAAAAGTTGGGACACTAAACAAATTGTGAATAAAAACTTAATGCAATGATGTGGAGATGGCAAATGTCAATATTTTATTCAGAATAGAACATAGATGACAGATCAAAAGTTTAATCCGAGAAAATGTATCATTTTAAAGGAAAAATATGATGAATCAAAATGTCATGGTGTCAACAAATCCCAAAAAAGTTGGGACAAGGCCATTTTCACCACTGTGTGGCATCTCCCCTTCTTCTTACAACACTCAACAGACGTCTGGGGACCGAGGAGACCAGTTTCTCAAGTTTAGAAATAGGAATGCTCTCCCATTCTAGTTTAATACAGGCCTCTAACTGTTCAATCGTCTTGGGCCTTCTTTGTCGCACCTTCCTCTTTATGATGCGCCAAATGTTCTCTATAGGGGAAAGATCTGGACTGCAGACTGGCCATTTCAGTACCCGGATCCTTCTCCTACGCAGCCATGATGTTGTGATTGATGCAGAATGTGGTCTGGCATTATCTTGTTGAAAAATGAAAGAGATGACGTCTGGATGGGAGCATATGTTGTTCTAGAACCTGAATATATTTTTCTGCATTGATGGTGCCTTTCCAGACATGCAAGCTGCCCATGCCACACGCACTCATGCAACCCCATACCATCAGAGATGCAGGCTTCTGAACTGAGAGTTGATAACAACTTGGGTTGTCCTTGTCCTCTTTGGTCCGGATGACATGGCGTCCCACATTTCCAACAAGAACTTCGAATCGTGACTCGTCTGACCACAGAACAGTCTTCCATTTTGCCACAATCCATTTTAAATGATCCCTGGCCCAATGAAAACGCCTGTGCTTGTGGATCTTGCTTAGAAATGGCTTCTTCTTTGCACTGTAGAGTTTCAGCTGGCAACGGCGGATGGCACGGTGGATTGTGTTCACTGACAATGGTTTCTGGAAGTATTCCTAAGCCCATTCTGTGATTTTCTTTACAGTAGCATTCCTGTTTGTGGTGCAGTGTCGTTTAAGGGCCCGGAGATCATGGGCATCCAGTATGGTTTTACGCCCTTGACCCTTACGCACAGAGATTGTTCCAGATTCTCTGAATCTTTGGATGATATTATGTACAGTTGATGATGATAACTGCAAAGTCTTTGCAATTTTTCTCTGGGTAACACCTTTCTGATATTGCTCCACTATCTTTCTGCGCAACATTGTGGGAATTGGTGATCCTCTACCCATCTTGGCTTCTGAGAGACACTGCCACTCTGAGAAGCTCTTTTTATACCCAATCATGTTGCCAATTAACCTAATTACTGTTAATTGGTCTTCCAGCTCTTCGTTATGCTCAAATTTACTTTTTCCAGCCTCTTATTGCTACTTGTCCCAACTTTTTTGGGATTTGTTGACACCGTGAAATTTGTAATCAACATATTTTTCCTTTAAAATGATAAATTTTCTCGGATTAAACTTTTGATCTGTCATCTATGTTCTTTTCTGAATAAAATATTGACATTTGCCATCTCCACATCATTGCATTCAGTTTTTATTCACAATTTGTTTAGTGTCCCAACTTTTTTGGAATCCGGTTTGTAAAATATACTTCATGAATTGAGTACAAGTCAGTAAAAAAAATAAGTAGACCTGAATAACTTTTTTTTAGTACAATAATGTACAAAATTGAGTAAATGCAATGAAAATCAGAAGTTAATGCAAGGTTACCCTAAGTGAAAATGAGTAAAATAATTGAGTAGATATGGTTGAAATGGAAGGTAGAAGAAACTGAAAATTAGACTATTATTTAACAAATAAATGTGCTACTTTTACTTATTTTAAATTCATTTAATTCATACATACAATTAATGTTACACTATTTTATTTTTTAAATACTGTATATTTAGCTTTTAATCAAGTTTTTTTTTTCAATTTAGGTCAATGTATGTAATGACATATCTAATTATAAACAAAGACACAATACACACATTACCATTTTAATTAAACATTTATTTGCCAAATTTGACAAGGCATGACGTCTAAACTCAATCTGGTTTACTTTGCAAATGACATGTAACAAGAAACAATGAGCTGAATTGATCTCATTAGTAAACAGTCTCACAAACAATACTTCTGCCACAAGTATTATACAGTTAATATGTGGAAAGTAGACTTTTGCATTAGAATAGAATCACAGTCACATTTTACATCTGAAAGATTGCAGACCTTCACACTTCAGTTTCCTGCAAATTGTGAGATCCATACAAATGTGTGTACAGACATTCTCAGGTCTTAAAGAAGCAATGACAGTCTAAATGAAGACAGGACACTGAATATCATTGATCAACACAATTCCTTTTGATGATGCGACACATGTGCAGAGCTTACACCGCCATCCCATAAGCTAGCACCTAAAAAAGGAATTATAGTATACAAGTAAGTACAAGTGTGACTGTTACTGTATGCATCATCACACTGATCTATAAGTGGTGTTCAAGTCAAAGCAGGACTTGTGATGAAAATTCTCTGAAACAAAGACGTAAAACTGATTTGATTTTACAGAGCCCATTGCTGGTAAAATTCCGGTGAACATTTCAGTGGAATGCTTTTACAAAAAACGGACTGCTTTGATCACCAAAGGCGTTTTGCTCTTGCAGAACAATGCACAACCTCATATATAGAAACAGAAATATAGAGAGAAATAAAGGGAGCTTTTCCGCTAATAAGTGTGTTCTATTACTCTGCACAATCAAAAGTCCCGCTTTGACTTGAATGTCCCTTGTATATGTCTGTGTCCCTTGTATAAAAATTATACCCAACTTTATTTACGCATTACTATCAACTATATCATTTTTTTTACTTTAGTTACTGGAAAATCTAGTATATTCTAGTAGATTCGATATATTCTGGATTCAAAATAGGTAAAGTGAAATATTTCAAGCCGTGTTTCAATTTCTATCTTGGATTCAATGGTTACACATTTAATACTTCTAAAACATTTAAAAAGTTGACATTTACCTCCTGTTTTATCTCCATTCAACTTCTCTTCTTTAGTGGTGTTGGTGCTGTGAAAGAGATATTGAAAATATATAACGTTTCACAAAAATAATTTAAAAATCAGTTTATTTTTATTTTACTTACATATCACAACATATATAACATATTTCACTTCAATATTTTAATTTTATATTATTTCTGCCGATTATAATTCCGAGAGAAATGTTGTACTTTTACTTAGAACATTTATTTTATCAACAGCCATTTTAATAATGTTCAAGTACATTAAACATTGAGTGAGCTGTATTTATTTTTTATATGTGACAGCGGAAAAATACTTCTCACACAAATACAGTGGTGTGAAAAACTATTTGCCCCCTTCCTGATTTCTTATTCTTTTGCATGTTTGTCACACTTAAATGTTTCTGCTCATCAAAAACCGTTAACTATTAGTCAAAGATAACATAATTGAACACAAAATGCAGTTTTTAAATGAAGGTTTACGTTATTAAGGGAGAAAAAAAACCTCCAAATCTACATGGCCCTGTGTGAAAAAGTGATTGCCCCCCTTGTTAAAAAATAACTTAACTGTGGTTTATCACACCTGAGTTCAATTTCTGTAGTCACCCCCAGGCCTGATTACTGCCACACCTGTTTCAATCAAGAAATCACTTAAATAGGAGCTACCTGACACAGAGAAGTAGACCAAAAGCACCTCAAAAGCTAGACACCATGCCAAGATCCAAAGAAATTCGAGAACAAAAGTAATTGAGATCTATCAGTCTGGTAAAGGTTATAAAGCCATTTCTAAAGCTTTGGGACTCCAGCGAACCACAGTGAGAGCCATTATCCACAAATGGCAAAAACATGGAACAGTGGTGAACCTTCCCAGGAGTGGCCGGCCGACCAAAATTACCCCAAGAGCGCAGAGACAACTCATCCAAGAGGCCACAAAAGACCCCAGGACAACATCTAAAGAACTGCAGGCCTCACTTGCCTCAATTAAGGTCAGTGTTCACGACTCCACCATAAGAAAGAGACTGGGCAAAAACGGCCTGCATGGCAGATTTCCAAGGCGCAAACCACTTTTAAGCAAAAAGAACATTAAGGCTCGTCTCAATTTTGCTAAAAAACATCTCAATGATTGCCAAGACTTTTGGGAAAATACCTTGTGGACCGACGAGACAAAAGTTGAACTTTTTGGAAGGTGCGTGTCCCGTTACATCTGGCGTAAAAGTAACACAGCATTTCAGAAAAAGAACATCATACCAACAGTAAAATATGGTGGTGGTAGTGTGATGGTCTGGGGTTGTTTTGCTGCTTCAGGACCTGGAAGGTTTGCTGTGATTGATGGAACCATGAATTCTACTGTCTACCAAAAAGTCCTGAAGGAGAATGTCCGGCCATCTGTTCGTCAACTCAAGCTGAAGCGATCTTGGGTGCTGCAGGAGGACAATGACCCAAAACACACCAGCAAATCCACCTCTGAATGGCTGAAGAAAAACAAAATGAAGACTTTGGAGTGGCCTAGTCAAAGTCCTGACCTGAATCCTATTGAGATGTTGTGGCATGACCTTAAAAAGGCGGTTCATGCTAGAAAACCCTCAAATAAAGCTGAATTACAACAATTCTGCAAAGATGAGTGGGCCAAAATTCCTCCAGAGTGCTGTAAAAGACTTGTTGCAAGTTATCGCAAACGCTTGATTGCAGTTATTGCTGCTAAGGGTGGCCCAACCAGTTATTAGGTTCAGGGGGCAATTACTTTTTCACACAGGGCCATGTAGGTTTGGATTTTTTTTCTCCCTAAATAATAAAACCCCTCATTTAAAAACTGCATTTTGTGTTTACTTGTGTTATCTTTGACTAATAGTTAAATGTGTTTGATGATCAGAAACATTTTGTGTGACAAACATGCAAAAGAATAAGAAATCAGGAGGGGGGTAAATAGTTTTTCACAGTACTGTATGTAGATCCACATTGAAGCAGTACATCCACTGCTGCACGGGACAACTTGTGTATTCGGTTGCTACCGCAACTTACTGAATACTGATACTGCACTTTATGAATTCTTCCTCATATTTCTGATGTTTCCTACTTTGGTCTGACGGGCTCTTGCTCTTTTGCTTGGTCGATGTACATGGTTCCGATGACTCAGACAAACAATTTCCTTAACATTTTTAGATTTGCTAATAACAAATGTATCCATCTCGGCAGTTGCGGTTATCCCGTGCAGTTGTGCGCTGTGGCAATAACTAGTGAGTCAGTCGCTGCACAGTGATGTCATATCTATGAGTCGCAATTTTTTTTTTTAACACTCAATTTAAACACTCAAACTCAATCAGTAGTATCTTTACAAATCAGAAAATATTTATTTATAGCATTTACTTGTAATCAGGCCTGGACTGACCATAGGGCATACCGGGCAATGCCTGGTGGGCCGACGCACATTTGTGGGCCGCGCGCAAGCCCCCCCGGTCACATGATCTGAACGCGCCCCCCGGGTATTTAATCCCTCTCGCGAACCCTTGAAATTATTCCCAGTTTGGGAACCACTGCTCTAAATCATGACTGCTGGACTGGACTCGGAGCTGTTGCTCTCTGCAGTGTTACTGCTGCTGGACTCACAGCTGATGCATTTACGTTTCCTACCGCAGTGTGCTAAGTGTTTAATCATGTTAAAAATACTCACATACAGTAATGGATAAAACAGTGCCAGAGCCTGGTGTCTAAACAGTGCCAGAGCTCGGACACTTCACCTCATTTCTGCTGTTTAAACCTGCTTTGTTCTGCGTTTCCTCCTTAAAGTGTCAGAGTGAACCGAGCAGACTCACGGTTCAGTGTATGAGGTGGACCCGGTACACACGCAGTAATTATTTGAACATGCTAGTTTTATATCCTTGCCACAGTGGCGGTTGGCTGAGCAAAATCACCGCATTCGGCGGGAGAAATTCAAATATTGCGGCACAACCACGGCCGGTTACACCGAGAAACACGGACATGCACGAGCACGCGGCTTGGTGTTAAATCTCTCCTTTTACACCAGATTTTAAGTGTCTGTATTAACGCCGCTTTAGCTGAGCAGTTTGGTGGTTGAAACAAACAAGTAAAATGACAATGAACACCAGGACTGACCTGTTGCTAGCTATCGCTAGCTATGGAGCTCGGCTGTGACAGGATTCAGAAGAGTAACTTACACACTATAAAGTTGTGTATACAGGCAGACAGAGTCATTATTTCAGTAACTTGTGTTAGCTGTTTACTCACCAGAATTTATATGGAATGTTCCAGGTGCTTCATGTCCATTCTCACATCCTCACAGCCTTCTGGTCTCTGATGTTACACCAGATTTCCCATGAGCACTTGCACAGGGCAACTTACTCAATTATTTAAGTTTTTCTTGTTAAATATAAAGAATATTGAGTTGGAATGAGTGATGATTGTAGTTCTTGAAACTAATCAGTATAATTACTCAATTACCAAATATTTTGATTGAAATGTATCAAAAATATTAAGTGCCTGTTAAAAATATAATTCAGTTAGTCAAATACAAATTTTTATTTGTGAAATAAACTTAAATTATAGTGTAAATTTAAGACAAACATAACAGTAGTTTTTTTAGGCATTTATTTTGATTTGTCTAACTCAAACAATCATGTATGTGAATTTTAGAGATTTTATTAAGGTAACATAACCTGTTTATTACTGTGAAATTTACAAGGCCACAGAATCATTTTTAGAGTGCATATGGCATTAACTACCATAGAGTTATGAACATAAATGTTTAAAAATAGTGACAGACAGCATTCAGTGCTCTCGTTTAACTGTATAGCAGTGTGATTTACAGAGATAGAAAAATCCTTTTTTTTGTAATAAATATTGTATTAAATAATGTCCCAAATCGTAAAATACATTTATTAACCTTAGAGTAGGGTTTTTGTCACTTTGATTTAGAAAACGTTACTTTTTTAATGAATAGAAACAAACAAGCAAAAAAGAATGATATTAAAAAGATGCTTTTTAAAAATTACATTAAAACAATGTTTGTCTATATTAATGAATTTGAATAAATAGTCTAGTAGCTATGAAATTTTAAGGGGTTGAATAGAGAACCTACTGTTATTTATGTAGCTAAAACACTAATTTAAACTAGATAACATGATCAAAGTTTTAATATTTATATTTAACTGTAGATGGAAGGTTTTTCAAGTCACATGAAAAAAAAGATGTTCTTTTCATACCTGCTGTGCATTTGGAGACTCCCCGTGTGAGTTGAAAAACCTTCCAGCTACAGTTCTGTGTTCAGTTCTACTGTTCAGTTCTACAGTTCAGTTCTCTGTTCATTTCTACAGTTCAGTTCTCTGAAAGCGCAGCCTCTCAGACACATTAACACTGTGTCCCCAACATTGATTGAAGTCATTGCTTCAGAAACTATTTTTCACATTTTTTATGTTTGCCAGTTTCCAACAAAAAGCAGCAGTATTGTCAAAGAATGAACAGATAAATGTTTGTGAATGTACCTGAAAATCCTAGAAACGCTCCTGGCTACAGAGATTCGAGTTCAGTCCCATGCGGATTTGCAGGTGATTTTTTACGATGAAAAATTTAATTATAATATATTTTATGATGAAGGCCTAATATGAGCTTCCCCTGTTTCAAACGCTAGCAGCCGCCACTGTCAAGCTGATATCACTTAAAAGAAAGGACTCAAATTCCAGGTCAGAATCACACTTAACTGAGACACATCTGTTTTACAGATCACATCTTACATAACCTGTAAATACAGTAAATGTATTTTCTGCAATTTCTATATTAAATCCTCACTGTGATCACTTAACTTCTCACTTACAGTAAATAGGTTATAAGATTACAAATGTTCAGGTAAAGTTTAAGTGAGGAATGTGGGTCACATAAAGAATCCCCACTGGAGAAAACCTGTTACTGCAAATAACTTAAAGTTCATTGCTATTAAATACATTTGGAACAAAACATCGGCTGCTTGTGTGGTCATTTTATCTCTAAATTATCTGTACTCACCTCCAGAGATATAGTGTTTCTAATGAGCAGTATAAATCCTGATAGTGCCAATAAAATAAAGATAAGTGACAATCTGGATATGTGTCTGTCCATGACTGGGTGCCACAATCCCGATATACAGAGTTAATACAGGTAATCTCTCTAAGGAACTCTGTCAGAGAAAATGACATGAAACACACACAAACATTTTAGGCATAATTTAATTAGGTATTTAGCAAGGAAATGCAGTAACTAATATTGACTTTTTTCAGGATTAGTTCCTAAATAATAATAATAATAATAATAATAACAACAATACATTAATTAGGAAGGTTATAAATAGTACAAGCTATTGGGAGATGTACCTGGAAAAAGATCCAAGCTGTCAGTAACAACCCAGGGACTACCAAGACAGGTTTATCATGAATCAAAAACTACTGGAACACCAGTGTTTTCATTCAAGCAAGTTTTATATCCTGAAGCCTCTGCTCCATAAACTACACCTTCAAGTTTGACAAAAGCTTGCGCCATCACCATAGTTAATTTATGTTGTTGTGATGTAGCATCTTGGTCCTGGAGGAACTTTGTTTCATTTCACTGTGTACTGAACTGTACATGTTTGAAATGACAAAAGCCTACTTGACTACTGTTCTTGACTTTACCTCGCCACTCCTTCCACTAGCTTTCTGTAGCTGCCCGCATCATAATCAAAAGAATGATGATTGCCTACAAAGCCAAAAAAAGCACCCACTTATCTAAATCAACTTTCTCTAGATTTCCATACAGTGTGCAACTGACAAATTTAAGTGATGATTAAAGACCTACTATACTGTATCAGGCAGCTCTTGCATACCATGAAACATGATCATTACATTTACACATTTGGCAAACGCCCTTATCCAGAGCAACTTGCATTTTTATCTCATTATACATTTGAGGGTTAAGGGCCTTGCTCAAGGGCCCAACAGGGACAACTTGGTGGTTGTGGGATTTGAACCTAGGACCTTCCGAACCTTCCAATGCCTTAACCACTGAGCTACCTCTGACCCCCCGTGATCATGAGGCGGTCCCTGGCATAAAATAGACTTGAAGGACTGGTCTTACCTACATACTTTGCTCAGAAACAGGTGTGCTTATGTGCTTTGTCTTTTATTCAAAAGACATGTGTGCAAAAGGTATGTGCAAAAGGTGGAGCAAGTGCTTTAGTTAGAATTGTGTGTATTGTGTGGAAATCCATGTCTGAAAAGCTTTATTCTGGAGTTGTTTTCTAAATATTTTCTGTGGCTGGTTGAATCCAGGAAAGCAGAAGCCATGAATACAAGAGAATAAATACTAACGCATTTTGATTAAACTAGGTTACAGGTTTATACAAGGCTTTAATACACTTAATAGCTATTCACCAGGCTGTAGCCAAGATTTGTAATTTGATCACAATTTGGCACACGCAAACATTTGGCAAACGCCCTTATCCAGAGCAACTTGCATTTTTATCTCATTATACATTTGAGGGTTAAGGGCCTTGCTCAAGGGCCCAACAGGGACAACTTGGTGGTTGTGGGATTTGAACCTAGGACCTTCCGAACCTTCCAATGCCTTAACCACTGAGCTACCTCTGACCCCCCGTGATCATGAGGCGGTCCCTGGCATAAAATAGACTTGAAGGACTGGTCTTACCTACATACTTTGCTCAGAAACACGTGTGCTTATGTGCTTTGTCTTTTATTCAAAAGACATGTGTGCAAAAGGTATGTGCAAAAGGTATGTGCAAAAGGTGGAGCAAGTGCTTTAGTTAGAATTGTGTGTATTGTGTGGAAATCCATGTCTGAAAAGCTTTATTCTGGAGTTGTTTTCTAAATATTTTCTGTGGCTGGTTGAATCCAGGAAAGCAGAAGCCATGAATACAAGAGAATAAATACTAACGCATTTTGATTAAACTAGGTTACAGGTTTATACAAGGCTTTAATACACTTAATAGCTATTCACCAGGCTGTAGCCAAGATTTGTAATTTGATCACAATTATGTTACAGAAGCTGCTCGTCCTAACTAAGTGTGTGACAAGAAGGGTGCTGGAATGTGCTGACCAGCCTGTGGAAAGGGATCCTAAGTTCATATTATATATTTAAAAAAATTATACACACTTATAAATGCTCAAACATCAGAATCACACTAAACTGAGATCATATTTTTTGGAACATACTTCATATTTAACAAACTTGTGCATAACATAAAATCTGAATAGAGATTACAGCTGAAATTCTGTCTGAGATCTAAAAAACAATGCATGTAATTTCTGTTTTTGATGCTCTCACTCAACTCTGTATATTATCCCATACTTTATAAGAATACAAATGCTGAGGATAATTAGAGAAATTACTTATGTGATGAATTGAGAGACCTCCTTTAGGGCAAAAACCTTAAAGGTTTTGCTCTTGAATTCATTTGCAACAAGCACATCAACTGACTGTATTTGGCTCTAAATGAGCTGAACTCACCTCCAGAGATGTCATGTGCTATTGATCAGTATAAATCCTCAATTGGCCTCGTACATTTCAATGAATGTGGAGCTGGAGAAAGTCTGAGTTGAGTCATGGCAACTGGACTTTCTTGTTAGATAAAAACATTTAGTCTAAGGGAAGTTGGTAAGTTTCTCATATTTAAATCCTCCTAAGTCAAAGGATCGTCCTCTGTCTGACAAAGTTCATTAAATGAGCAATGTAGAGTTGGAGAAAGTGTTTTCTGTGCTTGATACCCACCCTACTGTACTGTTTAGAAGAGGTGGAGTCATTCTCAAAACAACTGTTCAAAGGTCATAGAGGAAGGTACAGCGGGAGCCACGTCAAACAGCCGCTTGGAGCATGATAGATCCATGACAGGTCAATGCCGATCCGTACACGGAATGTGATCCCCCGCGATTACGCAGTTAACGATGCCCCGCCCCATAAACGCCCCCATGTGCTTTCTAAAAAGATGGTTGCAATGCTGTATAATCCCGATTAATTTAATCCCGATTAAATAAATCCAGTATAAAATGATTAATAAAACAGATTTGTTAAATCAATCAATACACAACCCATGATGATTATACTATTTATTATTAAATAATGAATTAATAAAACTAGTTAGTGAAATATTTAATATTTAAGACATCCTGAAATAATCCTTAAAGACACGTTAACGTCTGTAATTTATCTATACCGATCATTGTAGGTACGGAATACAAATGCGGGCTATGTACAGTATTTTACATTACGGTGTATTTTACCTAGTTCCATTTAATATACTGATAGATAATATTTTGCTGCAAAGTAAAGCTCAAAATGTAACTTCTGCTTGGATTTGTTTTTGTTATATTTTTGATGATGTTTTCGCTGATGTTTTTTTTTTTTCACTGATAGTCAACAATTGGCATAACAAAGGCAATTTTTGGCGCATGCAATCTGGAACATATATCTGCCCAAGGGCGTAGATTTGCTCTGAACGTAGGTGGGGACCTATATACAGTGGTGTGAAAAACTATTTGCCCCCTTCCTGATTTCTTATTCTTTTGCATGTTTGTCACACTTAAATGTTTCTGCTCATCAAAAACCGTTAACTATTAGTCAAAGATAACATAATTGAACACAAAATGCAGTTTTTAAATGACGGTTTACGTTATTAAGGGAGAAAAAAAACTCCAAATCTACATGGCCCTGTGTGAAAAAGTGATTGCCCCCCTTGTTAAAAAATAACTTAACTGTGGTTTATCACACCTGAGTTCAATTTCTGTAGTCACCCCCAGGCCTGATTACTGCCACACCTGTTTCAATCAAGAAATCACTTAAATAGGAGCTACCTGACACAGAGAAGTAGACCAAAAGCACCTCAAAAGCTAGACATCTGCCAAGATCCAAAGAAATTCAGGAACAAATGAGAACAAAAGTAATTGAGATCTATCAGTCTGGTAAAGGTTATAAAGCCATCTCTAAAGCTTTAGGACTCCAGCGAACCACAGTGAGAGCCATTATCCACAAATGGCAAAAACATGGAACAGTGGTGAACCTTCCCAGGAGTGGCCGGCCGACCAAAATTACCCCAAGAGCGCAGAGACGACTCATCCGAGAGGCCACAAAAGACCCCAGGACAACATCTAAAGAACTGCAGGCCTCACTTGCCTCAATTAAGGTCAGTGTTCACGAATCCACCATAAGAAAGAGACTGGGCAAAAACGGCCTGCATGGCAGATTTCCAAGGCGCAAACCACTTTTAAGCAAAAAGAACATTAATGCTCGTCTCAATTTTGCTAAAAACATCTCAATGATTGCCAAGACGTTTGGGAAAATATCTTGTGGACCGATGAGACAAAAGTTGAACTTTTTGGAAGGTGCGTGTCCCGTTACATCTGGCGTAAAAGTAACACAGCATTTCAGAAAAACAACATCATACCAACAGTAAAATATGGTGGTGGTAGTGTGATGGTCTGGGGTTGTTTTGCTGCTTCAGGACCTGGAAGGCTTGCTGTGATAGATGGAACCATGAATTCTACTGTCTACCAAAAAATCCTGAAGGAGAATGTCCGGCCATCTGTTCGTCAACTCAAGCTGAAGCGATCTTGGGTGCTGCAGCAGGACAATGACCCAAAACACACCAGCAAATCCACCTCTGAATGGCTGGAGAAAAACAAAATGAAGACTTTGGAGTGGCCTAGTCAAAGTCCTGACCTGAATCCTATTGAGATGTTGTGGCATGACCTTAAAAAGGCAATTCATGCTAGAAAACCCTCAAATAAAGCTGAATTACAACAATTCTGCAAAGATGAGTGGGCCAAAATTCCTCCAGAGCGCTGTAAAAGACTCGTTGCAAGTTATCGCAAACGCTTGATTGCAGTTATTGCTGCTAAGGGTGGCCCAACCAGTTATTAGGTTCAGGGGGCAATTACTTTTTCACACAGGGCCATGTAGGTTTGGATTTTTTTCTCCCTAAATAATAAAACCCCTCATTTAAAAACTGCATTTTGTGTTTACTTGTGTTAGCTTTGACTAATAGTTAAATGTGTTTGATGATCAGAAACATTTATTGTGACAAACATGCAAAAGAATAAGAAATCAGGAGGGGGGCAAATAGTTTTTCACACCACTGTATATATATATATATATATATATATATATATATATATATATATAGTTTAAAAATTCTCTTAAATTAATTCAACTTAATAAGAAGAATAATAGACTTCTAGATTATTTTTAATTGAAGTGTCTCTTGCTACATCCTTTTCACGGTGTAGGGAATATTTGATTTTTAGTGTGTTTCATGATATTCTGTGTGCGTGAGAACAGAATGTTTTTTCTTTCTCTTACCTCGACACAAGCTGCACTTTCAATAAACACGTCCTATAGTAGTTTATGTTAAAGGTCGTAAAACTGTTGAACGCTCGTAAATGCAGAGTTACTCCGAATTTTATGTTCTTCTTTACCTTATCTTTTATAAACATTCCAGACCAGATGTAAACACTCCTGCACCCACCTTTTCTTTGGTTCTTTGTGTGTGTGCGTATATATACTCCTGTCTTCCACAATAAACTTTGAATGTCTCACTAAGCACAGACTTGTGTATTATTGAGGCGTTTCCTGGCCAGGCGGGAAGCAAAATACAGGCTGAGCACTGAGTAGACCAAAGGGGGTCTACCAAAATTCAAGAAATCCTTACAATTTGGGGGCTCTGTCCGGGATACCTCTAATCAGGTGAGTGCTGCTTTTTTATTTTTCTCTGTAAGGATAGAGCAAGCACGCTCCCTGGTTTTTGATATCTGGACCATATATAGTAAGGGGGAGGATTGTCTTGTGGCTTTTACGCCAGTATAGTGCGCGCTCGCTTCTGAAAAGTTCCTTGAACTGAAGCATAGTGTGGAAGCTGTATTCTGTTCCCGCTCTTTGTTGTTGTCTTTGTTGAGCTCTTTTTGTTGTCTTTTGTTGTTGTATTGTGTGTTGTTTGTTGAAGATATTGGTTCCTTCTGTCACGGGTTAATTCACATTTATAAAATGGGCAATAAGAACAAAACTACTTATCCCACTTAACCCAGAAGAGGTTCCGCGTGACTGGATGAATAGGTGTGGACTCACTTACTTTACCACACCTTGGCTTGATAATTTATCAGGGTGGACTGAACCACAATCTCAATTTTTAACCTATCCACGTGGAGGTACTTTTAAGCCTGAATATCTAGCCTCTGCTTACTCTCAGATATATGAGGGTATGGGTGACCCAGGTTGGGATTATCCTTACATGGGTTCATGTTGTCAAAAATGAGTAAAAATGAAAGCTCTTTGGGATAAATACTTAGACATAAAACAAACTAAAATACAGAAGAAAAAGATTCCAAAGGTCACATCCGAAACTAAATTCAAGCCGCCCGTTCATTCAACCTTTCCGATTCCTCGTCCATACCATGCTGACATAGTAACATCAGCATTTAACCAGCAAATTATTGAGAAATTTTATCCTAATTTGAATCCCACCAATCCTTTTGTGAGATGCCCATCTGTGCCTCTCTCCCCCGCACCCACAAAACCGTGTTCACCTTCATCGGAAAGGGAAAGACTCCCAAGAAGGTGTCAGGACGAACTCCTGACAGCCCTCTTTCGGATGATCCCGAGGATACTGATGGTGAGGATTTTGATAACTCGGACGATGAAGGTCCGGATGAGAGGTCTCGCCCCAAACCTCGACAAGAAAACACTGCGTTTGTTTTCTCTATGGGACCAAAGGGTCCAAAAATCCTTCCACCACCCGTAAGCACGCTGAAGAACATTATTAAGATGCTCCCTTCTTCCAACAAACTTTTGCATTTTGTTGATATGCTGATAAAGGCTTCCAGCCACTGTCAGCTCCTGGGTGCGGATTTTCAATTTATTTTGCAATCGGTTTTGGGAGATGGGTACGATGAGGCTGATTTGATAAAGAAGGTAAAATGTTTAGATCCTGAAAAAGACAGATGGACTGTAGTGGTGAAACATGAAGACGTAGAGGGTGGGGAGACGAAAAAAGAAGGAATATGATTTTCTTTGGGGTAATTCTAATGAGGCTATGAAACTTTTAAAAGATGAGCTAACTACTTATCTTCATGCACGTCCACAAGCTAGTCAGGATCAGTCACAGGTAACTAATTGTAGACAAGAAAAGAGTGAAACCACATCCAGGTTTCTCGAGAGGTTTCGAGAGACCTGGACCCTTTTGGGTGGTATGCCCCTCCCTGGAGAAAACCCTAACCCACTTTTCCTTACCACCTTCTTGAATAATTGTCTACCAGAAATCATGACGATTTTAAAGTTTCAATTGTCAGACCGTTCTACAACGACTATTAAAAAATTTTAGAAAACAGACAAGTGGCATGTTTGTTTGTGGAGAGAGAGGTGGAAAAAAGTGGGGTAGAGGAGGCCGAGGAGGCCGTGGAAGAGGTAGAGGAGGTCTGCAGGGTCAGAGTGTACCCCATAGATCTGGTTATTGTTATTATTGTTATAAAGAAGGTCATTGGGCTCGTGAATGTCGCACGAAGGCCCTTGATGAGGGACGTAGTGGACAAAATGTGTACAATCGATTGAATGATGATCAGTGGCATAATGCTAATGAGGTGTTCTCCTAATCCTTCACAGCAGCCACCACAGCGAGTACAACCACAACAACAGCAGCAGCAATATAGACCCAATCCCTTCTCAGGGATGCAGGTAGGAGCATATGATGCATAAGGATGCCCGCAGAGTTCCAGCCCTGCGATGTAACTTTGTACTTTCGAGTCACCTCTGGTTAATGAGTTGCCCTTTATAGAATTGTGTATAGATGGTTCTGTATTCTCTTTATTGGTGGATACGGGAGCTACAATGTCGTCTTTAGGTCATGATTATGAGGGACCGCTCTCGAATAAAAGTATCAGCTCTGTGGGAATTGAAGGAGTTGTTCAACGAAATTATTTCACTCCTCAGATACCTGTAACATGTCCTTTAGATAAGGGAATTCATCTCTCTCATCGTTTTGTCTGTATGCCTGACTGTCCTTTTAATCTGTTAGGACGCGATTTAATGAGCAGACTACACATGTCCTTGACTTTTTCTGGCGCAAAACTCACTGTTGAAGTGCCTGATTCAGTTCCTTTTTCCAACCTCACAAATATGCATGTAAATAATTGCTTCCTTTCTTCACAGAACAGCTCTATTCCTGCTACCCTTGAATGTGTGCCGAGCAGTCTGTGGGCTGAAAATAAGGGTGAGGTGGGGTTAGTACACTGTGTTCCTTATGAAGCAAAATTAAAACATTTGCAACCTGTGTACATCAAACAATATCCACTCTCTGAGGCCAAGGCCTCAGGAATAGATGAAATTTTAAGCTCATTGCTCAAGCAGGGTGTTGTTAAACCATGTGTAAGCTCTTATAACACACCTGTTAATCCAGTACTGAAACATGATGGTACGTGGAGATTTACACAAGATCTGAGAAAAATAAATGACATAATTATCCCTGTAGCACCTGTTGTGCCTGATGTGCTGTCCATCGTCTCCTCTATACCTTGTCATCATTTGCATTTCTCTGTTATTGACCTTTGCTCTGCCTTCTTCTTGTCTGCCTTGTTCCTGTTCGCCTTCACCCACCTGCATGATAATATGTCATAGGCCACGCCCACTAAACAGAAACGAACTTGCCCGAAGTCAGTTTACTGGTTATTCTCCAAACTATGAAAATGTATTTCATTATCCAAAAGCAGCTTATTCGATGTGTTATAACCGCTGAAAGAGATCAACATAGACAGCTAGCTTATTAACTATTTGGTTGGTTGTTCGTGTGAAGCCTGCGACTATTAGTTCTTCACTTATTTACTCATACACTTTTAATACATTCTTAAAGCACTTTCCAATTTCTGCTGAATCTCGGCCGATGTCAAAATTGTTAATAGCGCTTTTGTTTCGTCTGTGCTCCACATTAACCGACTCTGTGTCTCCGCCATTTTTTTACGCTCCCTATAACTCCGCCCACCGCTCGTGACGTCACGGGTCCTCGCGACTAGACCTGGAGAACTAATGATCTGGTGATCTAACTCTCCCCACCATCGTTGTCCGATCTTACGCGGATGATCTACTGGTGTACGCCACTTCGCCTGCCGTCTGCGAAGAAGCCACCATTTGTCTCCTGAAACACCTGGCACAGAAGGGTTTCAAGGTATCAAAGACTAAATTACAGTTTTGCAGAGACACTGTAAAATACCTGGGTTTTGAACTCTCCCAAGGCCAAAGAAGGCTCTCAAAGGAACAAATCCAGGTTATTCTCGACGCTAAACATCCCAGCACTAAACATGCTCTCATGGCTTTCCTGGGACTGATCAACTACTGTCGTCAGTGGATTCCTGACTGCTCATTCTACGATAAATGCATCAGGACAGCCATCTCACACAACGATCCGCTCCAACAGCCTCTGACATGGACTGCTGACATGATTGAGGCATACAAGGAACTGAAAAAGTCCCTATATTCTGCTCCAGCACTGGGCCTGGCTAACTATCAAAAACCATTCCATCTATATGTGAGCACGGGGGCACTGCTTCTGTTGTATTGGCACTGGAGCATGGGGGGGGGATGAGACCATGTGCTTTCTTATCTAAAACTTTAGATGCTGTGGCACAAGGTTTACCTGCCTTGTCTGAGGGCTGTGGCCGCCTGTGCGGTGATGGTACAAGATGCTGAAAAGATTGTTCTCTCTCATCCTTTAATTTTGTATTCTCCACATCAGGTTAAACAAGTGCTGCAGAACCTTCAAACACAACACATGACGGCTCAGAGACGGTCTGGGTATGATATTATCCTGTGTTCTACAAGTAACTTAGAGATAAAATCCACCTCTTCTTTTGACACCCTCGGATATGCTCTGGCACGCTTGATCAATGCACAGGACGACACGCTAGTAGATATAGATCATGACCGCTGTTCAGAGATACTCCACTAGTATACGTCCAGATCTACTACTAGATGGAGTATCTTCTACTCCATTAACAATTGGTGACACACGTTTGTAGATGGTTCCTGTTCAAAACCATATGATGGGAAATTTCTCTGTGGTTATGCTGTGCGTCCACTGCCAGATATAACCATTGAAGCGTACTCTCTTCCTTTCTCATCTGCTCAGGCAGCTGAACTTTTTGCTCTAACTCGTGCGTGTGTTCTTTCTGAAGGAAAAGATGTCACTATATACACTGATTCTTGTTACGCTTTTGGTATCGCTCACGACTTTGGCCACATATGGCAATCCAGGGGTTATCGTTCTGCTGAGGGTAAGCCTATTTCTCATTTTTCTCTTTTTTTCAGGATTTAATAGATGCATGCCATCTACCTAGTACTCTCGCTATTGTAAAAACTAAGGCTCATTCTTCTGGTGACTCTATGGAAGTGCGAGGTAATTCGCTAGCTGATCGTATTGCTAAACAAGCAGCTCAAAAACAGATTTTCTTTCCTGACTCTGGTTCTGATTTGATCAATTCATCTTTTCTTGCTAGTTCCTTGATTCCCGATGTAGATTTATTGTCTTTGCAAGCTTCAGCCACGCCAAATGATTCCTCATTTTGGCAAGGTCAGGGTCCCTACATTGCTTCTGATGGTTTATGGTATTGTGCTGATGGCCGTTTGTGCCTGCCGTCTCATTGTCTACCATTCCTCGTGCGCGATGTGTAACACCGTCGAACTGTGGAAGGGGCGTTAAGGAAGATATGGAAAACCTCTTTTGCATAGCTAACATGCTTGGAACAATTGATTTATTAATATCTAGATGCTTGGTGTGTGCTCAGAATAATGTGACAAAGGGTTTAGGTAAACACGAAAGTCTTCCGTTACCTACTGCTCTGTTTGCAGAGTGGCAAATTGATTTTACACATACAGTGGGAGCCACGTCAAACAGCCGCCTGGAGCATGATGGCTCCATGGCAGGTCCATGAACGGTTAATGCAAGCTTCGTGCACGAAATGTGATCCCCCGCGATGACGCAGTTAACAATGCCCCGCCCCATAAACGCCCCCATGCGCTTTCTAAAAAGATGGTTGCAATGCCGTATAATTCCGCCAGATGGAGCTGACACAGTTAACTGCAGTGTCCAGGAAGCCCAATACCATATCTTTAATATACAGACAGTTATTGTATTGTCAACATAGTTTCATAAATAGATGACGTGGTAAAAAACAACAACAAACCGATTAATAAAACAGATTTGTTAAATCACTCAACACACAACCCATGATGATTATGCTATTTATTATTTAATAATGAATTAATAAAATTAGTTAGTGAAATATTTTTTAAGACATCCTGAAATAATCCTCAAAGCCACGGTAACGGCTGTAATTTGACTAAACCGATCATTGTAGGTACGGAATAAAAACGCGGGCGATGTACAGTATTTTACATTACGGTGTATTTTACCTCGTTATATTTAATATACTGATAGATAATATTTTTCTGCAAAGTAAAGCTCAAAATGTAACATCTGCTTGGGTTTGTTTTCGTTATATTTTTGATTATGTTTTTTTTTTTCACTGATAGTCAACGAGTGGCATAAGAAAGGCAATTAATGCCGCATGCAACCTGGAACAAATATCTGCCCATATGGATCAGTATTTCTTTTGTCATTTAATCATGCATAATGCTCCCCCGTCAAAAGATCTGATGGGGCATTAATCACTTATCACAACTGTGAATGGATGCAGCAGCAGAGACAGATTAAATCCCCATAAACACTTGGAAACAATAGTAAAAAATTTCCAGAGGGTTAGTGCCTGTTATACTATTGTATTTTACTGATTTTTTTACTGCTTATATTTCGTTTGGTTTTACACAATTTCGTGTGTGTGTGTGCGCGCGCACGCGAGAGAGAGAGGATACTCTGACAAGACCAAATTCCGTGTGGCTCCCGTGGCGCAATCGGTTAGCGCTTGACACTTATAAAGCGGTCCAGGTGAAGCAATGCCGAGTTCGAGCCGCACCCAAAGCATTTTACTGCATATCGCACTGTGTATGTGACAAATCAAATTTTTATTTGAAAGTAAAGCTTAAAATGTAACTTCTGCTTGGGTTTGTTTTCGTTATATTTTTTATGTTTTCGCTGAAAGTCAAATTGGCATAACAAATTGATTAATGGCGCATAATATCTGGAACAAATATCTGTCCATACGGATCATTCATTCATTAATTCATTCATTCATTTTCTATACCGCTTAATCCTGTGTTCAGGGTTGCGGGGGACCTGGAGCCTATCCCAGGAGACTTCGGGCACTAGGCGGTGTACACCCTGGACAGGGTGCCAATCCATCGCAGGGCACACACACATACACACACTCACACACCCAATCCATACGGATCAGTATTTCTTTAGTCATTTAACCAGCATAATGTCCTACATCAAAGATCTGATGGGGCATCAATCACTTATCACAACGGTGTATAGATGCGGCAGCAGAGACAGATTTAATCCCCATAAACATTCACACTTGAAAACAAAACTAACAGAAGTAAACAGTTCTAGAGGGTTAGTGCCTGTTATCACAGGACAGGAATCACCTACAGGATACTACTGTATTTTTACTGCTCATATTTTTTTTTACCCTAGTTTCATTTGGTTTTACGCGATGTCATGTGTTATTCATTTGTGTGTGTCTGTGTGTACAGTGTGCGTGTGTGAGTGCGAGAGAGGGCTTACATGGTGATTTGTCCAAGGTTACTAAAACCTGGCTTACTTCCTATAAACATTATTTCAATTTAACTCATGGGTCTCAATCACAGATGACACGACAAATTATATACTCTGAAACATTCATTTGAACATTTAAAAATATATACAAAAAACATAAATACTAATGTTATCATGGTGTAAATTATTAACATTAGGTTAGGTCCTGCCCTTAATTAATTCATATTATAATTACTTTTACATAGTATAGTTGCTGACTATAAACTAGCTATTTCATTTAGCCTTTCTAAAATCAACCCATTTATCATTTATAATCAGAAAACATAAAACATATTATGATCTGTTCAATAGACCATCTGTTTTAATTTAGTTTGTATTTTTTATTATTCATAAGACAACCTTTCAGTTTTGTAAATATTTTAGTTATAGTGTGTTAAGTCTTACTTTAGGTTAAACGTTTTTGAGAATTTGACCATCCAGCTTAGATAAATGTTATGTCATTGATTGATAAAATCTGGATTAAGGATATTTTATTTTATTTCTTTAATTAAAATTTTTTAGTTTCCCCCTGAGGGATTGCCACCTTATTGTGGTCAGGGGGTTTGCGTGCCTCAACACAATTCAGCAAATACAATACTGTTACTATAAGCCCAGGGAAAAACAGTGCTCGAACTTGATGCCCCCTTCACATTTCTGACTGCGCCCCCCCCCCTCCCCCCCTGGTCTAGAACAGCCCTGCCTCTGACCGTCTTTTGTCTTGGAAATGAGTATTCTCACTCACCTTCCAATCCCCCCAGTGCACACACTCTGTTTGTCCTGTAAGCTGTAACTGTGTTTGCTAGGGCACTTGGTTATACACAGTACTTTAATGTATGGAACACTTACTTAACTTACTGGTTTGGTTTAAATATCGCTTATTACCTTATTCAGCAAAATAAATTAATTATTAACGTATTGAAGTATTTTAGTTAAGGACAAAAACTGTGCTTGTGTTTAGAACTGCTGAACAGCCTAAAACACACACACACCCATCCCCCCGCCAAAAACACACACACACACACACACACAGAGCAATTAACACCATGTCATACTCGGGTGTGGAAGGTGAGAAACCTCAATGGAGAATACCAAGTTTGTCATTGCTCTTTTGGAGTTCTTAAAACCCAAAACATTTATTTATACTGAGAAAAAAATATTATGGGTCACTGTTAGAATTATTTTATATATAAAGGAGTTGATTCTACTCTCTTGTTCTCTTCCTCATAGATTTGATATTAACGTGTTAAATCTTTCCTGCTGCTATCTTCCTGTCTCCTCTTGCATCTGTTCTTAAAGGTGTGAACGCTCCCACGCTCACCTTCCCATACTCTCTTTATGTCTCTCTCTCTCCCCCTCTCTCCCTCTGTCTCCTTCCCCCTCTCCCCCTAACTCGAGCCAACATCTTGTGATCTGTCTCTGCACGGACACCTCTATCTTCCTCTCCTTTGATTCTTCAGGATCTCACCAGGACATTTACAATGGTTCATGCTCTTTGTAGTAACATATGTCTATAGCCCAGGCGTTTGGTCAAATATATATAAACCCCATCTTTTGCTGTTAATAAACAGAGACCTTTCTGACAGACAACATGTGTGTGTGTTTGACTGAATCTCTCCTGGCGCCAGAAAAGCTTACCGAAGCACAGCGGACAGACCGAGCAACTCGCCTCTTCTACTACAAAACTTTAGATAAACCTTACAATCTGTGGGCTCGTCTAACCTTTTCTCTCCAGGAAGGTAAGTTAAGCAGTATTTTTGCTATTGTACTTCCTTCCTTGGTCAGAAAAGTTTTTGAACCAATAGTTTATTTATGTAGTAAATTGGCGTGTATTTGGGCTATATTTTGGAAAAAGAAACTTTATGCGTTTTAATTAGTTTTTGTTTCGCGTTGTGTTTGACATTACTCGCGTTGGTTTATTGGCTAAAATTACAGCGATTGTGGATAATTGAATGATTTAGATTAAACTAGGTGTTTAACTGATACTGAACCGGTGTTGTTAGCCTTAAGCTAAAAACATACACAGCGCTGTCGTCGCGAGTACCTACGTCATCAAAACCGCGTCCCGCTAGAGGAGACGCGCTACTTCGGATGTGTTTTAAAAAGATATACGTTCGCTAAATTCTGTTGTTTACGTAATTTATGCACTTTCAATATTGGTAATTTAGTGAGGCATTTGTAGCATGCACTTTGTGTATAAGCTGGCCCTGGCGTAGAGGCGCGTGGCTAGAAAATTTATAAATTAATTGGTTATAGCCATATTCCTTAGAGTGTTCTTTGGAAGAGGGAGCGGCGTGCAGTTGCAGTTATACACGTGCATGAGTTTTATTGTCTCCCTGACGTAGAGGCGTGTGGACTCAGCCCGGCGCACCTGAGGTCCATTTTTCTGGTAGTGTTATCAGAAACAGGGTAGATTGGCCGAATGCCTTATTAATTCACTATATTGGTATTTGATAAATGTGTGATTAATCTCCAAAGATGTAGAGGCATGTGAGATTTGAAATATAATCCATATTCCTGGTAGTGTTATCAGGAACGTGGAGATATTACACATTTTTGATAATACACTTTTAAATTACAGTATTCTTCAGTTTTAAATATATACTTATTAATTTACTATATTGGTATTTGATAAATGTGTGTATGATCTCCAAAGATGTAGAGGCATGTGAGATTTGAAATAGAATCCATATTCCTGGTAGTGTTATCAGGAAAGCGGAGATAATACACATTTTTGATAATACACTATATAGATTACAGTATTCTTCAGTTTTAAATATATTCTGATACACTCTGTTCGAACGTCAAACCACCCGTAAAAAAATAAATAAATAAATAAAAATAAATAAATAAATAAATAAATAAAATAATATTTATAATTTAAAAATTTTTTTAAAAAAGGCTTAAAGTGTCCGCTTAACTTCGATAAGCTTGGTTTGTTTACTAACTGGAACTTACTAACAAGATGGGAAATGGTCGTTCCAAACAGTCTCTTACTCCTAATGATTGGATGTATAATCAAGGATTTGGAATTTTTGTTCAACCGTTCATTAACAATTTGGCTGGATGGACGGAGGGTTCTTCTCAGTGGAGACACTATCCAAGAGAAGGTTCATTTGACAATGCTGACATTATCACTGCTGATCTTTTAATTAATCAAGGTTATGGTGATCCACAGTGGGACAGTCAATATATGAAAAAAGCATTTACTACATGGCGTGATTTGAAACCGAAGTGGGATGGTGAGTGCTCTAATAAGATGATAACTAAAAACAGTAAAGTTAATATTCGTAAGTGTAAACTCACCCTCAACTCCAAACCAGTCATACATGCTTTTCCTGTTCTCACTACTAAGGTGGAATCACCTATTGTCTCTGCTCCCCCTAGCTATTCTTTAACCACGGATACACATAGCTCTCAAGGTGGGGGCCATGGTATGGTAAAATCAAAAGGTGCTCCCTCTAATGTGTCAGATAAGTCATTACAAAGGTCAAGGAACACTGATGGTCCCTGTCTCACATCTACAACACCTAATTTTTCATATCCCTTTGTTACATGTGGAGAAAAGAGATGGAATATTTCACCTCCAACTCTATCTGATATCAATAGCATTGTTTCTAGCCTTCCTAAACCATCTGATGTTCACTTATTTTGTGATCAACTTAAAAGCACAACACGTTATTCACAGTTGACTGGTCCTGATTTCAGGTGCATCTTAACACGTAACGAGGAATCCGTCACCTCTGCTCCTAGAACACAAGAGGATGTGCCCTCTCTTAATCACAAACATGATGTATCTATAGATGATGAGGTTGATGCTAATGGAGACACATGGAGTGCTTATTATTCATGGGCAGATTACAAACATGTTGATAAAATGTTTTCTGAACTTAAAGCTTTTCTTGTAAAGAAATATCAATCTTCATGTGATCTCTCACAGGTGGCATCTATCAGACAGGATCCAGGTGAATCAGCAACTGCCTTTTTTAATAGGTTTAAAACTGCATGGTCTGAACACGGAGGGCTTCCCTTTGGTCATAATATTCCTCCACATTTCACACAACTCTTTCAAACTACGTTTGTTAATAATATGAACACTGATTCTGCCAAAACTCTCAAAATTTCCCTAGCAGGAACCGGAAATGAACCTGACATACAACTCCTGGGACGGATGGTGCGTGATCTGGATGCTGCAGGTGCCTTTATCGCCAATCACAGCGGAAACTCTAATCAAACTCTTGCCGCTGTTTATGATTATGCTTCACAACAATCCGCCAAACGCCTACATGTCAGGTGCAAACGCTGTAATAAACCAGGGCACTGGGAAAGACAATGCAAACAGACAATATGCAATTATTGCAAGGCAGAAGGACATTGGGCACGGGACTGTAGACAAAAATGTAACGATATGGAAAATGGGTATGTCTCTTCTACTTCCCAGGCTCACCAAATGCAACAGACCACCCCATCAGGTACTATGGGCCCAATCAGGCCTACACCTGTTAACGCACAGTGGGACTTTCGCCCATAGGGCTGCCCACAGAGCAGGAACCCCACAGTGAGTATGTTGAACTTGATACTGAATAATGATCCACAAAACCTACCCATTTTAATGTTAAATATCAATGGTACTCCTTATCCCTTCATGGTGGATACTGGAGCTACATGCTCTTCTTTTAGTGGTTCTCAGTACCGCCCTGTTTCAGCATCCACTATCAGCTCTGTAGGGATTGATGGGGTCCCAATTTCATGCCCTAAAACTTTTCAACTTCCTGTAACTAGCCCAGATGATCCAAATTTGCATTTCCGTCATTGATTTGTGGTGATACCTTCATCTCCTTTCAATTTACTAGGCCGAGATGTACTCTCTAAATTAGGCTGTTGTATATCTTTTGCAGAAGGCAAAACCGTTTTAGAGACCCCTAACAATCTGACTATGTTCTCTGATGTGATCCCACAGGTTGATTCTACTGATGGATCTATTGTCATCCCATCCTACTTGTCTTCTGTACCTCCGAGGTTGTGGTCTACTCATGCTAATGAAGTGGGCACAGATTGCACTACACCATACACAGCAAAACTTAAAACACTGACACCTGTGTATTGTAAGCAATACCCTCTTTCACCAGATAAAGAGGCAGGTATTGAGAAAGTGATTTTGTCATTAATACAACAAGGTGTCCTAGTTCCTACCCAATCTCCATACAATACACCTGTTAATCCTATACAAAAGGCAGGTGGAAAAGGATGGAGATTTACACAAGATTTGCGAAAAATTAATGATATTGTCATTCCTGCAAGTCCTATTGTTCCAGATGTCCCTTCCATTTTGACGTCAATACCTCCTAATCATTCATATTTTACAGTAGTTGATTTGTGTTCTGCATTTTTCAGTGTCCCTGTCAGTGAGCAGACGCAGCCTATATTCGCTTTCACCTTCAAAAACCAACAGCTGACCTGGACTCGTCTTCCTCAAGGGTTCGTAGACTCCCCAGCTGTGTTCTCCTCTGTTGTAAGAGATGCCATGGCTTCCCTGACCCTGCCTGAGAAAGTCCAACTTCTGTTATACGCTGATGACATCCTCCTCTCAGGTGAAACTGAGGACTTATGTCGCAAACATTCACTGCGCATGCTGACACATCTGGCTGATGTTGGATTCAAGGCTTCACTCACTAAGCTCCAATTTTGCTTACCACAGGTCTCCTATCTGGGATTCACAATCGCCCAGGGACAAAGAACATTATCTGCTGATCGCATACAATCTGTTGTCGAGATTCGTCCACCTGCCACGACACAAGCAATGATGAGCTTTCTTGGACTTATAAACTATTGTAGGCAGTTCATTCCTGACTGTTCCTACTATGACAAGATATTACGCCAGTCATGCTCCTCCACTCAACCAGACAAAATCACATGGACATCTGAGATGAAGGACTCTTTTTGTTACCTCAAGCGATCTCTAAGTTCAGCTCCAGCATTGGGTCTACCTGATTATGGCAAGCCATTTCACCTATATGTCTCTGAAGGCGGGGGGGTCGCAGCGGGGGTCTTAGCCCAAGATCACGGCGGGTCTTATCGGCCAGTTGCATACTTATCTAAAACCCTAGATCCTGTAGCATCAGGACTTCCTGCTTGTCTGCGAGCTGTGGCTGCCTCTGCTCTCATTGTCACGGATGCTGAAAAAATTGCTCTCTCGTACCCCTTAGTATTACACTCTTCTCACCAAGTTATAACGATCCTTAATAATATTCAAACACAGCACATGACAGCTCAACGTCGTTCAGGATATGAAGCTATTCTTTGTGCCACACATAATCTAACTATTAAACCAATATCGACACCCAACACTCCGGCTGTACTCTTACACCGTCTCATGACACTCTGTGGCCCTGATCAGACCCAACCAGACTGGGCTGATCATGACTGTTTACATGAGATCACCACTACCTCGGCTGTACGCTCCGATTTATCTTCCACTCCTTTAGAGCATGGCACACACATTTATGTTGATGGCTCTTGTTCAAGGCCTAATGACAATGTGACACATTGCGGCTATTCTATCTGTCAGCTGCCCAACATTGTATTAGAAGCTTATTCGTTGCCTTTTCTTTCAGCTCAAGCTGCAGAACTTACCGCTCTTACTCGTGCATGTCGCCTATTTAAAAATCAACCTGTTACTATCTTTACGGATTCGCGTTACGCTTATGGTGTCACACACGATTTTGGGAAGATTTGGGCTTCGCGAGGTTTTAAATCAGCTGATGGAAAGCCTATTTCACATGCTACTCTTGTGACTGATCTTTTACAAGCTAGTTTACTCCCATCGCAATTGGCTATAGTGAAGGTCAAAGGTCATGCATCTGGTGACTCTGAAGAGGTTTTAGGTAATTGTTTAGCTGATGAAGTTGCCAAATGGGCCGCTAAAGAAGCACCTTTGTCCCCACAGGTTTGTAGGAGTACAGTATTCTCTTTGACGTCCCATGTCTCTGTTCCTAGTTTGTCATCTGACATCGACCTTGCCTTTTTGCAAACCCATTCATCACCTGAAGATCTACATTTTTGGTCTTCCCGTAAGTGTTCACCTGGCGGCGATATGCTAATTCGGGATGAAAACGGCCATATAGCTCTTCCCGCATCTGTCCTCCCGTTATTAGTGCATCATTTTCATGGTATTTCACATGTCGCAAAACGGGGGGTAATCCGTATGATTGAGGACAAATTCTGCATTCGCAATATCAAACAGGCTACACTTGTTCTATTAGATTCCTGCTTGATCTGTGCTCGTGCAAATACACAAGGACAACATGTTAAACATGATGCCTTGCCAATGCCTATTGCACCATTTCAATGCTTACAAATTGACTTTACAAACATGCCACCTGTCAGAAATCTGAAATACATGCTTGTAATCGTGGACAGATTTTCTAAATGGGTAGAAGCATTTCCATGCTCAAAAGAAAATGCAACAATAGTAGTTAAAATTCTGGCTAAAGAAATCATTCCTAGATACGGTATTCCAACATCTATTGACAGTGATAATGGCACGCCATTCGTCTCCAAAGTGACACAAAAATTGTGTAAATTTTTAAGCATTGATTGGAAATTTCACATCCCCTACCATCCCCAAAGTTCTGGTGTGGTAGAGAGGATGAACAGAACAATCAAAGATAGGTTGACAAAAGCCATGATGGATACAGGTAAGAATTGGGTTGACCTGTTACCATCTGTGCTTTGTGAAATTAGAATGACACCCAATTCTACAACCAAACTTTCACCATTTGAGATTATAATGGGACGACCATTCCCCACCCCCTGGGTAAAAGGTAACCCTGGTGTTTCCCTTACAGGTGATCTGGACGTGATTGTCGGCGATTATACGCAAGCGCTCATTGAAAAACTGAACAGTGTTCACGGTAATGTCTCTGCTTCTCTCCCTCTGCCTACAGACAAGCCTACTCACTCTTTCATCCCAGGTGATACAGTGCTGGTGAAAAGTTTAAATGCCAGGAAGGTGGGGGATGCGGCCTACAGTACACCTACAACTGTAATTGCAGTGACACGCACAGCTGTTCTCACAGACTCACAACCACAGTGGATTCACGCCAGCCGCGTGATGAAGGCACCGCAGATGACTCTGACTGCTTGACATAATCGACCACTCACAAGATCTCCTAGCCCGCACCGAGGGGCTAGTGGAGCAACATACGCCCAGAAGACACCTCAAAAGGGGGCTCTCGTCGCTTCTCACCTTTTTCACATACACATATAGGTTCAACTTTGTATTAGTTTGCTTTTTCCACATTTTATTTTTGTGCCAACGCCTGATGTAGTGTGAATTTCATTTCTAATTATGATTCTAGAAGTGATTTAATCCTGGCTATCTTCTTCCTTTATCACCCTTCTTATAATCATCTTTGCTGACTCTACTAATTATGAATCTCTGCTTCTTCACGTTAATATCTCTTGCTATGTTAACTTATTGACATTCACAAATTCTGTTAGAATTTAAGGGGGCAACTGTTAGAATTATTTTATATATAAAGGAGTTGATTCTACTCTCTTGTTCTCTTCCTCATAGATTTGATATTAACGTGTTAAATCTTTCCTGCTGCTATCTTCCTGTCTCCTCTTGCATCTGTTCTTAAAGGTGTGAACGCTCCCACGCTCACCTTCCCATACTCGTTATGTCTCTCTCTCTTCCCCTCTCTCTCTATCTCCCTCTGTCTCCTTCCCCCGCTCCCCCTAACTCGAGCCAACATCTTGTGATCTGTCTCTGCACGGACACCTCTATCTTCCTCTCCTTTGATTCTGCAGGATCTCACCAGGACATTTACAATGGTTCATGCTCTTTGTAGTAACATATGTCTATAGCCCAGGCGTTTGGTCAAATATATATAAACCCCATCTTTTGCTGTTAATAAACAGAGACCTTTCTGACAGACAACGTGTGTGTGTGTTTGACTGAATCTCTCCTGGCGCCAGAAAAGCTTACCGAAGCACAGCGGACAGACCGAGCAACTCGCCTCTTCTACTACAAAACTTTAGAAAAACCTTACAGTCACATAATCACAAACACAAATACATATAATCAAGTGTTTAACTGGTTTCATTTGTTTCTATGACCAATAATTATTATTATGATTTTCAGCCCAACTCTTTGGCTATTTAAAACAAAGTTGTGTCCCATTTTTTGCCCATTGAAGTTGTTGGTTCAACTAAACGGTTTTTAAATCCCCCAAAATCCCCCAAAATTAAAACACGCAAACATGACTTTAACAATTCAATTTTTTCTTCCAGAACTAGTCAAAATTAAAACAGTAATTTATATAAAACAGGTGAATACATGTAGTCTTTTTACTTAAAGTTCATTAAACAACCCGGATACACAAGCTGCTTATAAGTCTCTATCTATAGTCCTTTTATATTAAAATATAAATTTTTAAAATATCAAAACTATTAAACATGGAACAGTTCAAGTCTTTGTTTCCACCAAAGTACTGTATCAGACATTTAGCAGTTCTATGTTCAGAATATACAGTAGACCTGATCAAACATCATTCTAAAGCTGTCGGACTGTGACGTCATCCCTCCTACAGCTCAACAGCGTGTTCAGGCTCCTCCAGTCCTGTAGCTCCAAATGTCCAGCCGTCAGCCGCCTGACCCCCCAATCCTCCACAGCGGAGCTCTGCTTAAAGACAACAGGAGAATTTAGTCAAGACAAAGACAAACTTCACAGAACATATAGTTCTAATAAAAATAATATATATTAATAAACCTATTTACCACAGAGTGTGTAAAATACTGTTTTGGGGATTCTGGAATGTAAATAAACTGCCTGTCCTAATGTTAACCAGTGAACAGTGTTAGTGTTAACTAGGGTTGTGTACCGAACACCGGTGCCAAGACGGCACCTATAGAACCGGTATGTACCGGACCGAAACAGAACGCGAATTTCGGTGTCTCATTTCGGTGCCACTTAAATGCCTGAACTGTCGATTGAAATATTTGTTCTCTAGATTCATATATTTTTATAGATTAATAGTTCATTAGATTAAATTAAAGAAATTAAAAGCACAAATCATCCGGAAATGAGAGACCATCCGAGATGCGCGTGAATGCAGTAACTAACGTTACACTCGCTCTGACGGCAGCAGGCGGTCTACCGATAGCGTAGCATGCTAAATTAAACAACTCTCGTTAAAATGCCTAAAACTAAACGGTCGAAAGTGTGGCTGTATTTCACAAGAAAGGATTCCGGCACCGCGACGTGCAGCAAATGTCTTACAGCAGTTGCGTGTAAAGGCGGAAACACGTCAAATCTAATGAAACATTCGAGGGCAGATGGAATAAAGTTTAAAGCATACGGAGGCACCGTGTTTTCTTGTGGACAACAGCTGGCGCTATCAGTGTGGACGACCCTCAGCCTCAGTTGCACCAACTGTAGCAAAAAGGAGTCACCAATGATGATGATGATGATGTCAGCCTTTCCGCAGGTTAGTAGTAGGATAATGTAACATTAATAGCAAAATGCAAATCTTGCATTCATGCTAACCAATAGTCAAACGATTTGTTAAAAACTAATGTAACATGGATTCTGTTTATAATTATGGCTTTCCAGCTAGTACTAGTAGTACTACAACAGTGTACAACTACAACAGTGACCCCATTTACCATTGTAAAGAAGGCTATACATGTCCTGTGCAGGGCAATAAGTCAGGAAAGGAGTCGTATTTTGCCAGAAAAGGCAAATATGGTGAAATTTCTGCAAAAGAATTGCTAAAATTTGAAGCTTACATATTCATATATATACTTTAAACTTTTAATATATTGTTAAATTTTAAGCATACATTTTTTTTTCAATAAAAATTAATTCTTGAGTCATCCACTATAATTTTGTGGCTTAAAAGTATCGGTTCAGGCACCGTTTTGGCACCGGTACCGTTTTCAAAGTATCGATTTGGCACCGGTATCGAAAAAAACCCAAACGATACCCAACCCTAGTGTTAACCAGTGACTGTCTGTATTATCGTCTGAATTAAATTAACCGAGAATTTACTTAATGCGCTTCTCATACAAATAAGTTAAGCGATATAACACTCGTACTGTATATGAGCATTAGTTCATCCCTGAAGCCAAACGATAACTTACTGAAGCCCCTCATACCCCCCCCCCCACACACCCCTCCACGCACACGCACACACACACACACACACCTCCCTCCTCCTCCTCCTTAACTGATAAACACTTCAGTGTTGTTATTCAGTTCTTTAACTAAGCGCTCGCGCTACCGCGGAAAGTCCCGGACAAAGTGTGTAAAATATAAACCTGGTTATGAGCGTTACTAGCTCCTGTACAGCTACCCTCAGTCTGTGTCCCTCATCAACTGCATCACATTACATTACAGTCACAGAAATAACCTGCAGATTAACTCTTAACCAAAGAATAAATAAGCGCTGAATTTATCCAGACAACACGCGGTGAGATTCTCTCAGTATTTACAGAGAACACAAACACTCTTCATCGGGTAGTGCAGCTCTTGTAATAGGGACATTAATAGTATTTTCGAAGCTTGAGCATGTTTTTGAGTTAAAGTGGAGTGACATTGTGAGTGTGTGACACTGACAGTAAGCTGTAATATTAACTCCAGACTTGGTAAACAGAACATTAAGTTATCTAAAGTCACATCTGACCGCTGCTGGTGCTGCCAGTGATATTTAAAACGGCCAATAAAAAACTAAACTGGGAAATAAACTGTAAACTACCCCAAACACATTTTATAAAATAAAACATCACTTACCACGAATAGTCCGTTAAGCCGCCATCTTCATCTCTGTAGTTTGGCAGCGTCAGTTCGGCGGGGGTGGAGGCGGGTTGTTAAAATCACGTGATTGCAACTCAGCGCAGCTGGCTTGTTTTAACGTGTTCTTGAGAACGAAGCGCCATCTAGTGGTGGCACCAGGTAAATGAATAAATAGGGCTTGAATGGGCGTGTTTACTGTGAAATCTTGACACGCCTTTCTGGCAGAAAAGGGAGGGGGGATTACGGCGTGCAAAGGCCATTCACACGCCATTCACACTTCAGCCACACGGTCGCGGCTATTTGGCGTGGCTCCCACTGTATGCCTGCATGTGGCCCATTCAAATATCTTCTGGGTTTGGTCGACAAGTTTTCAAGGTGGGTGGAAGCTTTCCGGTGTGCTCGAGAGAATGCAAAGGTGGTGACCCGAGCCTTAGCGAAAGAAATAATACCTCGTTATGGCGTGCCTCATGCTATTGACTCAGATAAAGGAACACCTTTTACATCACAGGTAACACAGAATTTGTGTAAATATCTTTCATTGTCCTGGCATTTTCACATTCCTTATCACCCACAGTCATCAGGTACAGTGGTCACCTAATCGGAGCTTCGTTTTTTACCGTCGCCGCCGCATTTGGGTTTGTGCATTTGCTGGCTTTTACCACTGAGTGGCGCTATATAACTACAGACTGACGCCTCATGCCGTAGTTCATTCTCTGCCGCATTAATGAGACGCGTTCTATTAAATAATACACGTAGCCCGATAACATCAAGTGAAACACTGTAGTTGACCGAATTCATAATCACAGTACTAAAATTACAGTACAAATGTAGAATTCAAATTAAATCAAATCTTATTAAGATCAAATTTAAGCACAATAAATATTAACACAGTGAGCCTTTAGATTTTATCACGTGTAATTAGAAAAGAAGGGTTTTATTGAAATATAAATATAAACCAATAAGATCAAATAACACCAAGTTATTATTATAACAGGCTTACGGTGCCGTAAGGTGCCGCGATTGCGCCGGTGAGGTCGGCTGCCATCACGACTGCTCCGACCAGCTTTTCTTTGTTTTTGTTCTTTAAGTTAGTTTTCAGTGTTTGAAAATCTGCAAAATCATCACCATTGAGTACATTAGGTATGATAGAGACACTCTTGTTTCTATTGGTATACAATGTACTCACAATTCGACGTTTTTAACTCCGGATCCGAGCTGGCCGAGTGAGATCCTGCGGGAGAACAATGGACGCGACGCGAAGCAGAGGCCTCGAGGGAGACGAGCCAGCGTGAGGATAGGCTCAGAGCCCGTGCACACCGCACACCTCTGCCTAGTATCCTGCTCGCTAACGTCCAGTCACTGGAGAACAAACTTGATGACCTCAGGGCCAGGATAAAGTTCCAGAAAGACATTCGGGACTGCAATCTCCTCTGCTTCACCGAGACATGGCTGAACCCAGCGGTGCCAGACCACGCCATACAACCAGCCGAGTTCTTCTCGGTTCACCGCATGGACAGGACGCGGGACTCTGGGAAGTCAAGGGGAGGCGGCGTGTGCTTAATGGTGAACAACAGCTGGTGCAACAGCGCGAGCGTTGTTCCTCTTACATGCTCCTGCACACCAAACCTGGAACTACTGTCCATCATGTGTCGTCCTTTTTATCTTCCACGGGAGTTCACATCGGTCATAATCAGTGCCGTTTACATCCCACCACAGGCAGACACTGAAACTGCCTTATGCGACCTGCATGAGGCACTCACACAGCACCAGACACAACACCGGGACGCTGCGCTCATTGTGGCGGGGGACTTTAATAGTGCCAACCTCAAACGCGCAGCGCCGAACTTTTATCAGCACATCACCTGCCCCACCAGGGGCGAAAGGACACTGGACCATTGTTATACCACGGTCAAAGACTGTTACAAGGCACAATCTCGCCCAGCGTTTGGTAAATCCGACCATGCCGCCATCTTCCTCATGCCAAAATATAAACAAAGGCTGAAACAGGAAGTTCCGGTTCAGAGGGAGGTCGCGCGCTGGACGGACCAATCGGTGGCCGCGTTACAGGACGCACTCGATGACGCAGACTGGGACATGTTCAGAAACAGCTCCGATGATGACATCAGCGTGTTTACGGAAGCGGTTGTGGGATTTATTGGGAAGCTAGTAGACGATACGGTGGAGAAAAAGACTATCAGAACGTTTCCCAACCAGAAGCCGTGGGTGGATAAAACCATCCGCAATGCTCTGAGATCTCGCACAGCTGCCTACAACACGGGACTTGCGTCGGGGGACATGGAACCGTACAAGGCTGCGTCATACAATGTGCGGAAGGCGGTGAAAGAGGCGAAGCAGCGCTATGGGAGAAAACTAGAGTCACAGCTTCAACAGAGTGACTCTAGGAGCCTGTGGCAGGGACTGAGAACAATAACGGATTATAAAGCACCAACATCCGGTATGGCGAACGCGGAAGCGACTCTGGCAGACGAGCTCAACACCTTCTACAGATGTCGCCATTAAAAACGCACGTTTCGAGAAAAGGGATCCCGTGACTTGCCGCGGCTTTGCGCGGCTGCGTGCGGGAAGCTGTGAACATGCCCTTCATTACCTGTAGGGGGCAGTCGTGTTTCAATATGAAGTATTGTGTGTCTACTGAAGCCGAAAATGTGTGCAAATTAAACCGCGCATGCGTGTTTGGAGATGCTGTGCCCGCGCTGTGGATCAGTCGGTTGGGAATCATCATGGAGGTACAACACGGTGTGGCTGGAGCTGGAGTTTGTCGTGTTCGAGGTAAGTTTATCTTAGGACGTACAATTAGCAATATTTCAGTTTTTAATGGTGTGGAGATTCACAAAACACCGTTTTCGTGTAAAAACCTGAACCTACGGAGCCCCCCAGGGGTCCTGTGGTAAATAAAGAAATAAATAAAATAATAACAAACCGAGCACGCGGATTAATACACCGAGATGTGTGTTTATTACCCCCACACCTCGTGAAAACGGCGTGTTCAGACAAAGCCTCGCCAGTGAGATGCCATTTCTGAAAAAACTGAGTCGTGTGTGTTAAAGCATTAAATGGTAAAAGAGCACTAGCAATAAACGTTTTTTTTCTGAAGCCGAACTTTATTAATGAGTTACGAGTAAAGAACCTGTACATATGTTCATACAGTATCGACAGCAGCCCTAATTTGTCTAAATCGCATTGCAGACAATAAAAATAAGTCGAGTCATCGTGTGACCTTGCATGCTTAATCTTTCCACACATGATTCTTGCTTCTCACTTTTTCCTTAATCCCTCGCTGATCTATCTTGTATTTTTCTAACGGTATCAGAAACTTTGTGTTAGTAGCACTGCTTGACATGCTTGATGCCTTCCTCTTTTGTAATTTGCTCTGGATAAAGGCAAACTTACAAAAGATGAAGAAATGCCTAAATGTAGTTGTACGAATAAAAGATTATGTAATGATACAATGTAAATATTTTCACAGAAACAAAGCGTAAAGATGAGACATGAATCTGAAGAGGATCTCTTTGATGATTGCCTGGTAAAGCATTGTTTTCTTATTAATTATACAATTTATTAATACCTTGAATATAGTGTTTGTTGTATTGGACAGAAGCATATAAATGCAAATGAATATATAAATATGAGTAATTATTGAACGAATTTTCATGTTTGGACTAACCCTTTAAATACAAACTCAGCATTCATCATAGGATTTCCTGACACTGTAAAGGTGCAGAGTAATCTATGGAGTGTAGCCATCTCATGCCATGTTTTACAATGTTTTAGTGATGCAAGATTATTGCTAAAGCAATTTAACCCAAGTTTAACAATCTGAAGTATATGAAGTGATAGTCATTTTTTATTATCAATTATTTTATTATTTTTTTTTTCTCTGTGAAATGAAGTCAGCACAGGTTGAAGCAATTCAGATTTTTTTTTTTGTTTCTCAAAATAAATTATTTATTTTCTTGTACATTTTATGCAGGGGGACAGACGAAGTGATGCCAGTATGCACCTTCTTAAAATCGTTGTCGTCTGTGCTGTTGAAGGGGAAGAACCGGTTGGTGTATCCATAATCCTTGAAGGAGAGGAAATTTTGCAAGAATGTGGCAATAGCTCCGAGCACTGCGCTACACATTTGAGCTATTTTCAGAAAGTTCTTCTAGAACTTGATGGGATTAAGCTATCACCAAAAGTGCAAGCTTTAAAGATAAAGTTATCTTAAAATATTTGATTTGGCTTGACTACAAGTCTTTACATGTTGTGTTCACATGTTCAGCTTAATGTTTTAATGCGTTATGGTTTCAATGGCATACTTTTAAGTGCACTAGTCCAGAGTGCTGATTTGAATGTTGCAACTTCACTGCTTCCGAGGGCTATTAAGTTTTAACGTTTATTCTACAGTTTGTTTAATGTATTTTCTGCTGTATTTAATTTCTAAATGAATGCTGTATTTTATTCATTTATTATTATTTTACACAATTTTGTTTAAAACAAGTATTTCAGGCCCTGGTGCCGTGCAGTTTTTTCTATGGATGCAAAATTTAGCTGAATGCACTTTTATTAAAAAGACAACTTGGATCTAGACTGTGAACGTCACAAATATTTGGTAATGTTGGTGAATAAACTGTTTAATTATAATTTCGTTGTGTGATTTATGAAAGATATACAGTGGTGTGAAAAACTATTTGCCCCCTTCCTGATTTCTTATTCTTTTGCATGTTTGTCACACTTAAATGTTTCTGCTCATCAAAAACCGTTAACTATTAGTCAAAGATAACATAATTGAACACAAAATGCAGTTTTTAAATGAAGGTTTATGTTATTAAGGGAGAAAAAAAACTCCAAATCTACATAGCCCTGTGTGAAAAAGTGATTGCCCCCCTTGTTAAAAAATATCTTAACTGTGGTTTATCACACCTGAGTTCAATTTCTGTAGTCACCCCCAGGCCTGATTACTGCCACACCTGTTTCAATCAAGAAATCACTTAAATAGGAGCTACCTGACACAGAGAAATAGACCAAAAGCACCTCAAAAGCTAGACATCATGCCAAGATCCAAAGAAATTCAGGAACAAATGAGAACAAAAGTAATTGAGATCTATCAGTCTGGTAAAGGTTATAAAGCTATTTCTAAAGCTTTGGGACTCCAGCGAACCACAGTGAGAGCCATCATCCACAAATGGCAAAAACATGGAACAGTGGTGAACCTTCCCAGGAGTGGCCGGCCGACCAAAATTACCCCAAGAGCGCAGATACAACTCATCCGAGAGGCCACAAAAGACCCCAGGACAACATCTAAAGAGCTGCAGGCCTCACTTGCCTCAATTAAGGTCAGTGTTCACGACTACACCATAAGAAAGAAGCTGGGCAAAAACGGCCTGCATGGCAGATTTCCAAGGCGCAAACCACTTTTAAGCAAAAAGAACATTAAGGCTCGTCTCAATTTTGCTAAAAAACATCTCAATGATTGCCAAGACTTTTGGGAAAATACCTTGTGGACCGACGAGACAAAAGTTGAACTTTTTGGAAGGTGCGTGTCCCGTTACATCTGGCATAAAAGTAACACAGCATTTCAGAAAAAGAACATCATACCAACAGTAAAATATGGTGGTGGTAGTGTGATGGTCTGGGGTTGTTTTGCTGCTTCAGGACCTGGAAGGCTTGCTGTGATAGATGGAACCATGAATTCTAAAAAGTCTGAAGGAGAATGTCCGGCCATCTGTTTGTCAACTCCAGCTGAAGAGATCTTGGGTGCTGCAGCAGGACAATGACCCAAAACACACCAGCAAATCCACCTCTGAATGGCTGAAGAAAAACAAAAGGAAGACTTTGGAGTGGCCTAGTCAAAGTCCTGACCTGAATCCTATTGAGATGTTGTGGCATGACCTTAAAAAGGCGGTTCATACTAGAAAACCCTCAAATAAAGCTGAATTGCAACAATTCTGCAAAGATGAGTGGGCCAAAATTCCCCCAGAGCGCTGTAAAAGACTCGTTGCAAGTTATCGCAAACGCTTGATTGCAGTTATTGCTGCTAAGGGTGGCCCAACCAGTTATTAGGTTCAGGGGGCAATTACTTTTTCACACAGGGCCATGTAGGTTTGGATTTTTTTTCCTCCCTAAATAATAAAACCCCTCATTTAAAAACTGCATTTTGTGTTTACTTGTGTTATCTTTGACTAATAGTTAAATGTGTTTGATGATCAGAAACATTTTGTGTGACAAACATGCAAAAGAACAAGAAATCAGGAGGGGGGGCAAATAGTTTTTCACACCACTGTAGATGAAATAATTACTTAAGTTACTTTCCAAAACATAAATTAGCAATGTTTACATTATTATAGGGAGTAATATAAATTGATAAAACCAAGTTAAGGGAAAATCTCACAAAACAAAATGATAGTAATTTCATAAAATTAAGGTTCCTGCTGATACAATAATGAATTAACTTTACTTGATTATTTAAAATAAATCTAATTTGTGCATTAAATATAATTATGTAACTTTTACTTGATTTCTTTTATTGTTAATTTAATTAAGTAAATTTTACCTGACAATTACGGGAGAGTTTTACTTAGGCTGAATCACAATTCTATTTTCTTCCCCTTGTCCCTTGAAACGAAGTGGAAAGGGGAAGGGTATACTGTAAATATTTCCCCTAAGAAATGGGAGAACACTGTTATACATCATCATACATTGTCGCTGGTTCCTAATGTTACGTCAGAGGACATGCGCCGATGTTTATCACACATTCCAATAAGAGAGATTACTCACTCCCAAAAGTTTTTTGCGCCGTATTTCGATTTTAAAAAAAGTTGCTCATTTTCACCACGAACACGGATGAGCCTTCGGGTTTCCTCAGCCGTCCATATACAGAATATAAATTACAAAACTGTGGTCACTTTGCAATAAGTAAGAATAGCGTAAGCACCGTTCATTTACATGTACACATATGGCCGTAAGCAAAACAAACAATGCGTTATCAAATGCTCGGCAAACTGCCGGGCTACTGAACTTTCATATTTGTTTGTAGCATGCAGTAAAGTGTATGTGACATAAAAATATATATTTGTAATATTGTGCAATATGTGCTATCCGCTAGCAAACTTTAGCGATTTTTTTTGCAAACGTTTCTTTACAGAACATCGCCATAAACACAAACACAAGATTAAAGGTAATATACATATAATGAAAACTTGTCATAAAAATCTTTATTAATGGCAAAAATGACTTAACATTTATGGGTCTGCTTGCTCGAGTGAGCAGCCATGTTGAAAACTTCGCTTAGCCCTTCGTTTGAAGTGAGGTCCTGAAAAATCTTCATTTGGAGGGCTATCTGGCCCTTCCCCCTCCCCCTACACCTCCATCCAAAAGAGAAATGAGACACCACTACCCCTGCACGTGAACGCGCCAAATGGAAGGGTAGGGGGAAGGGGTAGAATTGGTATTCAGCCTTAATATTGGAGCAATAAAATTTACTTAAAATCTATGTGTCCAAATTGTTATGAGGATTTTATCAAGTAAATCTTACAATTTCTTTTTTTCAGTGCATGGGTGAACACGATGTTTTAAGAATTATATATATATATATATATATATATATATATATATATATATATATATATATATATAGTGTGTGTGTGTGTGTGTGTGCGTGTGTGTGTGTGACCGGTGCAACTCACACGTCCTATTCCATTGTCACTCATACTGCCGTAGTTTTTAGAGCCCTAAAAAAGCATTCGCTAGTAAGTAAGTAAATAAAAGACAAATGAATAAATAGTTTTAAATTATATATATACAGGGGCGTAGATTTAGGGTGGACGGAGGGGATGTGTCCCCACCAATATCCTCCGACCATTGAAATGTCCCCACCAATAATTTAATCCACTTTTTTTTTAATCGTTCTGTCAACATTAACCTAGACACGCAGAAAGGGATAAATCACGTTCTCTCCTTGAGTCCTCCCGCCCCCAAAACAAATATGAACATTTTGATTGGCTGTGCCTTTCCCTGCTATCATGTGATAGACTATTGGCTGCGTTCAGATACAAGCAGCGCCAAATGCAGTGGACTCACATTCATTACAGCAGGGCAGGTTATAGTCTGTGAATACGGACGTAAAACTAACAGCAGATTAAACAGCTAAATGTAAAAGTATAAATATGATCCCTATCAGTCTCCTAATCTAATGACTGTTTGTCAGAAATCAGTATTGTGAAAGAAATTGATAAGCTAGTATACTAATATTGCCATATGGCTAGAATTTTGTTGACACCAATAGACAATCCACTTCACACAAATAGTTTTTAAAATGCATTCACTTACTTGGCGAACATTAATGATTTGATTCGAGGTTTGCACACTAAGACTCTGTTTAAATGGCATGTGTTTATCCTGTTTTGTAAGGTGACAGAACCTAAACACCTGTGCTGTATATCAGACAGCGATGGAGAGAGTGTAGATCACACACAGGTGCTCTCTATTTAGTCATTAGCACTCATCAGGCAATGTCTATGGGCA